>CM019148.1:251086592-251476959 GCA_009733165.1 Naja naja | reverse complement strand
CTGAAAATGACACTCAGCTTCAAGCAAGACTCAGAGAAGTCCTTACCAGATTCAGAAAAGGGGGTTAAAAGTCAAGGAAGACAAATGTACACTCAAAACAGACAGAGTTGAGTTCCTGGGGTATATGATTGACAACATGGCATCCATCCTACTGATGCCCAGGTTAAAGCAATCAATGAAGCCCCTCAACCTCGATGCAAGGCAATTGCAAGCCTTCCTTGGACTTATTACTTTTACCACATGTTTCTACTTACCTCACAAAGCATCTATTGCTGAGCCCTTACATCGCCTACTTGATAAGAATGCTGTTTGGATCTGGGGGCAGAAGGAACAGTCAGCTTTACAGTATTAAGAGACTAATCACTTCTGATGCTGTGTTATACAATTCTCTGAGAATTTACCTGTTGTTCTGACTTGTGATGCATCCCCTTTTGGAGTGGGGGGGGGGTTTGAGTCACAGGCTTCCAATGGACGGGAAGCCCCAATTGCATTTTCTCTTCGCACGCTGTCCAAAGCAGAGAGAATTATAGCCAATTGGACAAGGAGGCTTTAGCAGTTGTTGCAGCTGTTAGAAATTTCATGAATATCTGTATGCAGGTCATTCACCATTGTTACAGATCACAACCTTTACTAGGCATTGTGGCAGGAGACAACCTACACCTAATATCCTGTCACCAAGAATGCTGAGGTGGACTGAATTTCTTGCAGCCTATTCCTACAAACTGATTCACAGGCCTGGCAAGGACATTGGATGCTGATGCACTGAGTCGTGCCCACTACCTTGCCACAAGGAGGACTTTGAACTTGAAACTCACACCTTTTTCCTGGAGCCGGTGCTACTTCCAGTCCATGCTGCTGTGAGATGACAAAAACTGCCAAAGATGCTGGTTGGCACCTGTTATGGCTGGATTAAGAAAGGTTGGCCTCTTCAAGATCTACCTCACCTTGCCCACCTTTAAGTCCAGGCAACTGAATTATCTGTATTAAGAGGATGTATTTTGTGGGGTAACGGGTGGTTATTCCTGCAAAACTGCAAAGGGAGGTTTTGGAATGTTACATGAGGTCATCCTGGGATTGTAAGGATGAAAGGTTTGGCCAGGAGTTATGTATTGTGGCCAGGTATTGACAAAATGGTTGAAAACTGGGTTGCCTCTTGTCCCAATTGCCAGGTAGTCAGACCTGCCCCACCTCACGCCCCCACACAGGAATGGGAATGTCCTAGGGGCCCATGGTCTAGAATCCACATTGATTTTGCAGGCCCTACAAGAGGGCACACTTTTCTAGTTATAGTAGATGCATACTCCAAATGGCTAGAGGTAATTCCCATGACATCCACTACTACTGAGGCTGTTATCAAGCAGCTCAGAAAATTGTTTGTAACCCAGGGGTTACCAGATGTCCTTGTCTCTGACAATGGCCCTCAATTCACATCTAACATTTTGAATCCTTTCTAGCTCAACAGGGCATCAGACATGCCCTCACTGCCCCTGGGCACCCTTCGATGCGGCAACGCCGTGCTGAACGCATGACGCTTTACAAAGAGAAGCTTCAGCAGCTGGCCTGGGGACATCACTGAGAAGCTTGAAAAGCTTCTTAGTGTTCAACACATCACTCCTAGCCCATCAACTAACTTGTCCCCAGCAGAGTTGTTGATGGGCAGGAAACTTAGGTCTTCCCTGACGCCTCCATCCCACTTACGCACCCAACGCACCACTGGATTCCACTTCCAAAGTTCGTTCTTTTAGTGTGGGAGATTCTGTCTATGCTAGGAACCTTATAGGTGAACCTTTGTGGATTCCTGCTGAAATAACTCACATCACGGGCCCTCGTTCTTACAGGGTACAAACAGAGGATGGCCTCCTCTGGAGCAGGCACATTGACCAACTTAGATCCAGGTTCCCTCAGGAACATCGCCCCTGTCTCCCTCTAGGTCCCTCACCTGATGTTTCTTCTAGGGGGGGGGGGAACAGGAGGAAAATCAGCAAACAGGAATCAACCCCATGTGTAACGAGCCATTGCGACAGGAACCATCCCGAACCCTGTCACAATGCCAAGATCCACCACCTGAAGTGGAAGATTGCACATCACTACCTGACTTGGGTGCTGACATTGGAATGGAGATGGGTTGGGAGGAGAGACCAGATTCTAACAGTCTAACAGGGTCTTCTTTCACAGGAAGTCCTAACAGGGAAATGTCAGTAGACACATTTCCCTCTCACTGGGTGAGAACGTTAAAACTCTGAACCACGAAGGTCTCAACGTACACGTAAGAGCCCCACCTATTTAAAGGAATACATTAGAGATTGGGGTTTGGTATGGACTGAACCTAGGTGGGGAGGGTGTTATGTATGTAGGTTTGAATGTTATTGGTTTATTTGAACTGTTCTTGTAAAATGTCAAATGGTATTGGTTTAAATAGTGCAGGAAGAAACCCTGC
Source organism: Naja naja (assembly GCA_009733165.1). NCBI lineage: Eukaryota > Metazoa > Chordata > Lepidosauria > Squamata > Elapidae > Naja > Naja naja. Next base: position 251,474,522 of record CM019148.1, on the reverse strand, counting down.
ACTCCCATTGGCTGGCAGCTACGGCTGCAGGCTATAAGAAGCAGCCGTAGCCAAGCCAGGTCGGGTCCATTTGAGCTGTAGTCACTAATAAAGTCTTTGCTGGAACTCCTCGCGTCTGACTCTTCATGCAAACTTAACAAAAAGAATAAGTCATGTGCACTGTTTTTGGGGGGAAGGGATGGGGTGAGAAGAGCGTTATCTGCTCATTGCTAGATACTGCAAAGTAAACTGCAATAAAATTCAATAAAATCAAGATATAGTAATTGATGGAGCCAGTTATGTACCACATTTAGAGAACAATCTCCTAAATGTAACACCAGCCATAAGATGGTTGTGTAACATTATTTCCAAAGAAAATTACTGCTCGATTTATCAAGATGAAAAATTGATCAGGGAGGGATTTTTGAACCAAAATTATCTTTACCAAGTTTCATACGTCACAGAAACTGAACAATGTGAAATAGTTCTTTCATAAAGATTGCAGTAAATGATGGCATAGGATGTTTGGGTACAGAAATAGTTCAAACTGAATGAGTTTAATTAATCCACATTTGCTTGTAATTAAATACAATTTGAGCTACCTAAATGTCTGTCTAAGGAAAAACAGTGAAAAACCCCATGAGAATTAATCCATAAAGACTTGTGTCGGCCTTTTAAAATAAAATTCTCCAAAAGATAAATCTACTTCTCTAAAATTGCTGATAACTCTTTAAAGTGTTTTTCCCACTTTCTAAAATGGAAAATGGAAGACTGAAAAGGATGAAGAGAATATTTCACAAGTATAAAGCACACTTAGAAGAAAACCTAAGGCTTTGCGCACTAATAGTGGAGCAAATATAAGGGAAAGGGAGCAACAGGGAATCAGACATAAGAAAACAGAACAGTGTTTGTCCCAGAACAAAACCGTGAGTAGAAAGCCAAGAAAAAAAGCAATTGCAAATTATTAGAAGCATCTTTCAATAAGCTAGTGAGGGGTCTCCAACCTTGGCAACTTTAAGACTTGTGGACTTCAATTCCCAGAATTCCTCAGCTAGCTTTTCTGGGAGTTGAAATCCACAAGTCTTAAAGTTGCCAAGGTTGGAGACCCCTGAGCTAGATTGTCAAAGCAAAACTGGGGAATTGGGAGCCATGCTCCCAATACAGGAGCAGAGCAGTCATAGCTGCTCCTGAGTTGTACATCTCCACCCCAGGCCACATCAGTGATGCCCTCTCCATGATATCCCATTGTCTGGATGCGGTACGGATCTGGATGGACAGGAACATGCTTCAGCTCAATCCGGCCAAGACAGAGTGATTGTGCATACCGACATCTTGGTCCAGTCAAGAGATTCCATCTTTGGTCATGGGGGGAGAGGTGTTGCCCCCCGTGGACAGAGCAGAGAACCTGGGGGTCCTCCTGGATTCACGGCTCAGGTTGGAGCAGCAGATGGGAGCCGTGACCAGGGGGGCCTTTGCCCAGGTCCGGCTGGTTCACCAGTTACGCCCATATCTGGACCGAGATGCCCTGCGCATGGTCACTCAGGCACTTGTCACCTCTCAACTCGACTACTGCAATGCTATTTAGGACTGCCCTTGCATACCATCCGGAGGCTTCAACTGGTGCAGAATGTAGCTACGCAGGTTGTGATGGGAGCCTCCCGGTACTCCCATGTTACACCCCTCCTGTGTGACCTGCATTGGCTACCCGTTGCCCTCCGGGTGAGATTCAAGGTTTTGGTACTAACATTCAAAGTCCTACAAGGCATGGGTCTGGGATATTTACGGGAGCATCTCCTGCCGGCATTGAATGCCAACCGCCCTGTACGAGTGCACAGGCAGGGGCTCCTCGGGGTGCCGTCTGCAACCCAGTGTTGTTTGGCGGTGCCCCGGGGAGGCCTATTCTGTGGCGGCTCCCGCCTTATGGAATCAATTACCCCTGGGGCTCCATTTGGCCCCTGACCTTCGCACCTTCTGCCACGATTTGAAAACCTGGTTATTTGGACAGGCCGGGCTGTGCTGACCTCTTGCAGGGGGGCGTTATATTTTAAATTTGTAAGGGTTTTTTAGATGAATTTGGCTTGTATTATTTAATATTGTTTTAGTTAATTAATTTATTGTTCTGTTTTTAGTTGTGAGCCGCCCCGAGTCCTTTTCGGAGAGGGGGTGGCATAGAAGTCAAATTAATAATAATAATAATAATAATAATAATAATAATAATAATAATAAATGTAATTTATTTACAGAACAGACTACCCATGAAGGGCAAAGAGGCAAAGCCATTTGAAACCAAATATAAAGTGTAATAAAGTGCTTGGATCAAAGATATATGCTTATGTACTCGAAGAAAAAAGAAGCAAACTAAATTGTAGACATTAAGAGGACATTTTCATGAGATATGACATAGGTGTCAAAGTTCCGATTGAAGCACCCAACCAAAGCAAGCAGTCGAGACAATCCAATCTCTGAATGTAAAACTTTATTGAGTACATCATTTTGGCACTGATGAGGGCAAAAGAAGCTCTGGCTAATTCCTACGCAAGTCTACATAATTAAAGTATAGAATTCTCCCTCCCCCTATTAGCAGAGGTCATATTGTCCAATTGTCATTGTATTGTTATGAGAAAAAGTCTTTGGTTTTGGCAAATACCTGCTGGAGCATCCTTGGCTCTCATGGCTCATCTTCTTGATGCCTGGAGCCTATATTCCTTCTCACCCTTCCCTCCTCCCCTGGTTTGTTGGCAAGCTGAGAAGCTATAATAGTTACAACAGCATAAGCCTGCTTCGAACTTGGCAATAAGTTGCAAAGAATACAGAATTCTTGATCTTGTGGGAAGTTTAAATATAATGCAGACTTTCCAAAATTGAGTCTTCCTAGCCAGTTGGAATATCCCATGAAGGTCTGTTATGAGTCCCCTTCTCTCTGATGTGAGGGGATGATTGGCAAAATGACAGACCTTTTCTATTGTGGTCTACACACTTTGGAACTCCCCTCACAATTTTTAAAAGAACTGGAAAGACAGGTTTTTTTCTCTAGACTTGCAATCTAAGTTTTATTGGCATCCATCTTAGGGGGAAAGTTCATTTCTTGTTACTATTAATTTATTGGAGCCATTGTTATTATTTGTCTTATATTGCTGCTTATTTTTTAATTTGTAAATGCAGAATCTTCTGAGTTTGGCCAGCAATTAAAATGTGCAGATATGTGTGTATAGAAGATAACCTCTTCAAGATGAACTTCTACAAGTTAACAGTCAATATGGGAGAAGCAACTGGTAAGTTCCTGCAAATATCAACAATGACTAAACCAAATATTGCATCAGTAGTACGACTACTGAAAGGTAAATATATAGTGAAAAAACAGCTTTCCTTGCTTGCATTTTTATCTTTTACACAATCTTACTTTTTATTATCTATATTATTTTTTGTATCATCATATCTTTTGATTAAATATATTACACCAAAGAGTAAAACTTTTGCCTGTGCGAGATCTAAAAACCTATGCAAGAAAAGTATGTGAGTTAGTTGCTATAAAGATAGTTGCACATATAACAAACTCATTTTCTGAAAGCGAATGGAAGAACCATTCTTTGGCTGTACTGTAGGTACTGTGCATAAAATGCAGAGGACAATGTTCAGTTATTCAGCCTATGCTTCTTGGGAGAGAAGTTCACTTTGAATCTTTAGCATTTTCCAATTAAACTTATTGTGATTGTGGGATGGGAGCTGAAAATGCCTCTGCCTGGGATCTGGCAGAATTATTGTCAGTTAGAGTACTGTAGTGCTAGTTTGGTAGGATAAGTATTCAGATTCTGTATACTGTATTCTGAAGATCTGCCTCAGTAATTTAATTTTCATAGCAGATAAAAAGACCTTTTTCCAGTTCACCCTTAAAATATATTAATATATATATGTACCGAGAGATTGGCTGCCCTAGTGAAGCACATTAAACCTGCTGGAATCCAAGCTTCTGTGTTTGGAGCAAGGCAATCCCAACGGCTGCCTAACAGGTGAGAAGAACTGCAGATCAAGACATGTCTATGAAAGCAAAGCCAAGATTTAATCCTAGATATTACTTCATAAACGCAACAGAGCTACAGGGGAAATAATATAGGCACAAAGAAAACATCTCTTATTCCAGATATCATAGGTGATGATAAAGCCATTTTAGCCTGGCAAGTTTATACAAGGCATAAACAAGAACCCCCAAACCCCCAAATATTGGGGCTTGCAGTCACACATAATTACACAGTGATTGTGAACCTTTGTCCCAGGCCCAAGCGGTTCAACCTGGTGCTTTTCGGGTGTTTTGAATTTTGATTCCTTAAGCTCCAGCTGAGGAATTGATGGAGTTGATGTTTAAATATCTGGGCAGGAACTGAGTTGCTGGACCTTACCATTAAGAGGAACTTTACATTATCACTGGATAGAGGTAATACATAAAATATTTGTTTTTATTTACTTAATGATTGATTTAAAAGATGCTAAGGTCAGAAGTGGGCAAGCGATAGTCTGCAGGGAATTGGTGACTGCAGTATATTGATTGTGGTTTGTGTAAGTGGTGAAGAACTGGGGAAAATTGGGAGGGGGTGTCCCCCAGGACTGGTAACTAGTGCTGAGGATATTTGGGGTACGCAGCTCAATACCATCAAACTGTTCTGAGAAGTCTTCAGGTGATCATGGAAGAATATGCAGCTGATAGCTATGTCCTCCCTCGTGTCTGACTGTACTGGAGTTCACCCAGCTGCCTGGAGAGGGTTGAGTTGTTTCACTGACTGCTGTGACACACCAATGGGCTGTTTTTGACTTAGTGGTATGGCAGGGGAGCAGGGAAGGGGGCTGCTAGTGTTTGGGGACAATATTTCAAATCAGGAGGCGGCTGCAGGGTCTTTGGTGGGTTTCCCAGCCGACTGACAGTGCAGATGGTGAGCCAGGCATGTTCAACCTTGGTGTTACTTAAGTTATGGGCACCCAGAGATCACTGCCCAGCTTGAATCCTGGATATGCTCTAGGTCCATGATGGTGAACCTATGGAAGGAAGTGGCATGCAGAGGCATTTCTGCCGGCATGTGAGCTGCTGCCCGGAACAGATCCACTGCGCATGTGCGTGTGCCTCCTGCCAGCCAGCTGATTGTCGGGTAGCTGCCGTGCATGCGCAGGGGGAGGGGCGCAGGTAGGTGTCGTGCACGCATGCACAGAGGCGCGCAGGGAGGTGTCATGTGTGCATGCACAGAGCACGCAGTGCGCATGGGGGGGTCGGATGTGCATGCACAGGGGGCATCGTGCATGCACTGCATTATGGGTGCAGGCATGCATGAGTGTACGCACTTCCGGCACACGAGGAAAAGGTCAGCCATCACTGCTCTAGGTCTATGACTTGTCACATGGAGGCCACCTTGTACCTTCTGCTGCCTATGAGAGCAGGTAGGATTTGGAGGGGTGGTAATTGTGTGAATGGATGGCCTGGAAGAAAGGACCTGGCTTGCTGGTTTAGAACTGCCCCAGAGAAGTAGACTAATTCTTTGGCAATTTGATCATGCAACTGAAGTGTGAGATGGGCCTCTCAGATGTGGGGGAAGGTCAGTAGGGCTGAGAAGAGGTGGTGACATCAGGGCAGATGGAAATGCAGTTGGGGGTGGAAACAGAAGGGCCCATTCTTGGGCAACAGTCTCATAGTTCCACACGAATCTCCACATTCCAACCCTCTCCAGTCATCAGGTCCTCAGAAGCCCATGTTTTGGGTGGCTACTGCTGAACATCAGCTCAACCTGTTTTAAGGCCTCTCATTCAGGATTTAATAACAGATGAGAGGGCTGACCCAATGTACAGGTGGTCCTCAACTTACGACCACAATTGAGTCTAAAATTTATATTGTTAAGCAAGACAAGTTGTGAATTTTGCCCCATTTTACAACCTTTCTTGCCACCATTGTTAAGTGAACCACTGCAGTTGTTTAGTAATATGGTTGTTAAGTGAATCTGGCTTCCCCATTGGCTTTGCTTGTCAGAAAGTTGCAAAAGGGTATCATATCATCATAACTGGCTACCAGTAGCCCTCCGGGTGAGATTCAAGGTGCTGGTGTTAACCTATAAAGCCCTTCATGGCATTGGACTGGGATATTTGCAGGAAACCCTGCTGCCGATAACAACTTCCTGACGACTCGTGCGCTCCCACCGGCTGGGCCTTCTTGGGGTGCTGTCGGCCAGTCAATGCCGGCTGGCGGCACCCAGGGGTAGGGCCTTTTCTGTGGGGGCACCCACCCTTTGGAACAAGCTTCCCCTGGAGCTCCGGATGGCCCCTGACCTCTATCCTTCCGGCACCTAAAACTTGGCTGTTCCAACTAGCCTATCCGGACTGATGGAAAACGGCGGAGGGTCTTTAGTGGTTGTCTATATACTTTAATTCGATCTATGAAATTGGCAACTTAATTAACTTTAATATTTATATTTATATTGTTTATTTTTTAGTATTGTAAGCCACCCTGAGTCCTTCGGGAGATAGGGCGGCATATAAATCTACTAAATGAATGAATGAATGAAAGAAAGAAAGAAAGAAAGAAAGAAAGAAAGAAAGGAAGGGAAGGGAAGGGAAGGGAAGGGAAGGGAAGGGAAGGAAGGAAAGGAAAAGGAAGGAAGGAGGAAGGAAAGGAAAGGAAAGGAAAGGAAAGGAAAGGAAAGGAAAGGAAAGGAAAGGAAAGGAAAGGAAAAAAGAAAGAAAGAAAGAAAGGAAGGAAGGACAGACCCTGGGACCTTGCAATTGCTTTGAGTCAGTTGCCCAGCATCTGAATTTTGATCACGTTACCATAGGGATGCTGTAACAGTTATGTGAAAAAGTCATATATATGTCATTTTTTTCACTGCCATTGTAACTTCAATCACTAAATGAACTGTTGTAAGTTGAGGACTTTATTAAGATCTTCATGGGCACAGGGAGGAGTCTCTCTTCTTGGAAATGTGGCTGTCTGGATTTCTGATGCAGCATCAACAACACCCCACGGAAGGAGTGGCGGAGTGGCTATAGCCATTCAGGTTTTTCTAGGATGTTCAAAGGCCTTGCTCTGAAGAGAATTGGCTGGGATTTCATTTGTAAGGTTGTTTCAGTTCTCAATCTTCCTGCTGTAAATTCCACCTTGATTATTAGCAACAGCACTTAAGGCTTATATACCGCTTCATAGTGCTTTACAGCCTTCTCCAAGTGGTTTACATAGTCAGCATCTTACCCCCAACAATCTGGGTCCTCATTTTACCAACCTTAGGACAAAAGGCTGAATCAACCTTGAGCTGGTGAGAATCGAACTGTGGGCAGTCATCAGAATTAGCCTGCAATACTGCATTCTAACCACTGCGCCACTACGGCTCTTCAGTAAACGGTTTGGTCCTGGAATACCCCAGCCATATAATATTGTGGGTCAAAGCTTAAGGAACAGGCTCCGAGGCATGGATGGAGCCCTGCCAGACCCTTTAGAACAGGGGACTTCAAACCTGACAGCTGTAAGACTTGTGGACTTCAACTCCCAGAATTCCTCCTCCAGTCATGTTAGCTCAGGAATTCTGGGAGTTGAAGTCCACAAGTTTGAAGGCCCTTGCTTTAGAAATTTCCAGCTCCTCAAACACAGCTGAGCCAGCCGCCGCCACCCTCAGACAACACAGATATGTTGCAAACTAACACGAGTGTCTTGCCAAGAGTAGTGGAGACTGCCCAGGCCATGACATAAAGGCTCTGCGCTTCACCAAAGTGATTGCCGGGTGAGCAAGTGGGAAGCCAATCACGTTGGGCAGCAGCTCGGCAAGAGAAGCTGCAGTTGTAGATTCTCAGCAAAAATGGATTTCAGTCATGTCTGGCCTTTTGCTTGTTGTTGCATGCATCTTGTTCCTAGTTCTTGCTAGATGCAGGGCCTTCTGGTATTCCTGCCCAAAATCCTGGCTTTCTTTTTGGCATACATCCCATATACTTAGGTCTGATCCTGCTCGCATTTGACAAAGCATTAAAAGCAGTGTTTCTCTATCTCAACCAAGTTTTCAGGTTGAAGATGGTGGCTGAGGAATGCTGGGAGTTGCAGTCCACACATCTTAGTTGCCAAGGTTGAAAAACTCTTAAAAGCATTAGGCAATGGGCCAGGGTAACTCTTTTTATGCTTATTTGCTGGAGCTAAGTTCTAGGCCTCAAACAGAAATTATATTTGTACTTATTTCTGCTGTTTGTTTGTGGTTTAGTGTGTTTCTCTAAATCTATGTTAGCCATCTGATGTCACAAGTGCAAGTTTGGTGGTTTTATTAATTATAATTGATTAGAATAAATAAATAATCCAAGCACTGAAAGTCCAAAGTCTAATGAAACCTATTGAAAAGAGTTACCTTGAGGCAAGTTTACAAATTTTGGAAATAAATACCTGGAAATCTCTTTGCAATTGTCTACCCAATCTAAAATGGAAACAATTTTGTGAAAGAATCTTGGAGAAAACATTTCAGAATCACAATTGCCATCGCACGAATATTCTTCCTAGCTTTAATAGATGCACACTTGGCCAAAACAACTTAGCTGTAAAAGGACGGCAGGGTTTTGTGCTGGGTACCCAACCTATTGCTATATTTGGAGGCAAAAAGGAATTTCTTTCTCTCCTTATCAGTTATGCCATTGACTTAAGACATTCTACACCTTTTGCTCACCATGAAAAATCTGGTTTGTTGACTCAGTTTTTCTGTTGCACAAGAGCATCTCAATCAAATGGGGAGGGGTGTATAGGGCGGGCCCTTCTTTTCTGTGGATAAATTGAGATTACAGCTCCAAGAACTGGCAGCCACCCATCTGTAAAGCACCAGAACAGCAAAGGCTGCTGCAGGAAGTGAACAATTCAGAGCACCATTAGAGAGCAAATCAGAGCAAAACAATCCAAGAACTTTATTATTTGGCCAGCCAAGCCACTTCAGCTCTTTTCTTATACCAAAGACCACGATCCATTTCAATTAGTGATGACTTACAGATTAACCTGCCGTTTGGGATCATCTTTTGATCTGAATTGCCACCTTGAGAGGTAACCTGGTTTACCTTGACTTACTTGGCTTTCCCCTTCATGCTCTTTTACATTTCTTCCTGGGCGTCTGCTCTTTCAGCAATGTCTGTTATTCCTCCATAACTTTTCCTTGAAATTTTCCAATGGAGCAGCATCCATGACTCCAGGAAGCAGGCTGTTCCATCTCTTAATAGTTCTTTCTCATTTTCAAGGAATTCCTAGTTTCATTTGGATTTCTCTGTAAAGCTTTCACCTGTAGGTACTTGCCCTAGCCGGCTTAGGCATGATGGAGAATAAATCCACACCCTCTTCCTTCTGCCAGCACAAATTTTGCAAGACCACTAATATGCTTTACCTTAGCCTTTTCATCTGTAGGTTAAACATTCTCAGGCCTTTTAACTGTTCATAGGATTTAGCCCCTATAAGCCACATCGCCATCTGTATTGCTCTTCTTGACTCCTACCCACCCCCACCTTCAAGTTCTCGGTATCTTCACAGTGACCAGTATTGGACACACTACCACAGATGCAGTCTGACTGGTAAAGTGTAGAGCAGGGCTGTTACTTCTCCTTATCTCAACACTGTATCTCTACAGATGCAGACCAATTGGCACTTTTGGCAGCTGCAGCTGACTTAATTAGCATTTAATTAAAAGTTAGCAACACCTGCAATCAACACAATATATAACAATTCACAGCATGATGCTAGGTCACAATAAAAACTACAGTTCAGTGACAACTTTGGAAGGGGCTCGGGGTAGGCTCTAACCAAGCAACCCAATTTGTATCCTTATTGATAAGTTAGTAAAGAATAAACATCCCCCTTAACTTCTTTCCACTGCATCCCCCATATTACACGCATCACATGTAACATGAAGCTCAAAGGAGTGAAGCAAGAGCCAGTTAGCCATGCCTGTGAAGTCAGAACCCTGAAGCTGATGTTTGAAAAGAGCTTTTCCTGGCACCTCCCTAGAAGACTAGATGACACGTCTGACCTCATGCCAAAACTAACACTGGTTGCACTATTCAGATAAATACCCCTCGTGCTTCTGTAGAAAAACTATCAGCTCAGAAAAATATTGTTTGCTCACTATATTTTCTCCTATTTTACTGGTGTTCCAGGACAGAAAGAGATTCCCAGTTTTTATTTCCTGCTCTAAAATATGAGGCAGCATGACCAATGGATGGCCAGGGCGATTGAAATTATAGTTATCTAGAACAGGGGTCCCTAATCTTGGGTCCATGGACTGGCACTGGTCCGCAGCATGCCAGAAACCACGCCGTGCAAACAAGCCCCATCCACAGGATGCAGGCAGCACCCAAAACCACGTGCCCTCTGGTCCACAGAAAAACCTTGGATCACAGGTCACTAGTGCCCAAAAGGTTGGGGGCTGGGGTTTTGCCAATCTAGAACACCAAGGTTATCAGGTGTGCAGTTGCCAGACATGATCTGGACTACCAGCATCCTTACAGATGCATACAAACAGCCAATGAGTTATAACGCAGCTTGTTCTGTTTATAAGATCTGTTTATATATTGTTCTGTTTATAATCAATGACGAGTGACAGATGCCGTGTTTTCTTTCTCAGATCCTGAAATCAGTATTTGCATTCCATTTTCTTGCTGCTTCTAAAGAATTAAGGTTCATTTCCATCATTTAAAAAAAAACCTTTTATACCAGTGCTCTCAGGAGGTAACTCAAATTGGAGGAACAGCAGGCACCGGTAGCATGTCTCATCTCTGATGTCTGAGGTGGAAGGGTATAGGATGTTGAGGCCCAGGAGGAGAGCAATCAGCAAGGGAGGGAGGGTTAAATCATTTGTCCACTTGGGATCTTTCTACAAATCAATTTTAGGAGGTCCTGCCTTTTGAAAACATGGTTCCTTTTTCTGCCAAGGTGACCCAATCTTCCAAACGAAAATTGTCACAATGGAAATAGAGATGTGTTCTGCACATTGTAATTTTATGTTAGAACCACCTATTCCTGCTTACGATCCCACTCTCTTTGCATGAGCAAAAGCCAAGCTGGCGAGGCCATTAAGAACTGGGTCAAATCCTCATTTGACAGAGCTTATTTTAGAATAGGGATATCAACACACTGGAGGCAGGAGGAATTAATCCCTCCTGAAGTAAGCAAAACCTATTTTTATGGTGCAGGGACTGGTCATCACAAAAGACAGCAAGAGACAAACTCGGTAAGATTTGGATTAGTCAATTCCATTTTAACAAATACACACTTTAAAACTTTATTTATATAAAAATCATTTCAATTTAAAAGCATTGCAGAATGAGTAAGGACTCAAAGAACAGCAGGATGTCCCCTTCCCCGGGGGTGCAGAGGAAAAGCAAAAAACGAGTCAGTGAGTGATTAGTTTCTTCTACAGCACTGAATTGGTCAGTGGGGAAGGGTAGTTTTGGTTCATCTGGATTAAAAAAGGAAATAGTGTTTTACATTAGAAAAAGTTGCGCAACCCCGCAGAGGGCCTTGATTTATATCTTTTAATTCCCTCTCCTGCCCCCACAAAAGGTAAGAAAAACTGGACTGGGGCAAAGAAGAGGCAGTAATAAGACTTTTCTACTGTAGACCTTCCCTCTTGTGCAATGGGGAGGTGGAGAGAAGTCAAGAGCAACCGAGTTTCTTCCAGTTGTTTGATGGAGGCAGAGCTGTGAGGGTGAGAGCGGCCGCAGTCCTCTTCAACAATAAAAGGGCAACCGGCACCAATATGGTGCCCAGAGCAATTCACGATTGCCCATTTTACTGCTACCTTGCAGATTAAAGGCAGAGATCTGTAAGCAGACTCTAAATTCCTTATTCCCTGAAGAAGCAACCCACTAAGGTGCACATTGTGATCCTCACCCAACAGTTCTTTCTCTCCTTCCTCTCACCCTTGAGCCTTTAGATTTAGTGACAGATTAGTTCCTGGTCTCCCCCACACAGTTGCCTCTATCACCCCTCTCCAATCTTGTCACTACATCCAGGTCAATAGCAGGACTCTGATTTCAATGCAAGAAGTGGGGGGAGAGGGAGATGGAGGGAGAGAGACAGAGGGGGGGAGCAGGAGGGAACTCTGTGCCAAAATCTCTATGGTCTAGGGATTGGCCCTCTGCACCTGCAATTAGCCAAAGCACCAAGCTATTTCACAGTAGCAAAGAAAAGGCACATGTAAATAGTGACCGATCATAGTTTCATTCCCTTGCCTGCATGGGAGGATTTGGGCAATATTTACAAATGGCCTTCTATCCCTCATACTTCCTGCATCACCAAGCTTCCTATCTCATCAACTCTCTCAGCAATTTGTGGCCCAATCTGGGCATTCACCACTTAAGTCAGCGACCCAAAACCAGATGCATCACACTGCCCTCTCCTGAAAGGCAAAATGGACACTTCTAGATATGAAGACTATGCCCCTTCCACCAACTGTCATTTAACATGCTCCACCCTCTTTCCCTCCCTTAAAGCGCTAGGCCCTAAGCATCTCTTCCCCCACAAATAAATAGCTTCCTAAACTCTGAGTTGATCCATCTCAGAAAGGCCATCAAGAAGCAACTAAGAGACAGGAGAAGGGAAAAAGAGACAAATCTGTTTGTCCTCAGCCTATGAGGATAAAGAAGTTACTGTCTCAAAGGGGCGTATCCTGAAGGGCAGATGACCCAAATGCAATCACTCGCAAGCTGATCCCGTTTGTCATCTTGCCGCACCACCACCACCACCTCCCCCCAACTAGGAATGTTCCAGTATTCCCAGCAGCCTTTGTTGCAAACATGAGTGACACACAAAAATATATTCTATAGGCTAAGAGAAGATGGGTTCTCTTTTTCTGCTTTTTGGAAGAAGAGTGTCAATATCCCCTTAATAAAAAATAAGTTCCAGTATGATTGAATTTGGCTGAGATCCATTTGCTCAGATTGTTTCCATCAGCTTCTGTGGATTGCATCATAAATGTGTATTTTTAAGTATCTGCCTTTGTTGTGTAATGAGATCCATCAAGAGTATTTGGTCTTTAGGAATTACTTTTTTTTTTGAAGAGTAAAAAACAAAATATGATGTCCAGAAGTTCAAATTCTACAGGGAGATGTGAGACCCTGTGGGCTTCAGGGAGCCGGTCATTTGGCTACATGGCCCCAAGATTTTAAAAAAGCTCAGTCCATTTCATCACAAGAGTTATATAAAATATGTTATGAACCCAAAACTGAGAAGGCAGATGGTAGCATCTCTAGATCTTCTGCTGTGGAAAAACACAAATAAGTTAACATTAGCTTTCATGAAAAACAGCAAAGGGCGGAGCTTCATCCACGACAATCTAATCCCACAGAACCATCAATCAATCCAAACCTCGGTAATGTAAGCGTTGCTCATCCTCAAAAGCAAATACAAATTTCTTTATGCACAAGATTTAACCCTAGGAAAGTATGATTGGGGAAGTAAGGATTCAGCACCCCTCCCTTTTTTTAAAACACAGAAAAAGAGGGTTAATATCAGAAAGCAAAGACATACCATAGGAGGATAAAGCAACTGCTCAATTTCCTCAAGGGATTCGTGCCTTTCCTCCTGCTGTAGACATAGGTATGGTTAGTAAGAACAGCACACTGGGTCCAAGTGGGAGAAAGGGAGAAACAAAAAGCCTAACTAAAACTCCACTCAGAAAAGCAGAGGTCAAATGGAGAGAGAAAAGTCAACAGGGTTGAGTTAGTCATTCAGTTAAAAAAAAAAGTGTTAACATCACTTTGGAAGGAGGGGGTGGGGAGAAATGGTTAATACTTGCATTTTTCTCAAGACGCTATCTTCTTAAAAGTATCTGGCTGTTGAAACTTTGCTCAAAAGTAATTTCATTTTAAAAAAATCTACTATCACAGAAGTGCAGGAATTTCTCCTCCTTCCTGGCTTCCTCTGTGCGTAGGCTATTTTTTTTTCCAAATAACTGGCTTCCAACTGTGTTACACTGTAATTCTTATAGCCACAGTGCCAAGAAAATATGGGACCGTAGATCAAAATATAAGGAGACCATCAAGCTTGGCAAGGATGTCCTAGTCTCTCTTCCCACTGACCAAGAAGGATTCTCTAGAGATCTCCGTCAACTGAAATCCCAATATTTACCACCAAGGGTGCTCCCTTCATAGGTTCCAATTCTTCTCCAGACCGGTCCAATGTCCTATTGTGGTCCCGTTCATTCAATGTAGAGTAGTCTGAAATCAAGAGAGAGAATGATGGGAGGGAATTTCTCGCAGGCCTAACTCTGGTGAAGCTGGTGGAGATAATGGCTCCCTTCTTCCACAATCACGTTCTTGCTTACCAATCAACCAGCAAACAAGTGTCATCTTTTATTTCCCTGACACACACTAATCCTAATCCTTTGCACTCTTGCCCTTCTTCTTGTCACCAATAATGTGACCTACAAGCTAGGCCCTATGGACCTGCCAAACAGAAGCCACCACGAGGCTACTCATCACGGAATACATATAATTTGTATGAATTATATTTAATTTTCATTGCAATTCAGGGGAAAGGAAATCAAATTTGTTTTGACTCTTCCTCTCTCTTTTTCAGGGTAGCCTCTGGCACATTGCTCAAAGTTGGAATATAATCCTTGACTTAGAAGAAACTCTTCTCCGTTCTGCAGTGTAATGAAGTCATTAACTGACTTATTTTGGTTTCAAAGATTAAAGCACACCAAGCATAATACCTGAAAGAGTTTGATCAATATGAGGGTTAGGTTTGTATGTGCAGTAGCTGCAGGCCCATGAAAAATAGCAATGAGCTAGGAATCCATATAGTCTGATCCCATTCCGGTAAAGCCAGAGACTTTTAGATTGTCCTGCAAAATTCCTTAATGTCACTATTTGCTGTAACAAGTGATGAAGGCATCACAGCTATGAAGTACTAAAGATAACATCCCAGAAGATTAACAAGCTCAGTGATTGAAGGTGGTTTATTCAAAGCAAGTACAGGTGGTCCTCAACTTATAATTATTCGTTTAGTGACCGTTTAAAGTTACGACACTAAAAAAGATTACTTACAACTTGCACTTACGACTGTAGCATCCTGATAGTCACATGATCAAAATTCAGGTGCTTGGCAAAAGGCATACATTTATGAAGGTTACAGCCTCCCAGGGTTATGTAATCTCTAGTTGCAACCTTCCCGGCCAACTTCTCAGAATCAAAGTCAATGAGGGAAGCCAGATTCGCTTACGACCTAATGATTCATTAACAACTGCAGTGATTCTCTTAAACAACCATGGCAAAAAAGGTTGTAAAATTGGGTGTGACTCACTGAACAATCACCCTGCTTAGCAATGGAAATCCTGGCGATGTGGAAATTCAATGGAAATTGTGGCTCTAAGTTGAGAATTACTCGCGTCTAACTGAAGCCCTTGGATCTCTACAATGAAATGGATTGGTGATATTCTGGTAAGTAGGCATGCACAAGGAGACATGGGAGCACATGTGCTTTGGCACTTTTTTTTTGAAGCTGCAAATGGTGATGGGTTTATCCAATAAAAGCTGCTTTAGATTGGTCAAAAAGCTTTAAGACAGAAACTTATGTACCTGGTCCCAAGTTCCCCATTTGGATCTCTTCCCGAGAGGATTTCTTGTCTAAACAGAAAATAAAATTAAAATAGTTAAGAGTACAGAATTTCTCCTGAACTGCAGATGTAAGGTTTCTTAAAAAAATATTTAAGTAGTGTATTTAAAGTATTAAGTAGAAATAGTGCATGATTTTAGAATCGTCTTGTCAACTTCTGCACTGTAGATCTAAGGAGGGACATTTATATATAATACCATAATATTAGAGCTGGAACTACATGGATATTGTTCTCACTCTTTTACTTAAATAATATGGGTAGTCCTCAATTTGCAACAGTTCGTTTAGTGACTGTTCGAAGTTGCAATGGCACTGTAAAGTGACTTGTGGCCATTTTTCACACTTATGACCATTGCAGCATCCGTCTGGTCATGTGATTTATATCTGGATGCTTGAGAACCGGTTTGTGATGGTTCCCATGTCCCGGAGGTCATGTGATCCCTTTGTGTGACCTTCTGGCAAGCAAAGTCAATGGGGAAGCCAGATTCACTCAACAATGGTGTTACTAACTTAACAGCTGCAATTATTCACTTAACAAATGTTAAGTGTCAAGAAAAGTCATAAAACGGGGTAAAACTAACTGAACAAATTTCTCACTTAGCAACATAAATTTTGGGTTCAATTGTGGTCATAACGCAAGGACTACCTGAACTTGAGTACCACTTGAGAAGTTCTTATTTTTACCTGTGTTAAATCTTTTAGATAAATCCTTAAATTTTATTTATTTAGCGTATGGCATAACATACATGGACTAGCAATATATATTAACATTTCATCTATGTTAGTACCGTGTTTCCCCGAAAATAAGACACTGTCATATATTTTTTTTGGCTCCCAAAAACACACTAGGTCTTATTTTCGGGGTAGGTCTTATATATTTATGGTGCCAAATAGTGGGTGTGAGTGTGTAGGGGGAGTGTTTTGCGGGTGCACGGTTGCTCCCTGAAAAGTCTTCCTGGAACTGGAGATTTGCACTAGGTCTTATTTTCGGGGTAGGTCTTATATTAGGGCAGGTTTAGAAAATAGTGCTAGGTCTTACTTTCGGGGTAGGTCTTATTTTCGGGGAAACACGGTAGAACACAATAAAATATAAATGTCAAAAAGATCTATGTTTAATTACCAATGTCTAGGGCTAGGCCATCTAACCACTGATGTGCAGAATTGTTTATATTTTTTAAAAAATCAGATACTGTGCCTATATATGCCCTCAGCTTACAACTAGTCATGAGGTGATTTACAATTTGACGTGGGACCCCGCTGCCACACTGAGGGGAGGATACTATGCCCCATTTATAAAGAGTCCTGGCAGATGCCATGTGAGGTGCAAATCTTATTCAGGCTTGTCCACTGCTGATGTGGTAGCTCAAAGCCTGGCACCTTTTTTGTGGGGTCATCTTTTATGTCTTCCTATGGCTGGCCATCCAGCAACCCATTTGCCTTTCCATTGGGAAGTGATATTAAAGTTGATGACCAGATGTTGTGCCAATGGGGGCTTCCTCGATTTGGACCTTCTGGCTGATAAATGATATAAGGTCAGCATGCACCAGTTGCTGATCATAATTTTTCTGTATTCTCTCATTTACCCTTAAGGTAAATTATGTTATCTCCAATAGGCTGCATAACATTTTCCTTAATCCCCTTTTCATCATACTAAAAATGCCCAACTACCATTAGAGGGCAGCGCTCTTTGATAATGATTCTCTGTTTTAACTGATTATTCTGTCCCGATTGCAGTGCCTGTTCTGTTTGCGATATAAACTATCTTGATTCTTTTTTTTTAAATCATTCGTTCCACAGAGACATACTTTGTATTTTGACCAACAAAGTTTTCATCTCAACTCTTGGTACTTACAATAACACTTAAAAAAACTACCCACTGTATAATTTAAAAGCATTTGTCAAGAAAGTGTAACACCCCAGAAGAAGGGTGAAAAATTAAGTTTATCTGGAAGGAGATCTAAAGGATTTTCCCCACATTTTTAAATATTAAAGCTTAAATATAAATGCACATTATAAGAACCCACTTACTGCATTCACACATTTCTATCCTCTGTAGGAACCATAACTATCTGTTGTACCGTGTTTCCCCGAAAATAAGACACTGTCTTATATATTTTTTGGCTCCCAAAAACACACTGGGTCTTATTTTTGGGGTAGGTCTTATATATTTATGGTGCCAAATAGTGGGTGTGAGTGTGAAGGGGGTGTTTCGCGGGTGCATGGTTGCTCCCTGAAAAGTCTTCCTGGAACTGGAGATTTACACTAGGTCTTATTTTCGGGGTAGGTCTTATATTAGGGCAGGTCTAGAAAATAGTGCTAGGTCTTACTTTCGGGGTAGGTCTTATTTTCAGGGAAACACGGTAGTTTGATAGATTACAGACTATCAAGACTCAAGTGATTGGATTACAGAGCACTGACAAGAGCCTTCTTCCTTCAAGCCACCTAATCTTATTCTCTTAAAACCCACTGGTCGCTATGGGCTCCAGAAAAACCCATTGCTAGAATAGAACTTAATGGGCCTCAAACAGCAGTGTTCATCATGGCCCTAGCAGGGGAGCAAAGACGAAGAGCCTTACAGGCAGTCTTCCACTTACTGATCACAATTGTTCTTCCTATCAGCACAACAAAGAGTTACTTTTGGTGCTGCTCTTCAGGTAAAATGCATCCAAGAATAGCATTTTTCCTGTCAGTAAAATGTGTGTTCACATTCACTTGATTTAGCTATTTTTGTGCCCTGATATTTAGAACTAATATTTAGAACTAGTCGTTGTGTGAAAAAGGAACCAAATGCTCGTACTTCACACACAGTTTGAAAGATACTGAATCAGAATTGCCCCCTAATATAAAATGCCACAAAAGCCTCATCAATATGCTTGGAACAGTTCTATGAGGCCCATAAAACCATGACTATACTATAGGAATAATGCTTTAGAAAAGAGCAGCTGTACTCCAGTTTGTGTTGATAGCACAACACAGGCTGGGGCTCAAAAAATCTTAGGTCAGTGTCCTTCCCTTAGCCTCAGACAGACTTTGATCTGATTTAAGTGCAGTGCTACCAATTAATGCACATTAAGCTGGAGTATGACACATTTTGTTTATTTCCACTGCATGGAAGCCTTCAAGGACATCCAAACCCAGACTTCTTTCTTAGAACACATACATATCTGTGAGAATACCACATTTAAACATTTACCTTTTTGATTTTTATCAATGAGGGGCAAGGTGCTGTCATCAAAGGAGTTGCCACCCTGGCTTCTAGAGTTGTTGTTCAAATTTACCTGTGGAAAGATAGTGGAAGTATTCAATATATTTATAATGAAAAACTATTGTTTTATTCTGTCCTTGGCATGATCTGCTTCCAACCAGTTCTTGGAAACTTCATGATTCTGTGTGTTTGTTTGTGTGTGCACATATATAAACCCAGAGTACACTCTAAAGCAGGGCCGGTTCAACCTTGGTAACTTTATGACTTGTGGACTTCAACTCCCAGAATTCCCCAGCCAGCCATGCTTTGCTGGGGAATTCTGAGAGTTGAAGTTCACAAGTCTTAAATTGCCAAAGTTGGACACCTATGCTATAGAGGGAAAGCAAAACCATAAAAGCAAGTTTTGGCCAATGATGGATGCAGCTATGTTCTGCCAATTACATTTTCAACTGATGGCATGAATACAGGACTTTTCACTTTCCTTGTTTGGAGCAGTGCAATCATCATCATATGAGATTGGACTGGGAAGATCTAGCATCCAAGCCCGCATTCAGCAATGACCCTTAAGGAATCTCAATCTAACCACTTCACAGAAATTACCTGGAGGGCAAGAGATAGAAACATACTGCAGATACTGCCTGAGGTAGGACAGAACAATAGTAAGCGTCTTGAACTGGGTTCAAGCTATTACACATCTTATATAGCATATGGTAAAAAATGGAGTCCCTGCAGATTTTACTCCACTAGTTGTTGCTAACTATAGGGGGCAGTGCTCATCTCCGTTTCAAGGCCATTAAGCCAACGCTGTCCGAAGACGTTTCTACATTCGTATGGCCAGCATGACATCACAGAACGCTGTTACCTTTCCATCAAAGTAGTATCTATTTATCTACCCCCATTTGCATGCTTTTGAACTGCTAGGCTAATAGGAGCTGAGGCAAGAATAGGAACTCGCTCCGTCACATGGCACTTGGGTCTCGAACCTAGGCTGCTGGCTTTCCAGCCAACAAGCCCAGCATCTTAACCAGTGAAGTGCCCATGGCATACGAAAGCTATATATAAATAAATGTATGTGACTAAAACCAACTTGGCCCACAGAAGTAGCTTTCAGACTCAAGATCCCCATTTCCCAATCTTTCCACAACCCCATTTCAGCCCCCAGGTACCTGGAAGTCAGATTTCTTCCAACCTTCCTTCTCTAAGGGTTTCCGCAATTCTTTGTAACCCCATATAGTCTGCAGCACAAGAGCAGCGGCTCTGACTTCTCTCTCTGATCGGTTCCTAGTGAGAAAAAATGCAAAATGTATTATAAAAATCTAAAATAAGCAAAGTACTCGAGCGCACCCACAAATGCTCCAGACAGCTGCTCCCTACTAGGAGACCACAAGACAGTTGTTTCCGGCAGGTTTTGAGAATAAAAAGACAAGGGAATAGTCAACCACAGAGAGTGCCTTTCAAAGGGCACCAAGTACTTCCTTCACTTGTGGTAATTCTTGTTAACTATTTTACAGTTGTTAGGAAGCTTTGGACTGACCAATTTTATAGCACTGGGTGAGTTTCCCAGCAAAGTAAGTTTTAAATTCAAGTATAAGGGCTTTAAAAAATGTGTGTGTGGGGGGGTAATAAACAGCAATGGGGTGATTACATTTTGAATTTAGAAAGTTACAAATGGACCATTTGAATTTGAAATAAGAGTTTGGAATTAATTATAAAGAATCCTTCCTGTGGGAAATGCTTTTGCTTTGGATTCTTTAAAAAATATAAAATAAGAGTTTAAAAATTGGACATTAGAGAGAACCAGAAGGAGCTAAAGATTACAGTTAAAGGAAAATTTGACCTATAAATGCAGAATGAAGCAAAATATTTCAACATTGAACATTTTATTGTAAGCCAGTCAGGCTGTTTGGATAGTGAGGTGGTGGCATATAAATTTAATAAATAAATAAATAATAAATAGGATAGATTTTGAACAAGGGACCCTGGAATTACTTTTAAGAATATCTGCCTCTATAGACAGATGGAGTTCAGAGATGCTACGGAAGAGGAATAAGTGTTATCTGACATGATTAAGACTGACTTGAAAGTGGATTTTAAAAATGATAGCCAAAAGAATCACATGGAAAAAGATGTTACCCAGATGTTACACAAGTAATTGGCTTATGTCTTAATAATTAAAAGCGATATACAACTAACAAACGAAGAGAATGACCCGGGTAATTTTCTTATATTGGTTTTTACAAAAGAGACTTGTTAAATAAAGCTTTGAAGAATTTTGTGAAAAGGGATGGAGAAAACATGGAAAGAAATCAAGTTCTAGGACAGGGGTCCTCAAACTTGGCAACCTTAAGACTTGTAGACTTCAACTCCCAGAATTCTCCAGCCAGCATAACTTGAAGTCCACAAATCTTAAAGTTGCCAAGTTTGGAGACCTCTGTTCTAGGACATTATTTGAGAGCATTAAAGATCAAGACTGATAAAAGTAAAAGGAAGTATTAAAAGTTGGTTTATTTGATCAAGGTGAAAATTGTTATGGCATCTCTGGTAACGCTTAATGGATTTTTGCTGACATTGGGACTGAAATGATGAAGCTTTAAGGATTTATTGTATGGTAAGTTATTAAATTTGTGTACATTTGTTATCATGAAGGGGGAAGTTATTTCTTTATAATTTCTTTTTCTTGACCAAATTGTTATTTTTCTTTTCCATTTTTCTATTTTTTTTCTTTTTTAAACTTTATTACTGTAATTTTAATACAATTACTTTTAATATTTTTTAAAAATCTAAAAGACGAACTTTTACAAAGAGAAGCGCAAGCCTCCTTTACTTCTCTCCTTGCCCAAAACGCTCCCTTACCCTGATTTGTTGATGAGCACCAATTTCTCAATGCCTTGTGTCTCCCGCAGTTTCTTGGCTGCTTCCAGATTGTCAGCGATGACTTCATTGATAGTATTCAGCACAGAGATCACTGTGTCTTCAGAGAGGTTCTTTGCCTGTGTCTGTTGTCCTCCTGGAAGATTTTTCACCAAACTGGGAATGGCATGTTTACCTAGGAGTGGGATTACATCAGAGCCACAATGAGGAGAAAGAAACATTAAAAGCAAGAGTGGCCATCAGCGCCACCATCCTGCAAACTGCATACAAGAATTTCCTGGAAGCTCACAAGTGAAATATTGGAAGGACTGCAGATGGTAATACATAATCAGGATAAAATTATAGGAGAAAACAGATGGCAGTCAAGACTTAAATTACACAACAGGAAAGGAGACAAGAAACAAAATATATAATTGCACATGAATTCATTACAATTAATGAAACTGTTAAATACAGCATACAGAAGAAACTGTTCTAACACTGAAAAGATACAGAAGATGGAAGGTGTTCTCACTGCACTCCAGAGGGAATGGACCCTAAAAAGGGGTCCGTTCCTCCTCCACAATACAAACTACTTTTTTGTGTTTCGGAAAAATGATACGTATATCATGATTTGTAGTTTCCCAAAAAGCTGCAGTGTTTTTAATCTAGAACAGCATAGAGCAGGTAAAAGTGTCAAACCCACTTTTTCAAATGCTATTTTGGGGGCGAGGTAGGAACGGACCTCAAAGCTCTGAAGGTACATCAAGCAAACATACTATTTAATTCAGCAGGATTTTAGGCCAGGGATCAGATTCCAGCAACCTTCCAAATATTTCTCAACCGCAAATTCCAGCACCCCGCATTAAACTTCAGCAATATCTGGGAGGGCCACTAATTCCCCTCCCTTGCTTTCAACTTCATAAAATTCCGGTGATTAATGATAAACCAAGTTCCTTCTCTTTACAGGACACACTATCCACCTTCCTAAATGAGGTAAGGAAACTGTGTGCTACAAAGACTGAAGAGGGCTTCCCCCTGAGGGCAGGGGTGGGGTGGGGAGGAGGAAATGCAAGCTTTATACTGGCCCTGCCTTGCCATCCATTTCTGATGCTGATTGGGAAATAGCACATAGCCTTTGATCTAGCAGCTGATAGTCTGGTGTGTCTGAATCAGAATACTTTATGACCATTAGAGGATTTTTGCCTTAAATGGTGCATCCCACTGCAAGAAGAACTTCTCCTCCTGTTCTTTTCCCCTTACCAATCAGCTCCTTATTACGGAAATCCACTGCCAGGTTGCGCAGGGCTCCGGATGCTGCTTTCACCACACGCTCGTTGTCATAGGTCAGATGGTCTGCAATGGCGGAGAGGCCTTTCTCCTGGCGCAGTGCAGAGCGGATGTATCTCCCATACTGTAAAGAAAAACAGCAACCCGCAGCTCAGAATATGAGCTACAATAAATGCTGACATCATTCGAACTGCTTTCCAACCTTGAGCCATTGTCTAGAATTAAGAGTTCAGTCACGGGTTCCAATTGCTACTAACTCAAGCCGGCACAACCTTTGATCACCTGTCTAGAAATTAGGGCAGCTGTTGCTCAGAATATATGGAGGATAATAAACTGATTAAGGCTGTTCTCAAGCATCTTATTTTCCAGCGCTGCATCTACATCGATCAACTGATAGTCTTCTTAAAAAACGAGATTAGTTCTATCAAGAAAGCTGACTGTCAACCCAAATACTGCTACTGTATTTTTTCATGACCAGCAAGTTTTTGCCACCAATGCTGATTTCATTAGTCTTTACTATACTACATTAGAAACTCATCATTATCAGAGGCCAGAGGCCACACAGTCAACATCTTTAGTCTCTGACTGAACTCTCTTTTGAAGAGATTTGAACATTAAGTTTCTGCAGCTGTGAAAACAGCAGGGTTAATTTCTGACTTCTTCCAGGCTGCTCCTCTTAAAATTGGATCAGCTAACCAAGAGAACAAAATTGCGTATGTGTTGTCCAAATTTGGGAAAGGGGGTTAACCACAAGAATGCTGATTGGACATTCTGCAAGTCAGAATCTTTAGTCTACAGACTATCTTACAAGTCAACCTACAATTGCATGCATCCCACCAACTTGGAAGCACCTGCAAGGCAGTGACATACATTCAGAATGCCACACCAGATAACCTTTTATACTTAAAGATACAGTACATTAAAGAAGAATAAGAACAAAATATGTATAGGGGGGTGTGGCGGTGAAGGGGGAAGGACAACTGGCTCGTTTCTCTGTTCCCTCTTAATCTGTCCATAGTTGCTTTTCTCTCATACAGAGAGGGAATTCTGTTTCCATGGATTCCTTTCAACTTTGAGCATAGTTTTCCACAAAACTCAAGAATTTTACAGAAACTACAATCACAAACATTGGACTAAGCTTAGCTTCCTTCTGCCAGACAGTTGTTTGGAGTAAATGGTGAGAGAAAAACTGACCATTAACTACCGCCAAATCTTTAATCACAATGAAAGGGTCTCGGTGTGTAGAGTATAGGAAGTAGTCTATTAATATTATAATTTATTAGTATTAGTATTAATCATCGCAGTCAGCCAGATGTTCAGACTGGGTTTGGCATTTTTGTCTACCTATTGAGTCCTTTCTCAAAGACCTGTGATAGGCAAATGTTGTTTGATGGTGTTAACAGTATCATCGCAGGATGTAAGCTGCTCCCAGTAAAGCTACCTTCTGCAATTGATTAGTGGTGATTTTGTCAATGTGGATGGTTCTCAAGCAGTGCTCCAAATATTTTGGAATTGCACCCAAAGTGCCTATTATTATTGGTACTGATTTACTTTCTTTTTCTACAGTCATTCTACTTCTCTTCGCAGGTCTTTAAATTTTATTATTTTTCTCCAGTTTTCTCTTAATTCATCTACTGTCTATTTTCTACCAATACTACGTATTTGTTAGTACTGTACTACATATTTGTACTTTCGTAATACAGAAATATTTGTATTGTATCATATTTGTATTGTTCTGTTATAACAAGCAGAAAACTGTGACGCTCACATAAGGGATCTTGAGTGCTTCTAGACATTTATTTAGAAAGGAAAGGAACAATGGTGACAATAGCAAACCTTTATGTAGCATTGTTGGTGGAAGAGTATTTTAACTTTTGCTTTGTTTTCTTAGGAATGGAGCCACATCGATAGAAAGGTACAAAATGAGCACCATAGCTATAGCTCCAAACACTACAGGAGGGGAGAGAATATCATTTTTTGTTTATTTTAAACTAAAAGGCAAATTTATTGGAACCAGCCAACCTGAACTTAAAATTCTTGTAATGTTTACACTACAAGGTCAAACCTGGACAAAAGTAAATATAAAGTTGGCTTAGTCACTGTTGCACACAATGATTGAGTCATGTCTGTTTCTGATTTTGATAGATCAGACACCTTGATTGATTTTACATAGTTGTCTAACAGCATCTATGGCTTAGTTTAATATTTTTGGAATGCATGGTTGTGTTTTGGCTTACAGATTGTCCTCAGCTTACAACAATTGAGACCAGAAATTCCATTGATTTTACAACCTTTTTCTGCTGTGGTGGTTAAGTGAATCACACTGTTGTTAAGTGAATCCAGCTTCCTCTATTGACTTCTGCTTGTTGGAAGCCAGCTGGGAAGATTGCAAATGGCAATCCCATGACCCTGGCATGCTGTAACTCTTGAAATACATGCTAATTACCCAAACTATGACCATATGACTGCAGGGACTCTGCAAGAAAGCTGGGTTGCATCACATCAACTATTATTCTTACATATATTGGACTAAGATACATCCATTTCTGCCTTTGGTAAGTCAGACACTTGGATTGATTGCACTTAGCATCTATCAAACAGCATCTTTGGGCTTGGTTTAATGTGATTTTGGGAAAGCATAGCCTGCTTACAGTTGTTTTGACTTTTGTAGTTTTGTGCCCTTCCCAAACTTCTAACCAATCCATACAGTTATGATGAAAAAACAGCTTCAACATACAAGGAAGCAGCAAACAAGCTATGGCTATTTTAGAAGTTTGCAATTTTGAGGGTTGGTCACCCTTAATCTCTTTGTTGCTTATCTGTTTCTGGCTTGATGTGACTTACGACTTAGCTCTTTAAGATAGGAGGCCACAGCGGCTTGTTCAATATAGAACATCTGGACCTAAAGATTTGCAAACCCAGCCAACATTTGCTATCTTAATGTAATACTTTTGTTGGGAGTTACTAATTTTAAGGGGAAAGTATTTAACTTACAAGCACTGCTTCTCTTTTATGCGGTTACTCACCGTCCAGCGACCAGCACACAGATTCTGGATGGCTCCTGCTGAGGCTTCTATGATAGCTGGGGTTTTGCTCTCCTTTAACAATGAAATATAAATGCGGACAATTTCTGGCTGGAAGAGGAGTTCATAGCCTAGCAGAGGAAAAGAGAATCAATTACACACAAATCCGTTCAAACTGTATGCCTTCCAGATCTTCCCTGGAGGCATCTATTAAGAGAACCTTCTCAATCCCGACATTTTCCAACCAGCCTTCCAAAGGTGTCTAGTATCAACACTTGTTCTTTCAAATTTAGAAAAAGAAAGGTGTGTGTGTCTTCTTCCTGGCCAATTAACTTGTTTCTGCAACTTTTCATGTGTTGCTTCCTTGTATGTACTTTGTTTCTGTTAATGATGTGGGGAAAGAGGCAGCAGAGAATTCTTTTAAATGAATAAGCACACAGAGAAAGGCGGACTCTCATAAATGGGACCCAAGTCAGGGGGATGCTTTTTAGTACTTAATCCGCTTTCACGCTCCAGCAAAGGATATAAAACCACCACAACCATTTATCAAGGTTTCCCACCATGTTTATACATTGCTGTGGAAGTCAAGATTGAACTGTTCCTCAGGATCTCTAGTTTCTGCTGCACACACAAGAACACTTTGCACACATATATAATTGTACACACACACACACATTTGCCTTCAGGCTGCTGCAAGACTGGTGCTAGCTGATGCCTAGTCCATCAAGTGGGTTTGTGTACAACCTTCATTCACTCCTGCTACTTTTGGGGCAGTTCAAACTGGTACCGCAACTTGCTCCTCTGCGTTCCAACTCTTCGGGGCTCCTGCAGATCTCTCAGCTGCAATCTCTTGCTGGCAGGTGATTGCAAGGACTGCTTTTGGACAGCTAAGGGAGAACACTGGTTTTCATCTACTCTTCCTTCTTTTACATTCCTGGCCCCCAAGAATCAGTGGAAAGCCACTGGTGTCCTCTAGAAGTCAGAGTATTAAAACTAAAGGGAAGCAGATTCCTCAGTACAATAGATAGACAGAAAGATGCTTTAAGCCCCGTCTTCTAATCTGAAGAGGTGAAGTTAGCCCTTTCCTATTAAGGGCCATTTCCTGTGACTAAGAATATTTGTGCTCTGTTTTATTCCCCGATTTAGCAACAGTTTCATAAACAAGGCCACTGCCTTTTCAACTGCTTTGGTCATCCTACAGTTTGGTAATTTCCTGCCACACCTATGAGTCACACCTTTGTTAGATTTGAGGTTGTTTATTAAGGTTGGAGGGAAAATTGCACTTTCACTCAAACCTCCAATAAAATATTTCTCAGCAGTATATGGCTTACCACCTTTGCTTTCCTAAAGCCAAACATATAAGGGCAAATGCATACAACAAAATCCACATAGGAAATGTAGTTAAAGAAGAACAAGTTCTCCCAAGGAAAGGAGGAAGTTGAAAGAAAAAATATATATTCTAGAAATATAGGAAGCTGTATCACAACGTAACTGTTATCACAACACAACTGTCCATCGAATTCAACCTTCTACAAATCTTCCAGATATGCTTGAATTAAAAGAATTCCCAGACAATATTGCTATAAATGCTACAGGGTGCATTTTCGAGTTACGAGTTTGGACAGGGTTAACTCGATACTGCCTGTTTTGACTGGCAATAGTTCACCAGATCTTGGACAAAGAGCTTTTATCATCAAGTGGTGCCTTATCTTAGGAAGGATCAAATTCAGGACCCTGTGCAAACAAAGCTGTTTTCACTGCACTACTGTTCTTCCAACAGCAAAAGAAACCATACCTTTTGCAGGGGTTTGTCTTTTGGGGAAGTCAACTATATCAGTAGAAGGATCCTCTGCCTGCTTTTTACCTTAAAGAGAAAAAGAAGAAACATAACAAAAAGAAATCCTAAGATACAGACCCCACTCAGTGCCTATAGTATAGCCAGACACAAGGAATATAGTCCCAAACTTTGGTGTATTTTGCTTAAGGAAAAATGCACAAATAAAGGAGAGATTCACACCTACTAAACTATAAATAGGATACATAAAAAAAGATCTGCCTTCACAGGAGCCAGGCTAATGAACTGACTATTGCTGCACCATCTGTTACAACTGTCAGTAACTCTCCCCCAAAAAGGCTCTCCTAGCGTTTTGATCACACACATTTAACTGGAGGTGCCAAGAGTGCATTTGAAACTCCATGCATACCAAGCATCTGAATATGATCCTTTTCCATTTAATTTGAAATTTCATGTTCAAGTATGCTCTTAAAACTAGCAGTTTAATATCCTGGGTAAAATCAGAGTCTCTAGACATGTGGACTTCCAACTTTCAGAAGTCTCGTTGATGACCATGCTGGCTAGGAATCTCTAGAAACTGAAGTCCATATTGTCAGGGGACCGTTAGATGTAAAAGGCTGTAGTAAGCCACCATCATCCATCTGTTTCTTAGTAAGATGCATGAAACCAGCCAATGATTTGCAAACTATAGTTTACAGCTTGTTTTGCAATGGCCGTCTGTGGCTTAGTGAACAAATTATCGTGAAGCACGACGTGCAAATCCAAATTTGCTTCTTTCATATTAATTTACAGTCTAAATTAGGATCAATGTACTCTTCCATTAAGGACTAGATGCTACCACACTCAAATTCAGAAAATGAATTCGCTACTTTCTCATATTTATTTGGGTTCAAAACATGCTAGCATGCCAAGTTACTGCATTTATCCAAAGGCATCTTCAATCATTTACTAAAATTGAGAAAAATGAAATTGACTAGACTAGATGGCACTCCTCCAGTTAGCCTAAAATTTGTTCAAAATCTATATTGGTTTAACTTTAAATTTATCCTTCAGGATTGGGATATGTTGCAAAGACTGCAATAGCAGAAACACTTGTATAAAGATAGCATAGAGAAGAAGTCAAGGAATAAAAATTAATCCACAGAAGTCGAACAAAATTACTAGGTGGTTCTTTTGCAGTTTTCGTGGGCACTGTTGTCTCCTATGAAACAGAGGCTCCACAGGTTATCTATATGCAACCCGAGAATACAGCAGCCAGGTATATTCTGTTATTGTAATCAATGTTTATTTCCAAGCCCGTTTTCTGAAACCTCAATTTAATATCTTAATTGAGAAGTGGCTTTCATGTTGGACCTCTCTTGATTCATCATTACCCTATTTCTTTTGGGTGGTCTGATGGCACTCCCCAAACACAGTGCAAGCAAAAGAGCAGGAAGGGTGCATCCTCTCTCCACGAGACAAGCAAGGAGCCTCACAACATTCAACACCATCCTTGCTTATGCTTCTGATTTTGGGTTCAATCACACTAAATGGGTGTCAGGGCTCCAGTAGTCACCTCCATTTAAATCATGAGTCTCTAGCTGGTTCTTTCAGACAGCTTAAAGAAGGTTTCTTAGGAGTGAAAATGCCGGTGCTACCTGGGTGCAGCCCTGAGACACATCATTCATTTCACCCTTGACCCTGGTCTTCCCCCACCCCCTGGGTGTATCATAATTCATATTCTCTAATGGGACACATCCATAGCCAAGAGTCATCAATCATGCTCTCCAGTAATAATTTTGCAGCTGGAAGCTTCAGTCACCTAGAAATTATATATGAAAATATTTAAAGAATGCACTACTTCCCCTACTCCCTTTCTGCTGGCAATTCTAAAAGACCAGATAAGTATTTTTGAGTTGACAATGAGACCAGGAGGAAAAATTGTGTATCACACAAACACAGGCATGCCAAAAATCAAAAAGCCCAACTCACCTCTAGCGAACCACTCATCTTTTGGCGCAGAGAAGGACAGGGAAGAAGGGAGGCAAGAGAGAAGAGATGCCAGCAGGATCACAGCCATTTTGAGGGGGAAAATATAAAGCAAAGAGAAGGGGAAATAGGCCACAAATTAATTGAAGAACCATCCATCATCACCTGAGCTGAATTAACCCAACAAAAATGCTACTTGCTATAGTACTTAGACCTTGTGAGATAAAGAGCAGGACAGCCAGAAAGTGACCCCAAGAGGCTTCTATGGAAAGCGACAGCTCGTCTTATGAAGCCAAGGATTAGAAGCACTTAAAAGCCAACATCCTCTCCCTTCTAGTTCTACCCTCCCTTTTCTCCAGCTACTTAGCCACAGGAGCAGGTACTCAAAAGTTACATACCTTTGCCTTTTTTGGCACCAAAGCAACTGGCTGCATGGGGGCCAGTATTGTTGGCAGCATTGATGGGGGCTTCCTGATAGCGCTCAGCATGTGGGATTTCACGATGCACCTGATAGGACAAGTTCCTCAGTAGGCAGACGCAGTTCTCCACAAGCTGGGGAAGACAGTTCCTCAGGTGAGACAGAAAAGCCACAGGAGCTCAAACACTTCATAGCATAACCCAGAGGTCTCCAAATTTGTCAACTTTAAGACTTGTGGACTTCAACTCCCAGAATTCTGGGAGTTGAACTCCACAAGTCTTAAAGTTGACAAGTTTGGGGACCCTTGGCATAACCACACCATTTCAGTGGCCTCTGGGCAGAAAGCTGAAATTAAAGATTCTTATGAAGAGATACAAAACTGGGTTAATGAACGTTGTGGGAGTCTTTATACAATCCCTGTTTAAAAGAACACTGTCTAAGGTACAGATCTAGGTATTGAGTCAGAAAGAATGCATACACAGAAAGGGAGAGAAGGCAACCCTTATCAGAAGGAAGAATGTCCTAACAAGAAGAACCAGTCTCATTTGGGCCTTCTGTGCCTTTTCACTCAGATTTAAGATTAAGGATGGCATGATGTCAGATTCACTAGAATAGGAATTATTCCTATTCTATTATTATCTAAATTCCTATTCTATTATTATCTAAATAATTCTTTAGATTATTGTTATTTTAATATTTTAAATGCCACCCTTCAAAAGTTTTTTCTCAGGCGGATTACAACAAGCTCCTTAATTCCTAACCACAAGCCATGTGATTGGGCTATACAGAGTTACTGACTTTAGAGGACTAATATTTGAACTATAACCATCTTGATCGCCTGCTATATAATAACTCACTGCCACAAATGGAGGATGGTCTTATTAAGCTGCTCATCCCTAGGAGTCCTAGGAAGTGGCAGGAAGAATAGGTTGTATGCCCTGCTTTGCATACTAATGGATCTGGAATAGAAAATGGGAAGAAAATATATGCACGCTGAGGGGAAAGGACGCTCTAACTTTTGTTTCTAAATCACCCGTCCAAAGATCTTACTGGTTTTGTTTTGATATCTTTGGGTGAAAGCCTGCCCTGTTTAAAATCCAAACAGGATGTTTTAATTTTGAGGATATGGGAAAACCAAATGGCCCGTGCAACAACATTATACATCTTAAAGAACAGCAGCGAATACCAGGCTAACCTCGGAATTGAATAACAGAATTGGAAGGGACTTTGGAGGTCTTCTAGTCTAACCCTCTGCTCAGGCAGGAAACCCTATATCATTTCAGACAAATGGTTGCCCAATCTCTTCTTAAAAACTTCCAGTGTTGGAGCATTCCTAACTTCTGGAGGCAAGTTTCTCCACAGATTAATTGTTCTAACTGTCAGCAAATTTCTCCTCAGTTCTAGTTTACTTTTCTCTTTGATTAGCTTCCGTCCATTGCTTCTTGTCCTGCCTTCAGGTGCTTTGGAGAATAGCTTCGACTCCCTCTTCTTTGAGGCAACCCCTCAAATATTGGAACACTGCTATCATGTCACCCCTAGTCCTTCTTTTCATTATTTATTTATTTATTTTATTTTATTTTATTTTATTTTATTTTATTTTATTTATTAATTCGACTTATATGCCGCCCCCTCTCCAAAAGGACTCGGGGCGACTTACAACTAAAATACAACAATAAATAAATTAATTAAAAGAATATTAAACATATTAAGCCGAATTAAAATTTAAAAACCCTTAGTTAAAAAACCCCAACCCTAGAGAATCAGCACAGCCCAGATTGTAAAAAGAGCCAGGTCTTCAAATCATGGCGAAAAGTCAGATCGGGGCCAGGCGACTCCAGCGGAAGAAGATTCCACAAAGTGGGAGCCAAAGAGTAGGCCCTCCGGTCGCCGCCAGGCATTGTGTCGCAGACGTCACCCCGAGGAGACCCTGCCTGTGGGCCCGTACAGGGCGGTTAGCATTTGATGTTGGGAGGAGCCGTTCTCGTAGATAGCCTGGACCCATGCCATGTTGGACTTTAAATATTAATACCAAAACCTTGAATCTCACCTGGAGGGCAACCGGAAGCCAATGCAGGCCCGCAGGAGGGGTGTAACATGGGAGTATCAGGAAGCTCCCATCACAACCCCGGCCGCATTCTGCACCAGCTGAAGCCTCGAGTGGTGCAAGGGCAGTCCAAGGTAGAGAGCATTGCAGTAGTCGAGGCGGAGATGGCGAGGGCCTGAGTGACTGTCGCAGGGCATCGGTCCAGGAATGGGCGTAACTGGCGAACCAGCCGGATCTGGGCAAAGGCACCCCTGGCCACGGCCCCCACCTGCTCCTCCAATTTGAGCCGTGAATCCAGGAGGACCCCCAGATTCCGTGCCCTGTCCACGGGGGACAACACCTCCTCCCCCATGACCAAAGATGGAACCTCCAAACTGGACCAAGATGTCGGTATGCACAGCCACTCTGTCTTGGCTGGATTGAGTCGAAGCATGTTCCTATTAAACTAGACATACCCAATTCCAGCAACTGTTCTTTATATGTTTTAGCCTCCAGTCCCCTAATCATCTTTGTTGCTCTTCTCTGCACTTTCTCTAGAGTCTCAACAACTTTTTTACATGGTGGCGACCAAAACTGAATGCAGTATTCCAAGTGTGGCCTTACCAAGGCATGAAATGAAATATGAAATTTAAATATTCTTCTTCAATCCCTGAAAGATGAAACTTCAGATCTCTCTGATTATATATGATTTCTTTCTTTGCTCAGAAAAGGCTAACCCAAATAGAAATCACAGAACATGAGGTGGAGGAAAAGCCCAACTGCATGTATTCCACTAAAAACAAGCTGTGGGGGGGAAGTTTTGTGTGTTTTTCCCCCTCCTCTTTACCTTGCTGTCTAAATCTTTCTGGCCAATTTCTGCTTGGACAATGTATAAAAGTGCATCCACTAGCCCATCACACTCCCGCAGCTTTCGACGGGCTTCACTCCTCTCCGAGCTAACGTTCCTATAAAAACCAAGAAAATCTTTTAGAAGGATGGAGACACCAGCAGGTTACGGCTTTGAAAATATGTCAGCTTTAAGCCAATTTAACCCAACTTCTACTCTCAACAATGGGGCTAGGTTCACACAACACATTAGAGCATTATTTGCCCAACCCTGCTGTGCTTGATTTCACAAAGCATGCCAAGCTTTAAACTCTGCGTTACAAATCACCAGTTTCACACTAGGTGGTAAACCAAACCAATCACACTGAAGCTTATCACAATCTGTGAAATCTAATCCATGTGGGAGTTTGGGTGGAAAAATTTCCAAGGCCCTAGTGTGAACTTCTAAATTCAGCAACAGAAGGATTCTTCAGTCTTCTGCCATCTTTAACATATCCTCTTAACAGACCTTGAGATTTCAGCCAATGCTTGTCATGACTGAACAAAGTTCAGACACATGCCACCTGTTTCAAAGTTGATTTTGCCAATTTTCTTTACGTTTATTTATAAAATTTATTGGCTGCCCATCTTACCACAGGGTAATTCTATTTTTGATAAAAATTTCTACTGAAACTATTACCAGCTCCATTTTGCTCATTCTGAAAAGCCCCTCTCTTATTCTCAGTTTTGATTGTGTGGACAGCCACCAGGATTTACTGTCCAGAGTTATAAAGCCAATCCAGGGTTACTATATATCAGGCAAACCAGGAAGCACCAAGTCACTGAAGATCCTCTTTTGTGGCCAGTACTGTATTTCTTTCCCAACTGGACTACAACACCTGGCACCAAATGGCCTTTCCCCAAGAGGGAAATCCTCAAACTGCAGCATCATGGGTTAAGTTTTTGCAGTTTGGATGTGGCTCTTTAGAGAACTGTCAAGAGTCCTTGTAATAACATCATAGATCCAGCTCACCTAAGGCAGCCAATGGTGTTGGTGAGCACTGATTCCCACTCTATATGGCGGGGCTTGGAGTCTTCGCTGGGCTCTCGTTCCCATCCAGAGTGTGGGATGATAACCTCATCCGTGAGGGCATGTAAGGCATTATCCACAATGGCCATTTTTATTGAGTCATGAGAGGACAGGTTCCAGAGTGTCCCTGTGGTGGAGAATGTATAATGTTATTCAAAAACATATCTGTGTGCCAGAAAGGCCCTTACATCTCTAGCCATTCTCTGTGGGCAATGCCAGCAATGGTTACCTGTAATGACTTCAGTGAGGTCCATATCACGTGCCTTTCGGAGCAGGCGCACCAAAGCAGGGACACCATCACAATTCTTGATGGCAACCTTGTTGTCCTGGTCTCTGCCATAGGAGATGTTTTTGAGGGCCCCACATGCCCCATAGTGCACCTCTTTCTTGGGGTGGTCCAGTAGCCCAACAAGGACAGGAATACCCTTTAGCTTGCGCACATCTGTTTTCAGCTTGTCATTTCGGTAGCACAGGTGTTGCAGGTAGGCGGCAGCATTGGACTTGACTGCATCCAAGCGGAACCCCAGCATAGCGATCACCTCAGGGAGCTCAGGCTGGCGCCAATTGGCTGGAAGTGGGCCTCCTTTTCGCAGGCTGTCCAGACTGGCTAGGCTGCCTCTATCATGTTGTGCCATTGGGGACCAGTAATACTGGTCTCTAGCCATGTCATCCACAAGCATGTCTTCGTAACTCCTGTAAACAGAAAAGAAAGCAAATGGCCAGGTAAGCCATCTTTATCAAGGGCACGGCTACAATGCCACAGAGAAGAGCACTGAACTAACCTACTAACTCTCTAATGAGGACATCTTTGCAATCAGAATTAGAAAAGACGCAGTCCCTGGTAAGCCTCAGGTACCATCATCTCGTCACTAGAAATGAACGGTAATTGAATCCAAAGATGCTTTGGATCTGATGTGGGCACA
Organism: Naja naja; assembly: GCA_009733165.1. Lineage (NCBI taxonomy): Eukaryota > Metazoa > Chordata > Lepidosauria > Squamata > Elapidae > Naja > Naja naja. The sequence continues at coordinate 251,439,544 of CM019148.1, read as the reverse complement.
TATGTATAACACGTATAATAATGTTGGTAGCTCCTTGAAGGACTCCTGCCTCTTCCAAAATGGTCATATGGCCTCACAAAAATACTCATCGGCATTTAAAAGGTGATAACAGGGCATAGTGAACTTAAACTCCTATTTCCCAAAGCCTGCAAGTAGGCTACCCGATATTCTACATAGCATGGGAGGATCTGATGCTAATGCTATGCAAGTATGGGCCCAGAAAAAGGTATGGTTCCTTTAGGGGGCTGCTGTCAGATACCATGAGGATGATATCCACCCACTAGATGCTGGATCTGAATAGTGCACACCTCTATTCATTACTAATACCGCTACCTCATCTACTCTAAAATCAAGAGCATTCCTAAAAAAGTATGCCCCGATTGCTACTTTTCCAGCAGCATCTCTCATGCTTGGGTCATGTGGCAACAAACTTTGGTCGTGTAGCAACAAAGAAATCCAGCATGACCTTCCCTCCCAATCCTGGAAGAATACAGGAGTGCAGGCAGGTGCCCGTCAACCTGCCTCATTGCCTGGTAAGAGGCAGAGGGCGCAGGCCTAGAAGTTGGCTTGACTGCATAGGTAGCCAAGCTGGGCCTAGGGGAAAAAATTAAAATTGAATCGAATTAGCTCGTGTCAACGGAGTTTTTCTCTGAGCAAATGCCGCTCTAATTTGACCACTAGAGGGCAAGTAGATGTCATCTATGCCTAACCACAGACCCTTTCTACATCATCCGGCCTATTCACCATTGCCTCAGTTATACCAAAGCTGTTCACAAAGCCTTCTTGTCAGCCAGACCTGCAATGCTTTCTTTGTTGTGCAATCAAGTCAGGTAGGTGAAGTTAGATGACATTTCAAGGACACTGGATCTTTACGTGACACAATCGAAGTGTAAATAATAACCAGAACATTTTAGAGGCACACCAGCAGACTTTACTTAAGCGCTTTAAAAATGACTAAATGCCTCTCGCTTAAGGTGTCACACCTAGTAGACTGCATGTCTCATTATTTAATATTGGGGAATAAGACAGGGCAACGATGACACTAAGAGAACAGCTGTGCCTTCAGGATAATAAGACTCAGTGTGTATTTAGTAATTTTCTTCTTTATCACATCGAATTTAGCTTCTATACTGTAATTTATAGAATGCCTCTGCAGGCTGTGGTATTTAAGGCTTCATTCACCCTGCTTTAGAGAATGATTGCAAAGAAAAAAAAATGAACCTCAGGAAATGCCACTGAAATAATGCAGAAATTAGGGTTAGGTTAGGGTGAGAAGGGAAAGGAAGAAATTGCAAAAGGATGTCATTTGCAAAGAGCTTCGGGGAAAGGGAAAGCTCCTTTCATTGTAATGATGGAACAACGATGGCATGTCAGTAGATATTTCAGCTTCTTTTTCAGGGAACTCCCCTAAGCAATTTTATGTACATGTACCCAAGGCAGCCCTCTCATTCCAGCTACCATTTAAGCCAGGGGTCCCCAAAGTTGGCAACTTTAAAGACTTGTGGACTTCAACTGCCAGAATTCTGGGAGTTGAAGTCCACAAGTCTTAAAGTTGCCAAGTTTGGAGACCTCTGATTTAAGCCAAGGAGCCAAGATTCCACATGAAGCACAATTCAGCAGGTAATGAAAAAAAAGTTTAAATAAAATGATTAGTGTTGGCCAATAAGACTCATTGCAAAATGGAATGGGATGGGACTTTTTTCAGTGCCATTTCAACTTTTGAACAGTCACAAAACAAATGGTTGTAAGTTGAGGAGTAGTGTAAATCCACAACTTTAAATACTTTAGAGGTTTTTAATTTCTACAAGTACTGTTGGAAGCAAAGCTATGCATGGCAGAGCTGTTAAGATCTTGGCCTTTGGAGAAAGAATTATGTCTTTCAACTCAAGTTACGTTCTTTCCGATTGTAAGCATGAAAAATCAGTCCAACCTCCCTCTTGCTCAAACACAGAAGCTGATCAGTGTACATAGCAGCACTTAGTCCCTGGTGTCTTATCTCCATCTGATTACTCTACATTCTTTTAAAATTAGCTAGGAGCTGCTACTAGGTAAGTATGCCTGAAGAAAGCCAGCTGATATATTAGAACAAAAGACTGCCCATTTGATTCTGACTTTTAACAGAATGGACGTTTATCTGCCCTGAACCGAAGAGTTATCTAACTTTTTACCCAAGTGACAAAAGGCCATATCAGGTCTATGTCATTTCATGTTTTGGTTCGCAGCAAGAGTCCAGCAGTTCCTCAGCTTAGCACCTGTTATCCCTGCCATTTAGGCCCACGCAGGGCCTAAATGGAAATGTAGCTAAAGCCGCCTTCACTCACCATCTGCCTCAAGTTCAGAATTCATAAACATTGGATAGGGCTGGGAGGTGGAGTGCCTTTTTTTTTTACAGGTTGCTCTTTGACATTCTTTTGAGCTCAGGAGGAGAACTGTATGTTTTGCCAGTCGTCTAGAAGAGGACTGGGAAGTCCCTGATCAAACAAAGCAACCTATTTAGTCAGTAGCAGCTGCAACACGGAATTGAATAAAATACCTGCCAATATTTTCGCCCTCAAGTTCTGGATAATGAAACCCTGTGGTCTTGAAACAGTGAAATCCCTGCCTCCCACCTAGGGTTTGCAAGTGACTGGTACCTTCTAGCTAATTTTCCCATTATAAGACTTTTTATAAAACACTCTTGCTCTTCTTTCAAAATTAACCACTTCACTAAAATAACAGTGACTAGAACTAGACCTTTCTCCTTTTCTGTTTTAAAGTGGATATATTTCATTAGAAATATTGGTTCATTAGTATTATAATACACTTTTAATGAACTTTCATTAGTACTATGCTCTTACGTAAGGGGCATTTCACTATTTTGATTTCTCAAAGAATAACAAATAACTTTTTAATACTACTTAAGTTGTAACATTGAAACATTTACAATCAAATATTTCAACTCTTTATTGTAGATATCTGGTATAATTCCCAATAAAAATATTTCTGGTTTCAAGTCTATGTGTTGTTGTATAATTTTTTCCAACCATATGTGGATTTTAGTCCAATATCTTTTTGCATCCAAACAAGTCCACCACATATGGTAATATGATCCAGGTATCTGATGACATTTCCAACATTTATCCAATTTATTCTTAAACATTCTTGCAATTCTCGTCGGGGGTAAGTGCCACCTGTAAAACATCTTATACAAATTGCCAAAATTGGAAGAATGATAAAATACCTATGCAGGAGGAAGTGATTAGGAAAATTATGGACTGTGCTGAAATGAGTAAATTGACATTTGAAATTAGAGAACAAGAAGATAAACAATTTTACAAGATATGGGATTTGTTTTATCAATGGTTGAATAAAAAGACTTGGTAATGCAATAGACTATATAATTTTGTAATAGAAATATAATAGGCTGATATAAAATATAATGTTGATATATATAACCATTGGATGAAAGTATAACATAAATTTTAGATTAAAAATATATCTCGTATATATGATGAAATAGTTTAATTGTACACAAGTAATAATTGATAAATACATAATGTTTTATTGATAATATGAGAAATTTTCTTTTTGATAAATTGTGAGTGATGAATATGAAAGGATGACACAAAGGATTTGTAACCAACTGACACACTGTATGTATATATGGAAGATGGTTTTTATGTTTTGTATGTCCTGTTTGTATGTTTGTATCAAAAATAAAAAACTTTTTTATAAAAAAAAAGTTGTAACATTGAAATGAACGTCATTAAAAAATTATGAAATGACAGCCCACCACAACTGCGTGATAAGCCACAAAACTGCCTACACCAGAGCCGTACCTCTTAAAAACACAGAAGTACTGTAATACCAAAGCCATCTAAACCAACGGCTTATTACACTGCAAGTTTTCTTCAGCAATTTTCAGAAAAGTTGCGCTTTCTTTGGTAAGGCATCCCGTGATATTTAGGGAAAATATAAGAGGATTCCAGATGGGTGATATCATGTGAACTTTTTTTTTTTGTAAAACCTGAGTAAGCCAAGGCAATTCAACAATAAATTGTCTGGAATCAGTTTGCCTCTTGATCCTTGGTTGAAAAATGTCCAAGATAAAGTACTTTGTCATAAGATAAGCTAAAGAAAATAAATAACTTTGTTCTACCCTGCTAATTTTTCATGACAGCACAAGGAACTGCCTCATACTAAGTCAAACCATTGGCCTGCCTAGTTCAGTACAGCTGACTCTGATTTCTAAATGCTCTGTGAGGGGTTCTAAATATTGCTTCAGAATAGTAACTTTCAATTATGTTCCTGAAATGTTCTCTATCATCATCTGTGACAACAAAGGGTTTTGCAGAAAGTATTATTTGCTTTAAGGCTCATAACAGTAGAAGAGCTTTGTGCCCCTACTTGGTTTATTTGGGACAATAGCAGAATCTAAGAGCTGTCACTCACAGCCGGACTAAAGAGAGAACATTCTCTGATATCCTCCCCAGACAAGTCAACATGAAATGTGGTCCCTGAAGGAAGGGAATTTAAAGACCTCTGAACCAGACTGCAAGTTTCCCAGGTGCCTTGAGAGACAGACAATGACGGTTAACAATTATTTTCCATCTTTCAAACTTGTCCATACAAGATACCCACATAGTTCTAGGTTATTTTGGAAGCCCTGCACCCACCCACAAATACACAGTTCTTTGCTTGTCCTAATCTCTTGATCACAGAGTGTAAGCATACAGTATTCTGCTCCCTGAAACAAATGCAAACTGAGGAGGGGGATTGTTTTTAAGCCTAGTATAAAGCAAACCACTTGGACCTGGCAGCTGTTCTGGGAAATTGTTTTGACGCAATCTTGCCCTCCACGAGATGTGAACAATGTGGGAGCAAGAGGAAATTAAACCTCTCCCATGACTTATTATCCAAGCACATCATCTTCCAATGTTTTGTGTATTCTTAAGAATTCTGGCAGAATCCTTGAAAGTGGATCTCCAACATTTATGAAAAATTAAAACTAGAGGACACTATGCATAAGAGAAATTCTTAAGAGCTCTCTTGTGTAAACTACCAGATCGCAATCCTTTTTTACAGGTTTCTTGCTCAGAACAAATGAGCTAAGATAATATCAGATGAGTTATGTTCCATAAAGTCGGAAGGGGGGGGAAATTGCATACAAGCTCGCATACAGACATACAAAGCTCCAGTCTGGATAATAAGGGAGAAGCCAGAGAGAAAGAGCCAGCTGCAAGAAATACTCAGATTCCAAAGATCTCTGCGATTGTTATCAGTCTGTACACAGCACACTGGTTTCACAACTGGTGGCTAGAGGTCAAAATCCACATATGTAGATTCTATTGGAGCAATTTTTATACCAACGTCACAGGTAACCAATGACATTTTTCTATTTTAATAAAGACTTGCAAGTTGTTTAATCATTGACTCTGGTCAAACCAAAGGGACAGCATCATTAGTATCAGTTCAATAGAGTGTTCATTCCTACTCAGAGTTTTTGAGGCATTTTTAATCTGTTGTATTATATCCCGCCTTTTCCAACAAATGAGTACTCAAGGCAGATAGCCATAAAAGGCAACATGCAATGTGAAGAATAAGAAGCAGATGGCAAAAGAACTCATCCAAAGAGTAAATCTGAAAAACAGCAAGCTCAAGCCCCTATGATGAGAGGAGACAGAACTGAACCCAGGACTAAGCATATTTCTGCTTGTTTATGAAAAGGTCATCAGAAAAGAAGACAAAGGAGCATCTTCTTCTGTTAAGGACTTCCATACTTTGGAAGCACTAACAAAAATGTCAGGGGAAAGGAAAAAGGAAAGCTTGAAATTGAAAGCTTCTTTCAATAAAATCTAAGCTAATTTGAATGGGAGAGCAGTCATTTAAACACTGGCTCCCATATGACTTTGAAAGTCACAACCAGCTATTAAAATTATTGTGATGGAATCACGTGCTTCCTATAATGTTCCACGGTTTAGCTGGAGAATTCTCAGCCAACAGAAAATCTGAACACTCCTTAGTGAAAGACTCAAGCAAAGCAGCTTACAGTTGTCCAAGCAAGATGCAATTGAAGATTTCAGGTTATAATACTCACGCAACATCTCCAGGAAAAGGTGCAGACTGTGCACTAGTTGAAGTGCAAAAGCACTTCTCCTGATCATACATTTAAACAAATATCCACAGCAAAGTTTGAACTAGGATATATTTAAACTGCAACTTGGAATACCACCCAAGACAGACTAAGCCCTGGTTCTTTTTCTACTCAATACAAGCAATATATTAGATAAAGGTTTAATTTGCCAGTGGTTATTTTATCCAACTTCTTTTTTCATTTGGTCAACTTAAGGCAGCAGACATACCTCCTGTCTCCTATTTTCCTCAAAACAACAAAAGGGTCTCATCCAACCTATTGCTACCTACAACTTTTTAAAATTTAGATGGCATGGAGAGGCACTTGATAGTCAATAAAAATCATCCAGTGAACTCCAAGCCACCTCTCACAGTAATTGCCTGTCACACACACTGTGCCAGTAGCTAAGATGTCTAATAATATCCACCTCCACAGCACCATCTCAAAGAATCTGCTCCCCAAATCCATTCCAGCAAGCATGTCAGTATTTAAAGCTATAGAGAAGTCCAACAGAGCTACTCATGATTCAATTTGAATACGGGGTGTGTCGATATACATTCATCTAGCTCAGGGGTGTCAAACGCACGTCGTCATGGCAGTATCACATGCCATATTGGAACTTTTTCCCCCTTCACTAAACTGGCATGGGCGTGGGCAGCGTGTGGCACATCCGGCTCGTGGGCTACGAGTTTGACAGCCCTGATCTAGATCATGCTCATGCCATGGCACAAGGAAAAGGAGATGCCAATTCAAATGAAGCGAAGCAATGGTTAGAATTATTGTGTCATCATCCTATAAAACAAGGAGTTTGCCTCTCACAGGTCTAAATGGAGCCAAACCTTTATTAAGCAAGGAACTTAATGCCAAATACATCCATTCAAACATTGGAGAGGGCACCAAAGATCATCACTTTGTAAGTATTTTCAAGGTATCAAGGCCACCATGAATCACAAAAGAAGTAATTATGGATGAGTGTTCTCAGCATGCAGCTGAGGTTGGACTAGTTATTTAAAAGATTAACTTCACAACATGATTTTCATGCTTTAAAATACATGGGAATGACGGGCCCTCAGAGGTCATTTCAGCTGTCAACCAATGGAAATGGCTGATCTTTATTTTGTCAGTATCAAGACAGCATAGGATGATAACAGCAATAATCCTTCTCCTGGACTTTGTCAGAAACCAGCTGCTGGAAGGTCTCTAGGAGCTGGTTATTTTGGGAACTTATCTACTCAATTGAATAGAGAGAGATTCCAGATTCCTTGCAGAGGTCTTTGCTGAGTGTAGCTAGTACTGTTCTCCTTGCCAAGATGGTGACTGGGAAATTCAGGACAGTCTTTGCTACTGTAATTGCTTCACAGCTGCATATGTTCTTTGGCAACAACTTTAATGACTGATGCCAACCTTCAGTTAAAGGAAGAGCATGAAGTTTATCTGCAGAAAAACCAGGGCTAAAATTGTGATGTGATGTGGGATGTCTATGATTAGGATTAACTACCTAAGTGTATAAAGACCGTCAGCTGAGGAAAACTCCAAATTCAGATCAGGGTTATAAGAATGAGAGGAAAGGAGGGGATAAACTTTTTCACCCTACTCTGATCCCCCAATTTGTAGCCTGACTTTCCAGAGCTGTTTGTTGCCATTTTAACACAGGAGACTATTGGGCCACAAGGGTTCATCCTCTCCTCACTTTGAGCACAAAAAAAGAAACACTGCCAATAACACAGGAAAACTTCTCTGTTTTGCTGCTTCTTCCTCCCTACCTTTGGAAAAAAGGAATTAAGATTCTCTTTTCTCTTTGAGGGGAATCCTTCTGCTTATTGGGTTTATGAACATCTATTCCAAAGTCTTGCATTGGTGCCATGCAACCACTACAGATTGTGGACACTTATTACATATACATTGGAAAATCTCATGTGAGCCTAACCACCAATCTTCCCTCTTGCATCTGGTTTTGCTATAAAAAGATTCTAACACTGAGTTAACCAATAATTTGAAGGGTTTGCAGGTTTTCAATCTCTAATTTGCATTTTAAAGTCTGATTTTGTTATTGGCTCAAGAATCTTCCTTAACTTGATATTCTCCAGATGCCTTAGGTTACCATAATCTAAGACAGCATGCTCGGATTAGGGGGAAATTACTCCAACGCTTTACTGATTTTTTGAATATTACATCAGGCAATTATAGGCACGGAGCTAATGCATAACTGGCAAGCAAACAACAAGACAATTTCATCTACTTCAGACTTCGGCTCAGGCAACCAAGGTGTATGCATACCTTAGGAGGTGAAATGCTTCCTTTCAAATGGCAGCAAGTCAAACAGAAGTATTATAGAAGACAGTTTGCATGCCTAACATGTATGCAATTTACTGTAGCTGAAGACTGTAACATGGAAGGAGTGGGCAGACTAATCAGATTATGAAAATTCAGGACCAAAATTGTGAAAGACAGGCAGGGGACATAAACTTGCATTAGAGAAGGGAAGGCAGTTCGAATACACAGGAGAAATGGAAGCTGTACTCCATAATTACTATTGCATTGCCCCATTTCAGTAGAAACCACAACCACATCCTCTTTTTTGGAATGTTTAGGTGGAACAATTTAGGCCTCTGCAGTGGATCAAGCTAGCAAGTTAGGATTCTTTTTTTAAATGGAAATTCATATTCCCAGGATTCTATAGCAATTATCAGACCAGTTAAGAATCTAAGTTAAGCAATTTTAGCCCAGAGGGTAAACAAATTTCTCATACTGAACAAGATATCAGGATTATTCCATACCTTAGAAAAGAAAAAGTAAAAAACACACCCTCTTGTGAACTAATCACATCTATCTTCACATAGCAAGCCCACATTGGTATAAGCAATAACTCATTGCCAAACTGTTGTATAAATACCCTTCTCTTGCTATAACCCACCTGTAGCATAGAAGACTTTATCAAAAAGAATAGTAGCCATGTTATGGCTACCAGATCTACTGCGATATTATTTATATAGTCATGTAATACTTCCTGCATACACTTGTAATTTTTACAACTCCTCCACAAAGTAAACTAGTATTTACTCAGATGAGGGAAGGAGGCAGGGAGTGTCTTGGGTAAGTGCAGAGCGGAGGTCTAAAATAGAGACCTTGTATCCAAGGTTTAGCCACAATCCCGCAAAAGAAAGAAAAAAAAACCAAGCCTAAGGAAAAGCTTTAAAAAGCATTTCTAGCATAACTCAACAACCTTGTTCACTGTGACCTAATATTTTCAGTTTTATATGTCTGGATGCATCTGGTGGAATGCCCAATTCAATTCAATTCAATTCAAACCTTTATTGTCAATGCACAACATGTGTTCAATGAGATTGGCTGAGCCTCCCTTAGTGTAAGCACATGAAGGATTGTGTGTTACATTATTCGCTGGATAAAATATTTTCTCTTCAATGGCATTAAAACCTCATACCAGTGGTAAAGGTGAAAATTTTAAAAATTCTATTTTTGTTGAAAAACAGAAAATCTGGGGGGGGGGGAATATAAATACATGCCATATTAATTTTTTTCCTGACCTAAGTTCATTTTGCTATTTTAAGAACAAACAATTCAATACAACTCATGTTCGGTAAATGTATGAAACATAAAAGTACAGCCAGCCTTAGTCAGAAGCTAATTACACTTTCTAGTTGAATTTACAATAAGATTTTAATTTTTCTCAAAGCTAAAACTATAAACCGCAGAAAGTTTTTTTTTAAAAAAAACCTCTTAATTTTGTCAGCTTGACAAGTTAGAAAAACAAAGTTGAAGTCAAAAGAAACTGTCAACATGATAATAAAAAGGAGCTATAATAGTCTGACCCCAGACTATGTCCTCACTTTCATCTAAGCACAGGACAAACATGTCCTGACAAGGTTTTCTGCCATAACCCCATGAGTCATTTTGTTTCTAACACATATGTGAAGCACCTAAAGTCATCCTCAGCTGTTTTGATGTTAAAATGGTATTTTTCCTTTTAAACTGACAGCAAACTGCAGCAGTTTTAATCTGGGCTAATTTCATACATTTTGCTACCAACGCCAAGCTCTTGACTTCACTTCAGGCTGGCTTGGGAATGCCCATCGTCAAGTCTGGTTCCTGGACACTCACCTCCAGGACCATATTGTTTTGGGAAGCTGGAGTCTCACCATCTGCCAGAACAAGTGGGCTGTCTGATGGGCTACAAGAGGTGGCAGCTTTGGAAGAGATGGGATTTCCCGTTGCATCCACCACTTCCTGGAGGCTGTAGTTTGTTAAATCCACCCTCCAACAAGGCTATGATCAGCCCCGAGTGACAAGCTTGTTTTAAATGCAAGTTTTGAAGTGGTAAAATGGGACAGCTAGCTCTCCCCTCTCACTGCGTATGTGGGACAAGCCTGTCAAATAGCAGATCAGGAGTGGGGGAGACTTCTTCTGGGCAGCGGCTTTGTGTTCTTTCAAAAAATGGTCTTTGAGGCCGAGTCAAAAGTAGATCCACCTGGTCTCCTAGATAAAAAGCCAGCAGCAAAGAGGTCTATCATTAAAAAACCCTTTGTGCTATTTTGTCTTCAGGTGTAGCAACTGCAGCCCTTAGATCCTCCAGTGCAGCAGTTCTTAAAAGTGCGGTCTGGGGTTCCCTGAGACCCTTTCAAGGGGGGGGGGGGCTGCAAAATCAAGTTTTAAAACATGCCAAGTTTCAAACCAAAGATCCTCAGTAATTTTTAAGAATGTAAAAGGGTCCCGGAAATCCAAACATTTGAGAATCCACTGTTCTAGAATAAAAATCTTCCCATTAAAAGTCAATAGGAAAAAAATGAAGGCAAGAATAAAAGGTGAATATACCAGTATCTGGTCCTATTGCATTCCATATTCTAAAAGAAAGTAATTCCTTGGGTTGGGGAGTGTTAACCATTTCCAGAGTTTTAATTTTTTTTTCTCCAGGGGGAAAGGGGCTGAGAAAAGAACAGGAAAACAATGATTCCCTGTATGTTTAAAAACAGTCTTGTACTCACTAAGATAGTAAAAGCTTGAGCTGCGCTATTTAAGGTTGCAAATAGGTATTTAGAAGACAGGGATCTCTTATGGAGCAGCATTTGATACAGGCATTATTAGGAAGCAGACTAGACAGCTCCTTAAAATACAAGCTTGGAGCTTGGAGGTTTGCGTTCTTTTTGTTACTTGAACCTTTTCTATTATTGGAGCCCTCTCTTCCCCACCTGCAATTTCATGCAGCTTTATCACATTAGTGGGAATGAGACTCAGTTACACAGATCTGTGTCGCTGAAACAAACTACCAGCTCAGCATAGTTGTGATGTAATCCTTCCTTGCATGCACACTTACAAGAGAAGGAGCAAGCATATTCATTCCCCTGAAGAATTTTTGATACACAAATAGTCTCCAGTTAACAGCCGTTTATCTACGGTAGCACATTAAATTTATCCCAGGACTGTCCTGGTTGCTTTAGAAATGTCACTGTTACTAAGTACTATACGATTTTTCAAGGGTAGTTAGATTCTTCTCTAAAGCATGGGAGAAACATCAAAACATTGCCAAGGCTGGCTAAAACATGCTAAAATTATCCTCTTACCTGAGTCTCTGGCGGGGATCAGAAGGTGTCCCAGTCCGCCTCGCTGTCCCATATTCTGGCACTGCACCATAATCCAGGTCATCATACGCCATGCTGCGTTGGTCATCCTCCAGCCCATAAGGCTCAGCGTGGAAGCGGTTCAAGTCCATGTTACTTCCCCCTACCCGCACCTGCGGTTGGGGACCATAGACATCCTGCCTGCTGGGAGCCCTGTAGCCATCCACAGAGGGTCGGTAGCGCTCATCAATCCGGGTGACTCGGGATAGGCTACCGTAGCTGTGTTCGCTGCCATGGTAGCTATCTTCGTAGGGCCGCCCATAACTATCTGAGTAGTGATAATTTCGTGGAAGGGTAGCTGTGCCTGGCTGGGTCATGTAGGCCCCAGGGCCACCATTTGTGTTCTTTCTGAAATTCCTATCCATGGTCTGGATGTAGTTGTTGGTAACTGGAGAGCCATCAATAGGTAACCCATCTGGGCCAACTTGCTGCACAGTACGTGTGGTCATGGTCTTGACAACTTTTTTCACCTATAGAATAGTAAGAATGAGCTATCCGGTATCTCGGTTCTGAGGGCAGAGCGGGTATCACTGATCATGCGCTGCAGTGCCTTTCACCATTAATTCCACAGGACACTGCTCTCTATTATCTCAAGTCACATCCTGTATATTCAGTTTCAAATATTATCTTGTTCTGTAGGATTTCCTAGAAAATTTTCTCATCCCTGAAACTTCTGGCTACAGGAAAATTAAATCCAATACTTTTTACTCAACAAAAACAGCCTTGGTGGCTCAGGCTGTTAAATGCCTGCATTCAAGTTCCAGCTGCCTACAATTACTGTAGGCTCGAATCCCACCAGGCTCAAGGATGACTCAGCCTTCCATCCTCTCGGGGTAGGTAAATTGAGGACCCAAGATTGTTGGGGGCAATAAGCTGACTTTGTAAAAATGCCGCTTAGTAATAAGCAGGCATATGCAATGGAATGAAGGCTATTGCTGAGCACACTGGGTTGTATCCCAAAAATTGTAAGCCGCCCTGAGTCTTCGGAGAAGGGCGGCATATAAATGTAATTTAAGATAAATAAAAAATAAAAAAAACCACCTGCAGAACTGTTTCTGTGGTTGTTAGAATCCCACTACACCTCACACAATGCAAAAATACCAAATGCATCATCAGTCAAGAGCTGTTGGCAGGCTCACATGCTCTGTTCCTCATGTCAAGTCAAAAACACCCCAGGATTTCAGATCTGCTATTAATGGTTTCCTCATAGTGATTATCAACTTTATGCCAATACAATAGTTAATCCTAACCAGACTGAGAAATCGTAACTAATGGGTCAAAAAGAAACTATCTTGCAGCTTTCTCTGTACTGAATAAACTTTCTATATTATATCTGCAGTGATCTTTTGAAATAATAAACTGAATAAATTCCCAGATGAAAGCTACCTCAGATCACTATATAAAGACAGCTGCCAGTGACAAAAATAGAAAAGCATTATTTGTGTTATATGCTTTATTTGCTATTAGAGATTACTCAATACCATGCATCTGGCAACCATAAGTATCACCTCTTCCCTACAGAAACCCTCTCAGAAGATTGCATAACACCCTCACCACTTCTCCCTAGACTCTCACCGTGGTCTCTGTACGACGGGTTGTCCCATCATCTGAAGTCTCTACTGAAACAACTGACATGGCACCTTCTGGGTCCTCCTCCATGGTGTATGTCTCTTCCACAATTTGTCCTGGATCCTGCATCCTGGGAATGGTGCTGTATATGAGGTGACTATGGTCCTAGGGAAATGAGGGGGAAACCTATCAACCTATTTCGCTGCAAACAATACTCTAAGACAGGGGTGTCAAACTCAAGGGCTGTGGGCCACATCTGGTCCGCAGGGAACTTAGACCTAGCCCGCGGGGCCGCCCTGGAAACAGCGAAGGACCGGTCTGCGGTGCCTCTGCCAGCAAAAAGAGCTCACGAGGGCCGCATGTGACCCTCCCGGGCTCAGTTTTCAGCTGCAACGGCCTCCTGCAGCCCTCTGCCAGCAAAAATGGAGTCCAGGAGGGCCACACTGGCAAAGGGCTGCAGGACATCAAGCTGGCCATACCCACCCCAGCCACGCCCACTTGGTCCCTGAAGTCAAACACAACCCTGATGTGGCCCTCAATGAGCTGACACCCTGGTCTAATAAGTCATTTCTTGTAAGTCAGACACCATTTGTAAAAAAATATTTTATCCTCAAGCCTCTGAGAGCAAAAAATTGCTACGTAATGTTTGTTTGCACCCACTTTAACATTAAAAAACTGATGCAGAAAACTCACATAAATTCAGTGATACATGCTGAAGCTCTCTTGACTAAGACTTTAGAGCCCTGGTTATAATTTGCACTTATAATTACTTTTAAAAAATCTATTAGTCAAATAGCAAACCACCAAACAAGAATGGAAGATCATGGATTTTGTTTTCATACATTTTAGTCACCAAGGTGTTCACATCTTTTATCCATAAGACTTCAAATTTTATTTTAAAGAAAAATCTTTGGATTTTGCTAAGATTCCAACCAATTATCTAAGATCTTCTCCAAACAGCTTCACAGCTTTCTGTAAGCTTTACCAGAAAGAAGTTTTTAGTTTCTTTTCCTACCTGTGGTCCGTTGAGCTTTAATTCTGAGAATTTCTGTCTCTCCAAGTCAGCATTGCCCAAGAAACGGCCGTTCTGCAAAAAAATAATAGTGAAGAATTTATAACCAGCATCAGAAAAGAAGGAATGGGGGGCACGAGAGGAAAGAGAGAGAGAGAGACACACACACACACACAGAGGCATGTATGACAACCGAGCACTTCAATCTATTACACTGAATCCCACATAAGGCTACAATGTCAAATATTTAGAAATGAGGCTGCTGTTATTTGAAAGTCACAAGATAATATTAGCAACTAGGTAGTATCTTAGGTTTACATTTCTTCATAGGGATAAACAAGTGTGTACTATCCTACCCATTTATTAACATCTATAACATATTGAACACTGTACATTCCAAAATTTATAAATATTGAGTCCATGCTGTCCCAGTTCTTGTAGACCCCAAAAGCTCAAAACAGCAAATGGAAGCACCTTCAGAAATAATTCAGAAAAGCAAGCCATTGATAAAACCTCTTGAGAAAGTAAACCTGGTCTCTATCATCTAGTTCTACTTCCAGACATTGCCCAGAATGAAAAGGAAAAATGCACTGAAATTTTTTTACAGTAGGGAATTCCTGTTTATCATCTTTATAATTATATCTTCTTGCATGCATCCAAAGTAATTTGTACACACTACTTGGATGGGAACTCTGCCTTTTTGAGTATGAAAGTTTAAGTGGTATGCAGTATGTATTCTAAGCACAAGTTTAACATCATCTGATATTGGCTATTTGCTCATCTGTACATTTTTAAGATAAAAGAAGAGAACCTGAATAGCCACTAGAAGCCAAAACCCAAAGGGAAAAACAAGATGAGCTTGGTGCAAAAGCTTAATCAAATTCATTTGATGCCTCACTTATGGCTGTTGGCAGACACGTTTCCATAGTCCTATTTCATGCTTCTTATGTCAATAGTTTCAGGAGCTGATAGTCACACTGGAGGCCATTTTATTATTATCATCTTGTACAAATATTGTCATTCAGAGCAAAGAGAGCTATGTTTACTGTCTGGCATTCCTCAGTCAGTAAATCTGCTCCTTACTCTTTTTATCTATTTCATCTGTTTAGGACTCTCTTTTCATAAAAACCATCAAGCTCCTGTTTGAGAATACACAGGAGCATGCATTAGACATGGGAACAGAAATTGAGAAACTTATGGGTATAAATATATATGCATGATATACACAGTGGTGGGATACAACCGGTGTTAACAACCGGTTTTGTGAGTGCGCACTTTGCGCATGCGCGTTTTAAAAACAGCCATTTTCAGCTAAAACTTATCCTCTGCTGCAGCCCCGGTGAGTGAAACAGCTGAGACGCAGCAATCTGCTGTGCCACGCGAATCAGCTGGGTTTCAAAACAAGGAAATAAAGGATGGACTAGGGCAGGGGTGGGTGGGTAGGGCCAACTGATTGCCGGAACTACTGGTTTACCTGAACTGGTCCGTACTGGCTGAATCCTACCCTTGGATATACAGGATGTTTCCAAAAGAGCCAAGGATTTTTGTAATCCAGTGGCTTACTACTAACATTTCCACTGTTGCACTGTGCATCCACAAAAGAAATAGTGAACCATCATTCTCGGTTGTCGCTACAAGTGCACATGTAATCAGTACAGTGAATTTAAACGTAAGTCAGACACTGTGAAATTGGATGAGACTGCTATTAATTTCCACCCTGGATAGTCTTTAACCCACACAGCTCTATGGCCCTACTTATAATGAATACTGGCAAATACACTCATCAACACTTAGCTATGAAGACAGTAGAAACCTGAAACTCTTGGACCAAGCTGCGACACAAGTATTTCCAACAGAAGCCAAACTACCAAAGTAGCCCTCCAGCAGGAACCACATCATCATAAGAAGACAAGTATCCCGCTTGAGCACATCACTAGATGTTACCTGGTGCCGGCGGGTGAGGGTGCCGTTGGCCATTGTTTGGCTGGCATCCTGTGGGGAGACACGGACGCGCTCCAGCTGTGCAGAGACATGGCGCCGTTCTTCCTCCAGCGCCCGTGTCAGCTTCTCAAACTGTGCCTCCTGCTCTTTGACGGAGGCAAGTATACTGGCAGTCGACTCCACTTCCGAGTCATCCATGGTTTTGAAGGCCCCACACAGGGGGAGAGTGGGTGCAAGGCAGGGAGATGCCACGGGGGATGTGAGAATTGACGACACACAGAAAAGGGGTAGGAGGGGAGAAGGATCCCCTCACTTCAAAGAACACGTTTGGGAGAAAAGTAAGGAGAAAGAGAGAAAGTCTGATCTTAGATCTGGGAAGAGAGATTAAAAATACTTGAAAGAGGCCAAGTTCCACCTAAGTCCTCCTCCCCCAAATCATCAGTGTGAGAAAAATTGTACAGTAATAACCTCTCAAGATAGTAACTGCAACACTTTAAGTGGCTCAAGAATAGCAATCTAAGTGTGAAGGTAAACCCTA
Organism: Naja naja; assembly: GCA_009733165.1. NCBI lineage: Eukaryota > Metazoa > Chordata > Lepidosauria > Squamata > Elapidae > Naja > Naja naja. The sequence goes on along the minus strand of CM019148.1, from coordinate 251,422,739 downwards.
TTTACAGGGGTGCTCCTTTAATAACACAACGGGGATTTTGGATGGTCGAAAATCTATTCCTCCAGAGTTTTCTTCATTGCAAATCAGATACTGGATAGGGTATAGGTATGCTAATGACATCGTAACATTATTATTTTTTATTAATTTGATGCCTTAGGACTTTTTAGGACTTCTTTCTATTAGAATGTCAAATATCAATGACATTTTAGAAAGACTATGGAACTTTCTATCTGTGCAGCATAGCACACTTATTTTTGTACATTTACTACAGTAAGAATTTGCTCTAGTTAAATGGCTCTTAAGGCTCTTGCTGCCTTCCGAGATTAATTTTTAGGACAGTTTAATGCATAGGGAGGCCATTTTAAAAAGAAGCTTTAGCCAAGATTTCCTTCTGTGAACACCAAGCACAAGCTTTAGTGGTTCTTGATAGTTTTATCTCATTACATTATTTATACTAAACTGGTCTTCAGAGGATATCATCTCAACTTTAAAAACTGTTTTTGGGAATTGCAGTCAGTCTCAACTACGCATACATATTTTACTGTAGCAGCATTTTCATATCTGCCGGCCTGCCTAGGTCCAGGTCACTATCCCTTGAACAGGAAATTGCATGTCACTTTAGGTTTATGCATTCCTGTCAGGAGGAGGGTAACTTCTACCATTTTAAAAACACAGTCCTTGGGAATCAGTTAACTGACCTATCAACTAATTATAACAGGCTATGGCAGTTATATTGAGCAACATGATAAGCCTGGGCCAGAAGGGGAGAAGCAACAGGTAGTTTTTTAAAGAAACTGCAGTGTTTTCTTTCAAACATTCATATATATAGATATATATATAGATATGTGGTGAAAAGCTGCAAGTTTTGTTACATGTTACCAAAAAATGTTTGCCACATAAAATTGTTTAAATGCTTTTTACCACTATTTATGCAGTGGTCACAATATATAAGCAATCTTAGAACTTCTCTAATTTAATCTTGCAAAATCATTCACAGACTGTATGCACACTTGTGTATGGAATTACATCTGTTTGTTTTTTATGCATTTTATTCCCCAACTGGAAACTTAGTCTTTCTATAAAAATATAATACGTAGAATTTAGCGTTAAGGATTGGGAAATGTTCTGACTTATTTTATAAGAATTTTTTTTCTCAAGCCAATTCTCTTCAAGACCCCCTTTTTTATCAGTTCAAAACCACAAGTGTTAAGCTATAAACATGTTTATTATTAATATTAATAATAATAATAATGATTGTCAGCATTCATAACAGGGCTAACAAGACAAGCAAGGAGAACAAGCCATTTTGCATATCATCTACCCAAACCTAGGATTGTTGCCAAAGTGCTTCAGGACAAAACATTAGCATATGTCCATCAGAAATATCTTCGGCCACAGCCTACTTATAAATTAATAAAGACATTTTAATGGACCTCATATACAAAAAGGCTGATTGATTTGTAAATATGGAAGGAAGATAGACTATATATTTCTTCCATCCTGGAATCATTTTTCTCCTTACCACAAGAGCTTCCCAGTCTTTAAGAAAGCCAATCTGGAAGAAACCCAATCCTGACACAAAATAACATTTAAGACTGATTTTCCATACCATACACACCTGTGGAAGAAGGCCGGTCTGAATTGATTGGTTAAGGCACAGCTTGGTCTAAGTGCAGAAAATCATGGGAGAAGGAGCCCAGCCACCAACAGCAAGGAAGCAGGAGAAAAAAGGCTGCAGAGAGACAGCAGGAAGGGGATAAAAAATAGAAGTGTAAATTTTTAAAAAGGGAAGGAAGTCAAGGAAGGAAGGAGTTAAGATCAAATCAGTATTTATACATTAAAAAATAACCCCAACAACTTTCAACAGATTATTTTTTAAAAAATAATGGGCTCATTAAGCAACAGTAGGGTAGTAGAAATGTTGCAGACTGGATCATGGAATGTGAGGCACATTTAATCCTTTCCCATTATGACAACTGTGGTGAGGGAAAAACTCCACTAAACAGAAAATCCGCCCACACAGACTACGCTCTTGAGATTGGCAAGAAAAAAAAGACTTTAACTCCACCTCAGTTCCGAACTTTGCCATTTACACACATGAATAGGTTAGTTACAGAGCAAACAATCTGATAGGGCAGGGATCTTCAAAATGCACAATTTATATGCAGTTTCCTCCCAAGATTGTAGGCCTTCTACTTTTTCGTAAGTTAATTACCTGATGCAACCACAACAAAACTAATATTACAGTGAACACATTTGGGTGGCCTATGAGCTAAATATAGACTCTTTATAAAACTAATGAGCTTGTCCTCAATAGTTCTGAACATGCCAGCCACCAGTTAAGAGTCAAAGAGGTTCCCCTCCTATAGAGACAAATTATTATTATTATTATTATTATTATTATTATTATTATTATTATTATGTCCATTTTTAGAGAGTGCATTACTTCTCCTTTTTAATTCTTTTTTAAAATTCTTAAACCTTTAGTGCTTTTTAAAGAAACCCCTTTTCTTTCCAGCTGTAGGAAAAATAACGTCATCATCTCCAAGGAAGAGAAGAATGTGGGATTTTAGGGATATACAGCCTTTCGAGGTTTATTGACTGATTGATTTCTTTTTATTCAATTTCTATAGCTGCCACACTCAACCAAGTGACTCTGGGTGGCTTACAATTCTATAATTTATAAAACAAAACAATTTAAAAAATTAAAATAATAAATATCTCCTTTTTGATCTCTCAACAAGGAAGCTGAAGAAACTACAGGTTACCCTCCAACAACAATTGTAAAAACCTATCCTCCTAAGATGATCTCCCTGTCTTGTGCAGTACTCCAGTTCTTTTTAAAAAAATTTTTTTTAATAAAACAATACTGTACCATTATTATTTTTCTATAATAAAAGCCTTTGCTTGCAACCTTTCCTCCAAAAGATTACTAGAATAAATACAGGAGAAAAAGAGAATTACTGTATGCGCTTGATGTTATCAACTCAGTGAGCTAAACCTATTTTGATTATTCTGGAGTTGATGGAAGATTGTACTGGCCAGAAACTGTTTCTCTCTAGCACTTATATCCCCTTGTCCAAGCATTCTGGGTATGTTTTTTCCTTTTTAATTCAGATTCCCGCTCCCCCAAAATCAAAGCAGGAACAACATGTTTGAGCTAGCCTAGCCTCAAAGACAGAAACTCTCTCAATCCGTTTTCCCACGGTGCTGGTGACATATCAGCCCCTAAACTGATTTAATATATATGGCCACAGGCATAACAGAAAAATGTGGTTACTTTGAGGAACACATTCAAAAGATTATTTGAATATAGCAGAACTTTGTGACTTTTTCTTGGAACAGACTTAATTCCTCAGAGGGCTTTCATTAACCATCACAGTTGAGTTTATTGATACAGAAAACCAATATTAAAATTAAAGAGAAAGCATCAGGAGAAAAACAATCTACAGCATTAAAATCTATTGAAGCTCATGTCTCCGTTTACTGGCGCTTTTGCAGGCTTGCCAGGGACTGTAACAGAGTATTAAACTTGTGTCTCCATTTCAGGAAATAAAAGCGTTAGAGGCGCTTTTAACTGAATTAAGGAGGAAACAAACCACACACACAATACTTGGTGGTAGCAGCTATCAAAGTGTTTGCTTGAACACAGAAGCTCCAAGAATGTAATCCACCCTTATATTTTATGTAATTTTGCTTCCATCTATGGCATATGCAGATGTAACATTTTGCAAGCAAGTTTGATGAAGTAATTTTGAAAGATTGGATTGTGTGTTGCAATTCTGGATTGTAACAGTTAACACACATCAGAATCATATTTTTAGTCACATGTAAAAAGAACTTCATTTAACTTCTTTCACTTCAGTTCAGACATATTGGCACCAGAAGGACTTTGACCTCAAAGACACTGTTAGTTTGCTTAGGCAATTTTGCACTTTGCCATATGATGACCTTCACCCTATAATCTCCCCTCTGCCAAAAGCCAATGCAGAACTTCAATAAGGGCGCACTTGGACTGGAATAGCCCAAGAAAAACTGTCTCCATAGCCCAAAATACATGCCCTTTCAAAGTTATACAGTATATGTCTTCCTGAGCTTCATCATCAGCTTCAGATCCACCATCAGGATTAAAATTTGTAAGGCACACAGAGGACAACACAAGCAAACAATATGGTGTCACAATCACAGAGTTGTAATTCTTCCATCAGCCCAGGCACGTATCCGTTTACAAGCCAAAAACTTACTACAGATTATAGGACAAAGCTATGAAATGTGTTCATGTACGACTGGAGTACCTGGTATTCATTGTTCCAAGCAACAGGCAGTCTCCCCTTTCAGCATGAGAAAAGCTACAAGTAGGGTGTGGAATAGTGCACAAGAATGCTCAGGCCATATGCTGCACTTGGTCTCTAAGTAGTATGCCCAGGGCTAACTTCAAGCACTAAACAGAACCAATTTGGAGATCACCTGTCTCCCAACAACTATGGATGGCCTGTACTTTAAAAGCAGGAAACAATAAAGATACAGATACATGTGCCGTCTAGAAGAAAATTCATAAAGACCACCACTCTATTCCAAGGCCTGGAATATTAGCCAGGTTTTCAAAGACTTCCTGAAGGTCATCAAGATGGAAACTATGAAGATCTTGGGGAGATGCTGTTCCAGAGGGCAGGCACTATGTCAGAGAAGGCATGTTTTTTAGATTCCAACAGAAGGCATTATTTAATTGAGGTAATCTGGAGCACATACATTGTACCCAACCTTACCTAATGGGCAGAAACTATTAAGAGACAGTTCCTCAAATAACGAAGCCTGATGACATAACAAAAACATACAGGTGATAAATAGCCCCTAGTGTTGTCATATGGGCATATTGTGACATGCCAATTACTGCCCAAACTACTTCACTTTGGACCCAATGTAGCTTCCAAGTTATCTTGAAGGGTAGCTCCAAGTGGAGTGCACTGCAATAGTCTGTATGATTTTATGTATTTAATAACTCAGTCAGAAGAAACTCTAGGAATTCTACTCAAGGCTTCGGGGGACACAGGTTATGTATTCTTGTTCTAAAACTAAACAGTAGATACACTTTGCAAACAAAACTCTCAACTGATAAAACAGCTAGAAAATGCAAGAGCCTGAGCAGTTGTTTTCTCAACAAGAATAGATAAGATGAAATTTCAGCCTTTCTTATGCACTGTGTTATATGAGTTGTATGCCAAGAGAATAATGAACACTACAGTTTTGTAGAAGTTTGGGACCTGAAACACAGAATTTAGAAAACTGATTTACTGAAGCTATTACCTGCTATTACAAAGTTTTAGTCAAGTCTCCCTCATATGTCAACACGTTTTAAAAAAAGAAAAAGAAAAATGGGAGGGAGAGGAGACAATATTGAGAGTATCACTTCAAAAATATTTTCAGCCCCATCTGATTAACTGTGGGTGCTTATTTAGGGTTATATAGCATTTGGTTGATATTGTTCCAAGGAATACTAAAGGAGGAACCTATCAGGTTTATGTCTCATTTCGTCCAATTCCTAGCAATGTTTCTTTAACATTATCCTCAAAATTTACTGCCAAGTTACACTGCATCTGTCCTAAGACCACAGAGGGTATCATATGTCATTTCCTAAATCTTAAAATTAGTCTTTTAAAAAAAGAGGTTTTGGAGATATATTTGCATGACTTCTTCAACAGCCCCAGGACAACACAGTCTCATTACCTATATTTGCAAAGCAAAAGAGTAGGACTTTAGTAGTCCTTGAATTATGACTGGTTATTTAACAACCATTCAAAGGTAGGCCTCTGAAAAATGCTTTATGCCCCATGAAGTTCAAGTTCAAGAAAGAAAGAAAGAAAGAAAGAAAGAAAGAAAGAAAGAAAGAAAGAAAGCAAGCAAGCAAGCAAGCAAGCAAGCAAGCAAGCAAGCAAGCAAGCACGCACTTCTGGACATTGCAAAGCATCACACATTGTGTGTGTGTGTCCACCCACATTGTCACAGGACCACATTTCAGGCAGTTTGCAATTGACTTGCATTTATGACTGGTTGCCAAGTGCCCTTGATCACATGATCACTATTTGCAATCTTCTCTGCCAGATTCCCCAAAGTGTCAATGGGGAAGCAGGAAGGGAAGGTTGCAAGCCGAGTGGACACAGGGAAGCTGAATTCTTCACAGCAGGATATTCTTTGAGAGCAAAAGGGCTTTGCCTGTGGAGAATTTCAGCTTTGGATGGAGCCCTTTGGATGGAGCCCGAAGAATATCCTTTAATAGGCAGCTCTTTCTCTCTGTCCACTTATCTACAATGGTAGGAGATCACTTAATTTATGCAACCAGGAGTGCTAAGATTGTTGTAGCTGAATAGCAGGCTCATAGGCATCTTGTTTAACAATCATTTCGTTCAATGACCAAGATTCCAATCCCAATTTTGGTTGTTAAGCGGTGGGCTACCTGGTACATTATCCAAGGAATCCATTCCTTAGAACTGAAAGGGAGACTATCTCATATAACCCTAACTCCATTAATATCCTCATTTAACACTAAGCTTATAAACCACGTTATTTAAAAATTCCACTACTGGTTGATATTTGAGACTGACAGCTCAGGATTAAGACAGACTGGGATATAAAGTTTAAACTAATTCCCATAGCTCTTTAACTATACTTCCATAAAAAAACTAATCCAAAGTAATAAAATTATTTATTACTCAGTTTAGGAAAAAAAATAAAAGATATTCCTTACTTTCTACTTCCATAGAGTTTTGCTTAATTAAAAAGACGTCATTTTTAGTTCATAAAACACTTTACAGAAGTGTTATCTTCTTGCATTAGCCCAGATTGTACACATTTCAGTATTACAGTGGCTAGGTAACAACCAACGGTAAATTATGGTTTAGTTTTGATGTAAGAGGTTACATGAATTCCATCATACTACTAGTGGCCATTAAGAGCAATAGTGTTCTATCTATGCTGCTAGAGAGCCCAGGATGGGTATGACTCCTCCTGATGACATCATCAAGCTGAGTCCATCTAGTATAAAAGTAGTAGCCTGTGGGAGAAACCCCCCAGCTTTGGCGAAGATACTTGACAGACTTTAGTGAGTGTCTCTGAAAGCCAAACAGAAACAGGAACCATAACAGACCTTACCATAATCTGGATGCAACAAGGGAGGGGCTGGGCTCTCTAGCAGCATAGATAGAAAGGGTGTTCTCAGGTAAATTTACCAATGCCCATTCTCCTCCATGCTGCTGCAAGAGCCCAGGATGGGACATACCAAAGCCTTCATGTCCTCGGGAGGGTCTTCATCCAGTCTCTCACTCCGAAGTAGGCACCACTTGCTGAAGAACCCGTCTGCCAAAAGCCGCACTTGTGGAGGCGTAGGAATCCAGGCGGTAGTGTCTGATGAACAGAGACGGGGATGTCCATGTAGCCACTCTGCAAATCTCTTCTAGGGGTGTCTGGGTGGCCCAGGCAGCTGAAGTTACAGCACTTCTAGTTGAGTGTGCCGTCAAGCCGTGGGGTACTGGCAGAGCTTTGGCTTTGTAGGCCTGAGCAATGCAAGCCTTGATCCACCTGCTTAAGGTGGCAGGAGAGGCCTTGTTCCCCCAGTGGGAAGGAGAAAATGGTACAAACATAGCCTCTGACTTCCTAAACGTTGAAGTGCGTTTGATATAAATTCTAAAAGCCCTTCTAACATCTACAGTGTGCCACTTGCGCTCTAAGATGAGATGTGGACGGGAACAGAAATCAGGAATTACTATGTCTTGGGATCTGTGGAATACAGAATTTATTTTGGGTATAAAGGTAGGGTCTAAACGAAGAACAACTCTATTGTCGTGAAAGGTGCAGAAGTCTTGTCTTATAGATAGAGCAGCCAACTCTGACACCCTCCTAGCTGAAGTGATAGCTATTAAGAAAACCACCTTCAGGGTCAAGAATTTAAGAGACACCTTTCTGAGGGGTTCAAAGGGAGGTTCTGTTAGGGCCTGGAGGACCTTGTGAAGGTCCCAGGATGGGAACCTGTGGACCACCGGGGGGGGCAGAGATTGAAAGCCCCTTTTAAGAATCTCTGAACTGAAGGGTGATGGGACAAGGAAGCAAAGGAATCCCAGGAGATGACTGAAGCAAGAGCCGCTACTTGATGGCACAGTGTTAGGAGCCAGACCTTTGTGTAGGCCATCCTGGAGGAAACAGAGGATATGTGGTACCCCTGCTAATGTAGGAGAGAGACCTTCTCTGTGACACCAATGACAAAAAACCCTCCAGGTGGCATTGTACATCTGCGTCATAGATGATTTACGAGATGCCTGGATAGTAAGGATGACCCTGTCTGGGAGATTGGCTCCCCTTAAAAGTTGCTGCTCAAGCGCCACACGGCCAATTTGAACCACTGGGGATCCGGGTGGAGCAGGGTCCTCTGATGTAAGGAGATCATGTGGTCTGGAATCTCCAGGGAGTGGCTACAGACAGGTTCACCAGATCTGCAAACCAGGGTCTCCCGGGCCAATGGGGGGCTAGGAGAATCGGCTCTTCCCATTCCTCCAACATCTTCCGAATGACCGCCGAAATGCTGGGAAGAGGGGGAAAGGCGTAGAGGATACCGGTGGGCCATCTGCTCTGAAGTGCATGGGTCCCCTCCGCTTCCTGTCAAGGAAACCTGGTGAAAAACCTGTTGACTTGCAAGTTTTGGGGAGAGGCGAAGAGGTCTACCTCCGGGGTCCTGAACCTGAGGAAGAGATCCCTGAAAATGGACTGGGGAAGGGACCATTCTGCTTGGTTGACCAGGCTCCTGCTGAGCCAATCGGCCTTGGAGTTGTCAACTCCCGAGATGTGGTCTGCTGTGATAGACAGCAGTTGTCTCTCTGCCCACCTCCCCAACCTTTCGGCTTCTCTCATGAGGGCCCTGGACCTTGTGCCCCGCTAGCGGTTGATGTGCGCCTTTGCAGCCATGTTGTCTGTCAACACTAGTGCATGGGACCCCACTATCCTGTCCCTGAAATGTTTCAGGGCTAGGTAAACGGCTCTGAGTTCTAGCCAGTTTATGGGCCTGGTCCTGTCTAACCAGGACCAGATCCCTTGAGCCATGAGTCCCTCCATGTGGGCTCCCCAACCCAGGAGACTTGCATCAGTGGTGATGATCAGTCTGTCCAGTTCCTTGAACGGGAGACCCTTTGAAAGGGCTGGGGAAAGCCACCACTTGAAGGAATGGCGGACCTCTGGAGACAGCAGGACCTTGGCAGATGTGTGGCTGGTTCCTGCTCGTTGAAAGGGGAGTAGGAACCACTGTAGAGCCCGTGAGTGTAGCCGTGCCCAGGGAACGATGCCTATGCATGAGATCATTTTGCCCAAAAGTTTGGACAACAGTAACAGGGAGACAGTGTGTTGACATTGGACCTGTCGAATGATCTCGATAAGGCTCTGTCCTCGAGCTGGAGACAGAAAAACTTGGCACAGAGTTGTGTCGATGATGGCTCCCAGATGGAACAATCTGGTTGTTGGGAAGAGATGGCTTTTCTTGGAGTTGATGGAAAAACCGTGGTACTGGAGGCAATGGAGCGTGGTTTGAAGATCTTGATGGGTAGAGTGGGTGGAGGACGACAGGATCAAGATGTCGTCCAAGTAGCATTGGATCCTCACTGGAACAGACCGGAGCGAAGTCACCAATGCTGCCAGTATCTTCGTGAAGACTCTTGGAGCAGACGAGAGCCCGAAAGGAAGGGCCTGATACTGGAAGTGGGAATTCTGGTAACAGAAACGGAGAAACTGGAGATGATGAGGCCAGATGGGAATGTGGAGGTAAGCTTCCATGAGATCAATGGAAGAGAGGAGATCGCCCTCCCGAGCGCTCTCTAGAATAGAATGCAGAGTCTGCATTTTGAAGCGCCTATATGGGATAAACTCATTCAGAAATTTTAGGTCGAGAATGGCTCGCCACCCCGCCGAGGCCTTAGGGACCACGAAAAGCCGAGAATAAAACCCATGTCCACGTTGTAGTTCGGGAACTGGTTGAATGGCCCTTATGTTGACCAGGTGACTAATGGCCGATTCCATAAGGGCCCTCCGTGAGCTGTCCTGGGAAACGGGGCAGAGCAGAAATTTTTCTGGGGGTGGTGATAGAAATTCTAATTCTAACCCTGACCTTACTGTATTGAGTACCCAGGCATCTGTCATTGACTCCTCCCATCTGGAAGCGAAGGAGGCCAAACGACCTCTGATGGGAGGGAAGAATGAGAGATTATTTAGAGCGACAGAAGGAGCGACCCCCTCCCCCACAAAAGGGCCATTTACCTGTAACTTGTTGTCTGCCTGTTGCCTCATGGCGTTGATCTTGAAACTGAGAATATGCTCTCTGAGGTCTGGAGAAGCGAGAAGCGTTTTCGGGCCTGAATGATGAAGGCTGGTATAGAGTAGGGCAGAAGTCTGCCCTCTTTCCTGTTGATGAAAGGACTTTCCTTTTGTCTTTTGTTTCAACAACAAATGGGTCAAGAGCATCGCCAAACAGCTTCTCACTGGTACATGGGGCAGAAACTAGTTTCCACTTTCGTCAAGGTTCCGCTTGCCAATTTCGTAGCCATAGCAGTCTCCTGGCTGCCACTGATGAAGCCATGGCCCTGGAGGAGAACTTGGAGGTGTTGAGGGTGGCGTCCACCGAGAACTCTGCTGCTGCTATGATCTTATTGAGGTCTTGATGTGACCTACAGTCTGATGGAGGTATGCGGCCTTGAAGTTGGCGTAGCTAGCGGATGGAAGATCTTGTAAAAAATGATGCAGCAGTCGAGGCCCGGATTGCCCAAGCCGAGGCTTGATGGTTACGCTTCAATGTTTGTTCAGAGCGTTTGTCCTCTGCCTGTAGTACATCCTCAGGCTCAGTTGGAGTGCTTGAGGAGAAGGAGGCCACAGCTGGGGCGTCTACTGGAGGAACTGGCAGAGCCGTAGCTAAGGAAGGACTCATGCTGTAGAACCGCCTATCTTGGGATGATGGATGGGGGCCTGCAGTGGGGGAGGCAAATTGTTCCTTGACTAAGTCAAGAAAGATGATGGGGGAAGGACCTCCCGAATGAACAATGGGTTTGGAGAAGAGGGAATCCCCATGTCCCAACTGTACCACTTGAGGCTCGGGGGCAATTTCCTCTGCTGTCAACTGGGCTGTGACCAGGGCCTTGGGTAGGAGAGGTTTGAATAAAGTGGATTTGAATACAGAAGCTGAAGGAGGTTGATCAGGCCTCAGATCTTCCTCTTCCTTTGAGAGGTTGGGGTCCCAGATTTCTCCCTCTTCCAGATCAGAATCAGGGGAGGGGCTGTGCTCAGATGATTCCACATAATCTCCCTGAGTGAGATCCACTCCTTCCGCATAGGTAAGATGGGCCCTTTGTTCCGCATGGTGAGGTAGTCCCCTTTGAGGAATCTGAGCTAGAGGAGAGGCCGGGAAGGAAGGCTGAGGTCTGTCTGAATGCCTGAAGATGTGTTGAAGCCCTTCTGCCAGACCCTGTCTGATGGCTATGGAGACTACTTCGTTGATGTCGGAAGGTCTGCCACTCGATGGAGGATCAGAGGGCTGAAGACCTGTTGCTGTTGGTGTAAAAGTAGCCTCTGGTCTTGATTGAGAGCTGCCTTGGGCCACAGATGGGATAGAGGAAGAAGAAAGATCCCAAGGAGTCTGGGCAAAGTTGGGACCTGACCTGCTCAAATCTTGAGGCCCTGCTTGGATTTCAGGTCGCTCTGGGGACCAGGATTGGAGATGGCTAAGAGGAACTGAGGTATCTGCCATCTCCCTAGAAGTAGCTGGCTGAACAACTAGAGGATTGGCTGGTTGGGAAGCCTGTTGTAGTTGACCTCTCATTTGTTCAATAGTTTTCTTGAACTGCCTTTCTAAGGCCGCATGTCTTGGTTTCTCTGCCTTTAATTTGGCCTGAGATGTTTTCTTAGGGCCCAAAGCTTTCGCCCTAATCTTGGCCGCTACCTCCCTTTGCACAGACTGGGAGCGTTGTCTCCTTCTCTTTCTTTTGCCAGCTTGGGGGCCTTGAGAGATCAGGCCTGAAGGCTCTGTGTGGACCTTTTCTTGATCCATTGTATGCATAAACAGACACAAAAGGTGCTGGAAGCGATCCTCACTATGCGTTGCCTATGCAGTAGCCTGAATAGGCACTTATGAATAGTAGAAGCTGGCCTTTGGAGGATGATGCCACCTAAAATGGCCGCTCGCCACGTGCAGTTGAAGAAAAAGCCTCCAAAATTGGCCGCTCGCAAGAGCTACAGGCTACGCAGAGGTTAAATCGCTCCTTAGGCTGTAAACAGCCCCGAACGGCGAAATCGGCAGTAAAGGGAAAAAACCGCTGTTTTAACGATCAGCTGAGAGGCACGGTTATCACCAATGCAATCTTTACAATCGTGGTGGCCGAAATCGCTGAAGGAAGACTGTGGGGGAGGATCAAGGGTTACTCCCTACTTAGTCTCCCTGGTTAAAGAAACGTCAAATCCTCGGCGTTGCAGGAGAGTGGAGCCCCACTCTCCTGAAGGCACAGTTGCACTGGTTCCCTGGGAACTACTGCCAATGATGAAAATAGCTTTTGCTTTTGCTGCTGACTAAACTGCTTTCAGAGACACCAGCTTATAGTCATCTAAGAAGCTGAGTCAAAGCTGGGGGGTTTCTCCCACAGGCTACTACTTTTTTACTAGATGGAGTCAGCTTGATGATGTCATCAGGAGGAGTCATACCCATCCTGGGCTCTCGCAGCAGCATGGAGGAGAATCAGAAGGCAACATTTTCACTTTAGTGGTACAAAGCTGAGAATAAGCAAGATGCAGAAAGTTACTGGAATCTTGGTCATTGAACAAGTTGAAATTGGCTGATCTAACAGCAACTCGAAGATAATAACTTCAAAAGGACAAAAATCTACTTTCAAGAGGTATTTCCCCCCCCTAATGCCCTACCACTTGTCATAAATATCTAAGCTAGGCATCCAACTGCCTGTAAATGATGCCAAAAAGATAAGCATTCCCTATAGGAAGAAGTTTCACATCAGATACACCATTAATAATTTAGGAGAATCATAAGTTATAACATCCTTTCTATCGCAACTTCAAAGATTCAAGGCCTAATTATTTAAAAGTTCATATTCGTTTACACTTCTGTGTCAAACATAAATTTAGTTTTCCAGTTTGCTCAATTTTTAAAAAATATTTTTTGACTCTAACATTTGAGAAGCATGAGACTTAAACTGCTTTAAGGTCAGTAAGCTAAACTCTAACATTCTGATCTATTTAAAATCAAGATAATAGCATCTTTTCAAACTAAGAGACTAAATTATACCCTTCCATACATCTGATAAAGACAGCCAGAGTTCACAAATGTTTATGCCCATGGATTAAACCTACCCAAAAAGTTAAGACACCACCTTCAAAGCACTCCCTCCACAAAGGCAAATGAACAAAGTATATCTGAACCAAGATGAGGACAGAGCAACAACTGAAATATTTCTCAGATATCTTTCTTAAGTAGACCCATGTCTCAATATTTACTGAATTAGCTGTCAAAAAGCCTCTTATTACACCTCATATCATGAAAAACAGTTGCTACTATTCAGCTGTTTTGACTCTGAATTATCAAGGATATCATTTCACCGGGATTATCAGTCGCTGTTTCTTTGAGCTTATATTTATGTCAGTATCTAGCCTCAGTTTTTCCAAACATCCGTAGACATTTTCCAAACATCCGTTTTCTTCAAAGGTATTTGCTTTTGTATTAGCAATAGCAATAGCACATAGACTTATATATCATGCCATAGTGCCTTTACAGCATTCTCTGGTTGGTTTACAATGTTTTGCATAGTGCCCCCAACAATCTGGGTCCTCATTTTACTGACCTCGAAAGAATGGAAGTCTGAGTCAACCTTGAATTGGTCAGGATCAAACTCTAGCTGTGGGCAGAGCTTCCTGTAGTACTGCATTCTAACCGCTGCGTCACGGGTTCCTGTACTGTCCATGCGCCAAATATTTATGCTTTAGCTTCGTTATTACAGCTTCTTTCAAACAGCTTGGTTTTACTTCAACCACTATCAGATTACTTGTTCTTGCAATATTCTCCACAATTTTCTCATGCACTACAACTGACAGGCAAGCTTTTTTCCCCCATTCAGCCTTTCTGATCTCCATCTTTCATTCCCATACAATGAGAAAAAGCATGGCTTTGACAATACGTATCAGTCAGAACACAGCTGGAAGGGACCTTGAAGGCCTTCTAGTCCAACCCGCTGCTGAAGCAAGGCTGGTGGCATGTCCCTGCACTTTTCTATTTCATCCAGAAGTGTCACAGTATTTTTCTCAGGGACCAGGTATCTGTTTATTTTGTGGCTACTGTTATCACTCTTACGAATTTTAGTCTAAAAATTGTCTGCATTCAATTGGCACTGTCCATTGAGGTCAGCTTAATTTAAAAAAACAACAACAATATTGAGCAGCAAACCAGCATTTGCACTTTCTTCTTCCACCCATGAAGAGATTCCTAGAGGCTTCTTCACTTTCAGCCATCAAAAGTCTGAGGCTGCCGATGATCCTCACTGCAATTTCTTCTAGCAATAAAACATGAACGGCTGTTAATGCAGCCTCATTATGGAGACTGATGTCAATATCTGGCAAGCAAGTGCAACCACCTGCGAGCGTTATATGGCAGCTACATTAAGCCTTCAAGGAGTACTTTGGAACTGTACCTGATTGCAGGAATTGTAATTGGAACATATAATTTTTACAGCATATAGGAATTAAAACTACATTTACAGAAGTTAAGCTCAAAAATTTAAATACTTTCCCTGTTTCCAATGAATAATCACTAGGATTCCTGGACTCTGCCAAACCAGGAAGCAAAATATTAACCAATATTTACTTACTCCAGCCCTAAGAATGAGGCTTATTATATTTTCAGTATCAGTTTCCAAACACAGCATAGATTAAAAGAGAGAACTTTTCCTCCTGTTTTCAAACCTCGGTGATGCTTTTCTCCAAGTTTTCTTCACAGAAGCAAAAAAAATCACTCTTACGTTCAAAATGAGTTGCCTGTTTGGTACAGTGTTAAGGAGCTGGACTAGAAAATAGGAGATTGGGATGTCCAGGGCACTATGATTTTCAGCCAGTCATTTTCTCTCAGACCATTTCTGCTGTCATGCAGACGTTATGAGGTAAATAAGACCAGGAAGCATTATGTTTACCATCCTGAGCTGTACAAAGTAAAAATTTGTTTAAACAAGAAATATTTCAGTTTTCATCTCATTTCTCAGAGTCTGACAACTGAGCTTTATAGGTGACCTGACTGCCAAAGATTTCTGATTAATAATAGCAGCAATTCCCCCGTCCCAAATCAAATGAATGTACCTTGAAGGAGGAAGTTTGTCCGCAGACAGAAAGGAATAAACCTGAGATTTTCTTCATGCAAAGAAGATCACTAAACTATGGTTCTTTTTCTGAAAACTTGACCTGACTATGTAAACTCATTTAACAAGCACTACTGCTTATATTAGCCAGCATTTTCTCTTTATATTTTCAATTATACACTCCACAGAGCTTATTTGTATTTTTTCATAAAAGAATAGCTTCACATGTTTTTTTATAGATAAGCAAACTAGGAACTTATTTCCTGGGTTCATTGCCACATACTGAAATTGTCTTTATAGATTTGTGAGTTGTCCTTTTTTTCTGATGAGGCACACATCCTAGAAGAACCACTCCTGTTAGCACTTTATAGTTCAACCTTCCTTGGTCTTTCAGCCTGCATCTTCTTCTCACTTCACAGAATCACAGAGAGAAAACGGAGCAGAAGTCTTTGTTAGATCATTAGTCCCATTTAATTGACTGATGGACATTTTCTGCCATGTTTCTACTAAAGAATTACAAACATAATTTAAGGGCCATCTAGAAAAGCCAAGATTCAATATTATAACGTGGACTGTCACATCTAGGTGAATCAGAACTTGGATGTGATGGGTCTGTGTTGTATTCTGTAGCCAGGTATATAGAGGGATGGATAGCAACTTAAACCAGTAGCTTAGAAAGTCCAAATGAAGAAGATACAAGTATAAATGATACATTACTTTAAGACGTATTAACTTTACTGTAGTACACTGCTAACCAACTTTCTGTGGGTTAATAAACTATGATTCAGCAAGTGTGACTCTAACCACTGCTGGCAGCCGCAGTAATCATAATACACTCTTAATTAACAGAAGTCAAAGTTGTATGAGATGATGCAGGTCCCCCTGTACTTCATTAATGTGCTTCATACTTCTGGATGCTGAATACTTTTCTGGTGTAAAATGTGTCAGTGTGTGTTTGTGTGTTTATTGTATATTTTAGAGCTGCTTAACTTGAGATACTGGTTACAAGTAATAGCAACTTTGGTTGAGTTTCACAAGCAGTCTGCAGGCCAGAACGCATCTCCACTCTTATTTGGAATACAATATTCAACAAGAGTAACTAAACTGAACTTTTTTCAACCACCACAAGTGAGCAGGGTAGGTTCTATTCACCTGTTTCTCATCCTGACCTTTATTTCCAAGGTCCCCACACTGATTTCTGCCTTTACTCAGCAGGAAAATGAGAAAGAGGAAAAAAGAACCAATATGATAGCTTTGTTTGGACTTTGAACACTGGCACTCCCTATACAAGCAAGCTCCTAATCTGGGCAATAATGATAAGCAGACCACAGATCCTTACAGGCAGCCATAGTCCCTTCTAACAACTTCAAAAAAAAATCTTGGTAGACAGCGAGACTTCAGCAAAAAAACGTAGGCTGCATGGAGGGTGTGTTCCCCACTGACTAAAACTGGCCCAAGGCAGAAAAGTAAAGCTTTGCCCTAACCTGTGTCACACACACAAGACTGGTTTAACTAGTTAATCTGATCTCTTCAAGAGACTCACCTGTCTTCCTAACCTATACACAGCTACCCTGCACCTTAAGGGATGAAAATCACATGCCGGCCAGGAAGAATTCCAGCAGATTACTAGAGACCTATGACTCTATACCAATGAAAAGCCCACCTTCCCATATATGGGAAAATTCAAGCAGCTACAAAACTGGGATCTCTGAGGATGGGGAAAGAAAAAGCTAAAATGGACACAGGGAGACATGAGATCAAAGGACAAGGAACCACAAAGATCAACGCAATCAAGTCCTCAGCAAGTCCCAAGGATAGTTCAACACAATCCCATAATTACCTCTCTTTTTTTGGTCCTAGCAAAAACTACTGAGGAAAGCTTTTCTTAGTACTTAGTATTTCTGAGTCAACATGGATGCAAAGTTAAAATCTAATGGCAGCTTTAAGGGACACACCTCCCCGTCTGTGAGTATTTTGGCGGCTAGCTAGCGGTAGCCCATGTCCTGCTGGGAATTCAGTTATCATTTAACTCAGAAAAATGTGCACGGTCAATGGCAAAACAGCTTTAGGGATGGTCCAAACAGAACAGCAGCACTCTCCCAAGGCGAGGCGAGGCGAGGCCGCAGTGAAAGCCAGAGCAATAGGAGCCCCACCCAGGAACTTGGCCCCAGCCTTTCAGGAAGGGAGCAGCAGCAGTCAGGAGGGGGCTATGGTGCACGCACGCACACACACACACACCAGGAAAGGAAATCAACCAAGCAGAGGGAAAGGATTGTTCCATTGGTATGTCAGTAATCTGGCTGCAGGGCAGCTGTCTTTCAGAGCAATCAAAGGAGAGTCTCTCTCTCTTTCTCTGTGTGTGTGTGTGTGTGTGTGTGTGTGTGTGTGTGTTTGAAGGCTGCTCTGCTAGGAGACTTTAGTTTGGCTACGTAAGCCCAAAGACGGCCACCCTCTCTCATTCTTGGGGCCCAAACACAGACAAAGTGAGGGCTAAGTGAACAAAGTCAGGATAAGACTGCAGATGCAGATGGCCAAGAGTCAACCCGCTCCGCATGTTCTACATATTGCTTTCACTTCACTTCAGGGAATTTGTTTGTCTAATAATCTGCTTTCCGGGGGGGGGGGGGATTGTAATCATTTGACAAATGCCAGCATAGTTAATGTGTGACCAAGCTCTGTAAACACACTAAGACTTCTCTTCACCTAAACTTCTTTATTTTATGTATTTATTTATATTCCATATTTATTATTTTTATAAATAACTCACAGCGGTGAACATAACTAATACTCCCTCCTTCTCCTATTTTTCCCACAATAACAATCCTGTGGGGTGAATTTGGCTCAGAGAGAATGACTGGCCCAAAGTCATCTAGCTGGCTTTCAGACCTAAGGTAAAACTAGAACTCAGTCTCCTGGCTTCCAGGCCATCTCCTTCACCCCTAGACCAAACATTTTCCTAACAGAACCTCTTTCCGCCCTCCCTTATGCATTCACCTCTGTGTTGTGTGGTTTTTCTAGCTGTGCATCCTGTCTTCCACTTACTGAATATCTGCAATAGCTACTGTTGTGCAATATACTGTTGTTATTGTTATTGGCCCCTTAATACAATCAAAGCTACCCACTCCCTTATCCAAAATGAACAGGAAAAGGACTGGTTTAACTCTAGAAACACAGTTCGCCAACTTACATTGTGCCAAAGCTGATTAAAGGATCCTCAACCCCAAGACAAGCTTTTTAAGCTTGGGCAATGTATTGTACACAGCATAGCAAAGAATAAAATTCATAAGGCATTGATGCATTCTACCTCTTTGTTTGCCATGATAATCATGCGCATTACAAATCCGGCTACAGAAAAGATGAAGTGTTTTCACTGTACATATAACATGAAACAAAGAAAAAACATGTCTGAGTTAGGGACGCTTATGAATAAGGTTCTAAACATTTATGAGCACATTGGTCAATGCATCTTGATTAGAAAATCTGACATCAATATGCTGCAACCACCGTTTTTCTACTGTTTTAGTGTCTCGCTTTATACAAATTTCCTTTAAGTGAGATTTTAAAACAAGGAAAGCCTGTATACCCAACAGATAACTCTGGAATACTGTTTTCAAAATGGAGTAATATGATCTGATAAACTTGAACTACAAGAGCCCCAGAAAGACATCCATCTTAAAAGGCAGTTAATTTGCTTCTGCCATTAAACAAAGAAATGGAAAAAAAACCAAAAGATAGTCTTTGAGGAGCCTGAATAGCGCAAGAAAAATGTAATGACGAAAGGGCATCTGACATCAAACATCTCTCTCTTATTCTTCCATCTGAAGACAGCAGTATTTTATTAGCATGAAACACTAGCTTTGAAAAATGCCCACTAATAGTTCGCAATCAAGCATTACTCTTGTCATCAAGACAATTATGCTTGACTGGGGACAGAATTCCTCTAACTCAGTTGGGAGCTCAAGGGCACTAATGCATTTCCCTGGGCGCTGCAGGATGCACACCCACTGGATTTAAAAAAAAATTAATTAAGAAAATATTTAACGGAAAGCTATGCTGCAAAGCAAGATGCCAGCTCTAGTGTGATCTTTATTAATGTAAATATTTCTAAGCTCCAAATTAGATCCTTAACATTCTGGGAGAATAAAAACAGCAGATTCTTTAAACAAGGCTTTCCTTGTAAATATGCCCACCTGCCAAGGAAAGTAACTGGGGTAATTAAGAGCATCGGCACTAATTTGTGATTATTTTGTTATTACTATATCTACCTGTCATCTGTGGAACCATTCACACAACATGCCCATGAGAAAGGCGCATGCATAGTGAGCAATCTTTGACCAGCGTTTAGGTTATACTTTTGTCAGTATCTGCAAGTTCAATAGAAGGAACCTCTCTGAAACACACATACATATTCTGCTAGCAATGAAATATCCTACAGACCCTGCAGAGCACCACAAGCTTTTCAAGTTTACACAACTACAGGGAAAAACAAATACATTGCGCTCAGTTTTTGTGTCCTCAGGAGAGATCAGGATCCTTACATGGATCACGGGGCAAGACACCTGGATTCACGTGCCAAATCTCTAAACTCAGGGATCCGCACAATTTGCAAATCCTTTCACAACACAAAGGTCACTCTTTTCTCGCTGGGAATTTGCAGCTGAAGTCAGGGGACAAAGAGATTGCACACGCGCATATACAGACGTCTCCCTTCTCTCTCCCCCTCTTGCCTACCCATTTCCTGTCACAGTAGCACTAGATCTCAAGCTCAGAAACAAACAAACACAGAGTGCTGGATTCTGGGAAATGGGCCAGAGCATTCCAGGGCAGCCTGGGCACCAATCAGCAGCCAGAGCTCCCACTTTATCCTGCAGAACTCCTTATCTTATTAGAGGAAAAACAACCCTTGTAACCCCAACAACAACCGGGGCTCGAAGGGGAGGTTTGTGTCAAGGATGCAGAAAAGGAAAAGGAGAAGCTGATTTGTAGCCATTTTGCTACACCAACGTTGCAACAGGAATTCTGTGCTAGATGAACAAAGGAGGATAAAAACCCATCAATAGTATACATTCTCAAGTGATAAATCTCCAACATTTTGTGAAGTTCATATGCAAGCTTTTGAAGGGCATCAATTCATTCCCTTATCATACAAAGATAGTTGATGCTTTTCAGCATGCTTCTCTCCATTTTCCTTGCTCAAAAGGAATTAGCTACTTTTACATCATAGCCTTACTGTAAATACAAATGTGGCATGCCTATCAGCAAGACAGATTTCAAGCCCTTTCAAGCTCTCACTAGGACAGTCACAGCCTGGTTTGGAAACAGATTACTAGAAGCAATCACTAGAAATCCTTTCTATGGCCAACAACCCTGCTGACATTTATTTCCAGAGCTGTACAATGCCTGAGGAAAAAGATTAAGAAAAAATTACTTCAGAGACCCAATGTCACTCCTGTCAGAAGCTCCTTTAAAGCACCTGTATCTTTTCTCAAGAGTGTGCACAACAGCCCTCTGCACCTGCCATATGAATCCAGGAAAAATGAGGCTACTTTAAAGAGTTGTTGATTGTTTTGTTCATGTTCTGAAGCACCTTTTAGAGACTGAACTCAAAATCCTGCACAACCTTATTCTATTCATGTTGAGGAAACATGAAGAAGAAAAGACAACTAGCACATAATTTTGTTTGTCTAGTTTAAAGCTATGAGAGGATCAGAATTAGGTCTACAATGATTCCTAATTCCTAATTACATAAAATACCAACCAGACAATGACTTCCTATTCTCTAAATATACTTAAATGACAAAACATTAAGAGGAAAGGAGCAAATTATGTGATTTGCATTTATTACGAATACTGAGACCAATTATAGTTCAGGCCTCTGTACAAGAATTTAGAAAAATATTGAGCTCTTAACTGTCCTGCATCAGGTATTTGGTGATTCTCTAGTTCTAGTATAGCCAAATAGATTTTGTGAAGACCTGAAGTCTGCCAACAAATTTATCCTCTTTGTCTTTAAACTTCACTCTTCACGTTAGTCACATCTAGTGTGACTCAAAACTTAAGGCCACTGAACATCTTATGATTCAAAGGAATCACCCATGAAGTCAGAATTAACTTAGAATCTCTGAAATCCAGCAATCCATTTCTCTAGATTCTCACTACCTGAACCATGAATCTCTACAAATTGATAAAATACTTATTTACTAAACGTTTAGGGTTACCCACCCAAGCAACTTTGGACAGTGTCATGCCTTGGTAGTCGGACTCTGAGGGAGAGGAGGAACAGGAGGAACAGCCGAGGGAGTGGAGGTGTGGCTCCAGAGGTTGTGGAGGAGGCTGGGGAAGGGCAGAGGCTGGCTGGGCAGTCAGAGGAAGAACCAGGCCCATCCCCTCTTCATCCTAGGACATGCAGGGAAGAACTGAGAAGGAAACAACTTGGTTTACGAGAGAGGAAGCGGCCATGATCCCCCTCATTGGTTGCAGCTGGGGAG
Organism: Naja naja; assembly: GCA_009733165.1. NCBI lineage: Eukaryota > Metazoa > Chordata > Lepidosauria > Squamata > Elapidae > Naja > Naja naja. The sequence continues at coordinate 251,400,889 of CM019148.1, read as the reverse complement.
AATAGTTTATAAGAGAGACCGTTACAACACAGCATTGCCAGAAGCAAAGCGTGTTTTATTTTGGGCTGAAGTTATCTTGGTTGACGTCCTTCCAATTGACTGTGCCTTGTTATCTCCTTGAATTTGGTAATTACTTATCCTGGTCCGTTGTGGAAATTTCTTCAATGTAGTTTGTTTAGTTTTTTTATTTCACCTCTATCTGTCTCATTAAGTTCGGAGTGTATTGCTTTCTTTTGAAGACTATTTTTGAGTAAGTTTTATCTCCAACTGAGAATTATTGAACAATGGGGCCAAGCTGGAGGCATTAAAGGACATTTCTTTACATTTTGTTACGTTTGTGTTACACTCCGGGTCATCACAGACAGATGATATATCTACATAACAGCTGATAAACTATTTAAAATGTATATACATTGGACTTTAGAATAAATATGATTACCCGGGATAGTTCAAACTTTGTTCAGTAAGTAAACTTTTACTCTACCTACATTCACAAAGGTGAAGCTCTCCTCTCACATGACATGTAGTCTTTGAAAAGATTGTCAATTGATGCTTAAAGCATATGTTTGTAAGCTATCCAGAGTCCCCTCTAGACAAGATGAGTGCCACACAAATCTAATAAACAAATAAATAAATAAATATGGGCTTACCCCAATTGAAGCAAAATAGAGTTGAAATGGCAAAGTACATATGAATCTCCTCTAGGAAACTAAAGTACCTCCAACTATGCATGTATCGTATTAACTTTTGTAGCCACCAACAAACTATGCAATTTTTACCAACAGCCATTATTTTGTATCTTCTGCATTATTATGCACCATCGTTGCTTTTGACTCTTAGCAACAGCATTAGATCACTCTGCATTACTACCTGTGTTAAACACAAAACTGTATTATCAGTATTCTTAATTCCTAAACATATTTTCATGATAGCATTCAAGCATAAGCCCAGGCAATGCCTGCAACTTAATTGGAGGAGGGAGGGAGGTTATTTCATATTTTCTAGTTCTTTATAATCAAATAATTTGGGCAACCTATTATGTACTGCCAAGGCCTTTCACAACTGCAGAATCTTATTCCTTTTGTTTTCCGAGATTGTCAGAATCTTAAAAAGCTAGCAATTTAGTATAAAATAGTATAAAAGTTCAGAAACCATAAAAGGAGAGTAGGAAACTTCCAACGTATCCAGGTTTCTCTTTAATTGTTCTTCAAAAATCCTTCCAGAATAACTTCACTGCTACTTGTCTCTTCTCTGAAAATCTCTATTTTGCAAAATTAGTGTTGAAATTTTAGACAGAGCCCTATCCAAAAGCAGAATATTGCCTTCTAAACACAATCCCAATATTATATTCCACAACAGTGTATTTAAACACAAGATGTAAGCCAAAAAGTGTATTGGTTATGATTTGAAATTTCCTAAAGTAAAGTTGCTGTCTAGAATTGTCCTAGTCTTATCCCAAGGGGTATTGTGAGACACACCTTTATGTCTTTTTCAATTATTTGGCCACTTGCCCAATATTTTTACTTTACCTAATAGGAGACAGCACCTTATCTGCTGAAGCTATGCAATCCTTTTAACTGAGCTGGAAAGGCTCAAGATTGAATCTGACAGTTTCTACAGTCAAACAAACAGTTCTACCACTGTTACAGCCCTTTTGCCCCACCACTTGGTCCAAAATAGGACAAATATGTGCCACCAAAGAGTTGTTTCTCCAGTAAATCAGAATAGCATGGCATTCAATTCTCCGTTCATCATGCTCCTATCATGATGCCAGAGTCCAAAGTCTTGATGTCATCAATATATGGTTCAGACCTCCTCCTCCTCATCTGTATACAAAGATCAAAGAAGAGCACAAACCCTACAAACAATTCGGTATGTTCTTCCGGCAAACAGGAATAGCATGACACAGTCTGGAACAACAAGTGCTACAAGTCTATTGTGTGGGGTATACCGAAAGACTTGCACTAGAACAAGATCAAGCATTGCTTGACACTGAGCTGATATGGGCAAGGTTCCAGGCTACTTCCTCCTCAGGCACTCACAACTTTAAAATAGATGCAACACAGAGTATACATCTCCACCTGATTCTTCTTTTGTGTATTTAGAAAGGAAAGACAACAAGTATGGAACTCACGAGCGTTTGAAGTAGCTGACTGGCCACATATGGTATTCCAGAATGAAGATATTCATTTCTCACACCAGCTTTTTTTCTGAGCAGGTAAAAGATAATCATTTCTAATATTTAAGAAACATTTCTTCCCTTAAATTTAAGCAGTTAATCCTCACCTCATTTTAACTAGAGCTCTTTTAACTCCTCAGAAGAATTTAAATCCATGATTACAATTTCTTCTCAAATGTTTACAATAAACTGCCCAGGAAATAGCCCCCAATTTTATTCTTAAGAAGTCTAATTTAAAGGAATCCAGCTACTATAAATAATGTAAATCAAAGCCATGATTTAGGCACACTTCCTGCCTAGCAGATGAAGTAATTCAAATTGCAATTCACCAAACAAAAATAAATAAACATTATGAAACTAAATATTAAGAAGTTTTAGGGAGATATTCAATACAGCAAAGGTGACACTGAGGCATTCCTTATACAGACACAATGCTATCCACAAAAATGTCTCCCTGTTTGCAGGGACTGTGAAAGTAATGCATTAAATATTTAGAAATATCTATGCGTTATCTATCCATATTCTATCTTTTGATTCAAATGGTTTCATGCACCATATGTTTTAAGATTCCTCTCAAACTGGTTTAACAAGAGAACTGGAAAGGAACAATATCCAATAGTCAAGAAAATGTCAACTAGCGACAATTACATTTATCAGATACTATAAAATTCATTGTGTTAACGCAACAATAGATCACGTAAGTTCTCTTCTCCATTTTTCTTATGCAGGAAGCACATTTTACAATCCAAATATCCATACCTGCTTAAAAGCCACACCCACGTAACAACCCAGCTTTGGAGAAAAGGTTTTACAAAGAGCTATACAATGCAAGATGAGATGCAGCTGCACCTTTACAACAGCAGCCTAAATTAAATGGTTCCATAGACTTTCTCATTTGGCTGGGAGAAGGAAATATTATAATCCAAACAGCTTTTTAAATTCTTTGTTGTTCATGCAGAAAGGAAGGAAGCAAGCATTTCCTGGTCAGACAGGAAATGATAAGTGTTTAGAAACTTGCAGGAAAGAGAAGACAAATTTCCGACTGGATGCTAGATTTTGGTTTGCCCGAACAGAGAAAGGATGCAGGATGAAGTCAAGGAATGTAATCCATTCTTCTTCTTTCAGATTGTATCTTTTAACAATTCCACCCTCTGTCCAACTCCCCGCAAACCTCACTCACAGGCTTGGGCTTCTGTTTTCCCATGTTCCCTCTTACACACACCCTTTCACTGAAAACACAAGAAGGCCCTCATGTCCAGAACACAGCACGTCCCAGTCCCCACTGCCCCCACCCCCAAAAATTTAAGACTGCGCCACATTTTATCAGGGCACTTAATACACAATCATGCAATCTCGCACAGAGGTGGACAATCTTAGCTATAGGATGCAAGTAGTGCCAGAATTCTCAGTCTGCAGTCCTCATGCATATATTTGTGGAAAACAGAGTGTCCAGATTGCCAGTATTTTGAGATGGGGGATAAAAGAAAACTTCAGACTAAGCCCTAAAAGTCATATCACGGTTAGGCAATCAAGACACCCTCCCATTCCCATTATCCTTTATGCAGGATTTTCTCCAAAATGATACATTCCAGCTACATGCTAGATTTGGACAGCATGGTTCTAAGCATGTTGCTGAAAACTAAGGAAGTATAGCCCCAATATATCTGAAGGAAAACCAAATTAAAGAAGCCTAACCCTTGCCTACCAGCATTCCCAATTATTAAGCATTTATAGTGTACTAACCTCATCCTTCCTCTACCAGTTCTGGTTGTAAAATAAAATGTGAAACCTAAAATTGCTGTCTCAATGCTGCTGTCATTATGACAAATCTATCCTACATTCAGAGTAAAGAGTTGTGAATTAGTCAGGAAACATTTTCTCTCAGACTTATTGCTCAATTCAGAAGAATACTGACAGAAGTGGGATGACATCCCATTTGTCAGTGACTGAGATGACCACTCAAGGAGGACATAATTAAGCAATAACTTGTGGAAGAGAAAAAGGGAACACTCAAATAAACAGAAAGACTATCCAAATTACTCCTTTTCAGTCTCCACTGAGGGAGTGGTTTACTTTAGTGAGATACTTAAGCCAAAAAGAAGCAAGTATTGCAGGCTTCTCCCTCACCAAAACCAGCCTGCTTGATTCATAAGCAAGGCTGTGGCAGCAACAGTACATGCAATAACACGTTCAGAAGTATGCGTGTGCTATTCCAAAAAGAAGGGAAAGGCATGTGTGCTATCAGAGAGGACTGTGCTAGATGGTGAGACAAGTTTGACTTGAGGTATTTTAATCAGGGCGGAGGGCAGAAAGAAATTTGGGGAGCCTTTGCTGAAGTATTAGTTTGTGTCTTTTTCTTGGAAAAAGTTGAGTTGATTTTCTCAGAAATTGGTACTACTGTTTTTTTCTGCCACCATTGCCCCTAGGCTGTCCGTAATATTTTCCCCACCTGAAAAGGAGTTGCTGCTGTCAATCCCATGTTAGTATTTCTGCAAGATGCTAGTAGGCTTTAAAGATGGGTTTCACTCATACATTAGTTTTACATGCAGATCAACTTTCAATCTATAAAGGTGGAATAACTTTTCAGCCAGCTGATCACACAGACCTAACCTTCAGCTATTGACAAAGGATATTTAATAAAAGAATGGAAAGAAGTTACGCGATTGTTATTTTTTGCTTGAAGAGGATACAAGAACTGTATTTGGCGAGCCTCATTTTTACATTTGGCTTTGTTTGGAGATTGTGGGTGCTGGCAGTAACTCTCAGTTGAAGAGCAGCAGAAGGGTGTGTCACAGGACTTGCTCTTATGTAGCCACAAAAGCAGGAGAGGCTGCTGTTAGGAGAGAGGCCTTTCCAATGGCAAAGAATACCACTGGCACTTCTTCATTCAATTATGACAGTCAGTTTGGACAAGCCAGTCTTCACAATTCTAACTATGCCTTCCATATATTTACCATTTGCAAAGCATGGAAATGCCCACTATTTTAGTGTGCACTGAAATCCCCATAATCTTCACTTAGTACCTAAATAGGTAGGTGAACATGGCAGTTGTAGCCCAAAACATCTGGAAAGCACCAGCTTGCTTATCTCTATTGAGAAGAATTCTCTCTAGAATTATTCTGGCCATTTTTACTTCCCTGATATCCCTGAATAGCTAATAACTAGAAATGAAAGCAAAGATATATTGATTAATCCATGTTAAAACTGCTATATTAAACAGGCACATTTCCACCCATTTCTAAACCTTCCAAAATCCAAGTCAAGTGCAGATTAACTACTGATTAACTTGAACAATTGCCCTCTTTTTTCAAAGCACACTTCAGGAACTGTGAATTCAGAATAGCGTGAATGCATTGGTGTTCTTTTTTTCATCACTCAGAAGAATCTTAATCTTCATCTCTTTCTTCAGTTCTTGTGGTTGCATAAAGGCCATAAAATAGGAACCTATACTACAAGGGAAACTCACCATAGTTATATTTCTTTACAAAGTGAACTCTAGTCCTCCCTTCAATGACTCAGATGATGATAATGAGTAAGTCTGTCCCCCTCCTGTCCATATACTATACTCAGAATAAATCAGAAGTCCCTTGATTGACCAATATCTCAGAAGGTCCTAAATGTTTCAAGAATGAATATGTTATATAAGTCATCAGTGGTAATGTTGTCACTCCTAACAGAGGCAACCCCAATAACCCCAGCTAACCTCTGCTCCAGGTTTTTAGTTTTATCACATTCATTCCTGAACAGAAATACTTTAAATTCCCATTTTGAAAAATATTACATAGTGTTCCATTTCTTATAATGCCATACTATATATTCATCAGCTAAAATACCTGCAAAAACCCAACCCCTGTTATTTTCACCTCTTTTACCTAAGCTAACCTTCTAGCAAAACATGATCTCCCATTTCAGGCAACTTGCGTTAAATTCACCTTCTCCAGCCTGGCACCCTCCAGACACACCAACTCTCATTGTTCTTAGAAGCATAGCCAACATTTTCAATTACTGCAACTTGTGTAATTAAGTAAGTTATGACTACATTAAGCCTTACTGATTTCACCCAATCTATTTTACATATGACTAAGCCTAGATTCAGCCCACTGTTTTGAACTATGTGGAAGCCACTACATCAACTTATAAAACTTTATAGTATGACTAGAAGCAGCTTAGTTTACTGAGTTCACATTACAGAATCATAATCCATTCACTTAATTTTACTTATTTGTCAATCCAAGCCAATGTGTTTCTATATTGCTCCTGCCTGCTATTGAATGTCACAATTTATTAAACAGATCTGACCTTTCAATTTGTCATATCAGCACTTGTTGATATTTTAATTCATGTGGGAAAAGAAGTGGTTTTTAACCTAGAGAATTTAAGTTAACTGGAAATAAAACTAGCCAAAGTTTGCAGGGTGTGCTTCTAAACCCAACTCCCAGAGGATCCAAATGCATTAAAAAGTGTTGGATTTTCTTCCTAGTTCCACATACAACAGTGATAAATACACAGCTGTACACTTTAGCTCACTGGCCTTCCAACCCAAACATATTGACTCTGAAGCATACCACACAGCATTTGTGTGGCTGAGGTTTTTTCCCTCAATGTGCAATTTGATGCATATAAAAATAAGCAAACTACAGCTCTTCAGTTTGTCATCATCTTTGTCAAACTTGGCTCAATATTTTTAAAATATACAGAACAACAGCTTCTCTAGCATGAATTTACTGCTGCACTTAAAAAAGCAAGGGCTCTTTAAAATGGAGGTAAACTGCCCCACCCCATAACGTAAGTCAGCAATTCAGCATTCAAATAAGTAGCTGAACTTTGCTTCCTGAAAAGCTCTCATACATTTTAGATATCCACACGTACAGTACTTAACTGCTTTAATACTGTGTATAGAGTTCCCATATCAAGGTTTACCAGAAATACGAGACAATTTAGGCATCAAAAGAGTCACCTTACTAATGATTTCTTGCAGGATCCCAATTTAGATAAAATGAAGCTTTAACTCTTCTCTCAGACATGGTTCCTTTCTGGCACAAAAATACCATCACCAGAAACACAGAAGTTCATTTAGAATCAGTCTTCTTTGCTCAAACTCAAGCACTTTATTTTTCAGAGTTTGAAATTCTGAACCAAAATATCAAGGGTTTCTCACCACTGCTCAGTTCTCCAGCAATGTAATCTAAGTGGCAAAACCATATAAAAAAGGTAGAGGACAAATAAGTACTTGAACCTGGCTGGCTTGAACCCTAAATCACTGCCCCATATCATTTATGTATAATGTTTAGCTGTAGATCTCAAGGGAATCAGAGGAAAAGTTGCCTAGGTACTAGCCAATCTGATGCTTCCTTTGTGTTTGGGGAGAATATAATTTTCTTTTATATGCATGTGTTTGCACTGGGAGAAAACCAAGATTTTCAGCGTTTCAGATAAATTATTATCCTGTTTTGCAACTACTAAACCCACAAGCCACTGTGTTGGTTTAAACCCAAAAGAAGAAAGCTCCTCCCCTGTTTTTTGAAGTGCCTTTGTGTTCTGCTTTCTCAGAGAAAAGGCTCTTTCTTAGGGATTTGGTGGCTAAGCAAGGTTTCCAATGTAATTCCACAGAATTATCAGGAACAGCAATTGGTAAGAATGTAATAGCAACAACAGTCAATAGGGGAATACTACCTCCTCTTCTTCAATGGCCAAATTTTAACTCTGTCCTCTTTTGAATATGCTATTTGTATACAAGTGCTACAAAAAGGGTTTACACTATTGTTATCATCTTCCTTTAGTAACCAGATTTCCACAGGATCTCAAACCAGCTTTCTTTAGCAGCTTTTAATAGAAAGTCCCACCACAGAAATCACAAGCACATAAGTGAAAATGATAGCCACACCCTGTGAATCTACATGACAATTAGCAGTCACCAAAACCTGGCCTCTGCCCCAAGGAATTCACATTTTTAAAAAGGAAACTGGGAGAGAGGGGCTAGAAAAAAGTACATTTGAGGAGCATAATAGGCAGGGGAGAGTAAAAATGGGCCGAGTAGGAGAGAATGCAGTTAAATTACTCAGAACTTCAACGATTCAGGTAGCAAAGGTTTTGGTGCTTTCAACTGGGCAGGATTCAGGATTACTAACAGGAAAAAACAACACCGCACTACAACCCAGCATTGGTTATTTTGCAAGGCATTCCAGAGGTTTTTTTTTTTAAAACAGCTTTGTCTAACTTAATTGAAGTAAAATGGGTACTTAAGAACTCCTCTAGGGGTTTTACGCATTAGCAAGATTCACAAACTAAGGAAAACTTCTCCAGAGTTTTAAACAGAAGCACAAGTTTAATACCCCCCACCAGTAACGTTGCTTTGAGACGACAACCCGACGCAGATCCGAATCTTTACAAACCCCTCTCCCCACGGTTACCTCCCAATGCCGGATGGTAGGCCAACTCCCCTCCCACCCCCCACCCTTTCAAGAGGAATTTATTATACTTCAACCCAGGAGGAAAGTTTTGCTGGTTCGATACGGAGCTTACTTTGAAGAGGAAAACAGCTCCGAAAAAGCAGGAGAGGCCCCCACCCGAAGGCACCTGGGAGAAGCGAAAACGGGATCCACCCTGCACTGTGCCCTTCGCTGCAGGACGGCGGCGCCGGTGCAATCTTTGCCCTCTCGCCTCTTTCCTCCTCCGCTCCCTTCTTTTTCTTTCCAGCAAGATCCCCGAAGATCCAAGCCGATCCGCTTCCCGGGAATTCCTTGGCTCCCTCCCCCTCGGCGGCCGCCGCCCCCCCTTCAAAAGAAAGAGAGAGGGGGAGGGGTCAGCCGGGAGGGCAACGAAGAGAATCGACCCCGAAATAAGGGGGGATCTTCCGTGCCCAATCAGAAGTCAGGCGCGAGAGGGGCGGGCGGGCGGCGGAGAGAGGCAGTCGGATGCAATTATTACAAAATTGCCTTACCTTGGGCTTTTTCCCCTTCGCGTTGCTCTCTCCGGGAATCTGGCGGTCCCCTTCCGCGGCTGCTTCGGGAAGCAAGTTTGCTTCAACCACCACCACCCCTTGAAGGTTTTAAAAAAAGATCGGGACGAGGGAGGAGAGGGCGACGGAGAGGAAGCAGAGCACTTTTCTTTTCCTTTTGGAGTGCCACGATCCCAACTGTTCCGCTAGGTCTTTCCTAATCCTTCGAGTTGGCAACTTCGCATAGTCTCCTGGACTAGGTGCCTCGTTGTCCTTCTGCAAATGCAAAGGAAGGAGGAGGAGGAGAAAAAGAAGAAAGATAAGCGTGCGGTTTCCTAACAAAGCGCTAAGGAATCTTAAGGATAAAATCTCTTGTCAGCCAGAGCTTTAAAATCTCACGGACAAAAGACGGAGGAAAGCAGTAACGATTTCGTTGAAGCTTCCCTCCTCCTTCTCCCTCCCTCCCTCCTCTCTCTCTCTCTCTTTTTTTTCCTGCGGGATCTTTCGCTGCTCCCCCCCAACCCCCCCCCTTGCTCAGTTCCAACACCTAAAATGGAAGTTGCACCCAGCCAAAGGCAGAGCAGGCAGGCGGTGACACACGGCGCGTCCTGCCCAGCCCCTCTTTCCCGAAGTGATGTCAGCTCCCGCACAGATCCAATGGGAGGCGGGCATCAATCAGGGATCCTAGGCTATCCAATAGGAAACTCCATTGTAGATTTTTTTTTGTTTAAAAAAAAGACAAAAAGGAAAATAGAAAAAAAATTGACAGGAGAAATGTGCAAAGAACTTTTAAAATCATAAAGAGAAAGACGCTTCCGCTAAAAAGATAGAAGCCCGGATTTTTTTTTTATTTATTCCAGCGCGCTGAAAAATCTTCTCAAAAAGGAAACATTCCATTCCACGGGGAAGAGTCAGGCTCCAACATGTTTTCACTTACTTATTTCTTCTCTGATCCAGGATTTGAAATACTTTTGTGAACACTTTTACCGTTCGACCCTCTGAATGATTGCTTTGCGAAATTCAGCCCCGAGAAATTCAGCGAGACTTTTCCCCGAGAATTATAGCTAGACTTTGCGCAATCCTAAAGAGTTAGTCAGAAACCAGTTCGTGGTACGGGTTTCGTTGGCTCTATTGTTCCGCTTCCTCTGCCTGCAGACGCCCCGTCTCACCCCAAGAAATGAGGCGTGTAACAAAAACATGCGATTTCAGAACTTTCATTATATTAGGATTTCTCCAATATATATATTTTTTAAAGGTCAGGATATTTTAGTCACATCCCGAAGGTGGGATTTGGCAGCCCCGGGATCATCAAGTGAAAGGATTTCATTTTGCGTGTCCTGTAATTAAATCTCTACTGATTTAATTGACTACAGTGACTAGGGATTTTTCCCCCTTTCTTTCCTGTCGCACACCCTTTTTCAGAGCGCAGACAATTTGTTTTCTTTGTTTCTCTGTTAGCCTGTATTCTTACTCAATATTTAATTTGTATTTTTGATTGTGGGTCAGGATTGCAGTGCAATAATAACTCAGGTGCCTGGAGCTTGATTCAATGTGTGAAGATTCTCTGTACTTAGGGTGTTTTCTTCTTTTTTGCCATTCTGAGCACTATAACAAAGAGCTCAAACTAATTTTTTTTAAAAGCCAGTATCAGTGGGATGTCAGTGTTTAAAAATGGTACTTATTGAGCATAGAATTCTATCTCTATTCAGAATCAGTTTATTGAAGTGAATAGGGCACTTTTCACTAAGAAAAATGGAACATTTTGTAAGGCAATAGGAAAATAGATTAGAAACAAAACTACCTTTATTCAAGATAGAAAATTAGGCTGTAGTCTTAAACTCAATGAGATTTTCTTCTGAATAAATATGCATTTTGTCTCTTTTTTGCATGTTTAAGCACCATGAGCCATATGAAGTACAAAAGGGGAAAGAGTCCAGGTTGATTTTGTCCTCATGTTTGATGAACACAAATACATATGTACACGTGTCCCACATACCATAAAAGAATTGGTGTTTTATATATGATTAGCTAATAAATAGATATTAAGAGGTAAAGTCCTCTACAGTACAGGTAGATCTTGACTTATGACCACAATTAAGCCTAAAATTTCTGTTTTAAACAAGACATTTATTAGGTAAGATTTTCCCATTTTATGACCTTTCTTTCCACAGTTGTTAGGTGAATCACTGCGGTTGTTGTTCACATGGTTGTTAAATGAATCTGGCTTCCCCATTGACTTTGCTGTACTGTCCCAGAGTCATTTTGCTTATAACTTTATGATCATATGACCCTGGGACATTTCAGCTGTCATAAATACCAGATGCCAAGCATCTGAATTTTGATCTTGTGATCATGGGGATGCTGCAACAGTCTTGTGAAAAATGGTCATAAGTCACTTTTTTAACATTGTAACTTTGGATACTAAATGAATGGTTGTAAGTCAAGGACTACCTTAATTCCCTCCCTTCAAACTAAATATTGCAACTGCTTTAGACTTTCAGAATAAGGTAACCCTCATGTACAATGAGGTAATCCCTCATGTACAATCTTACAAGTCAAATTATTTTACAATATCAAAGAAGTTTTTCCAACTTAATTTTCCATCTTTATTGCTATCAAGTATATATCAGTGCAAATTCATTATTTAGTACAACTTTTGTCCCAATGTTTATCAGAATATTTGCCAGATCACAATTTCCTATCAAGATGTCAGGTGAAGGTAGCAATTCTTCCAATGTAGTAGAAATACATGTGCAGGGATTTCTTTATCCATCTACATAATTGGGCCCAGTGGAGACCTGCCATTTACCAAAGGTGGGCCTTTGTGGAGCAGGACCAGGCAAGCTGGGCTGCAAAAATCTGGACAACAGATCCCTTCCATTTATACCACTTTCCTTTATTATTAATTTAATTACAAGGCTTACATTCTCTCAGTGTGATGTAATTACAGGGAGGGATCAGAGAATAGTAGCAAAACACCTGCAGAATTTTCCTAGTTCCTCCAGAAGGCAGGAAAAACTGGTCTTTGCAGAAATAACCACTGGCCGCTCAAAAAATGGCTAGAAGCTGTACTTCCTGGTCTAGGCTAATAGTTTCTTCATGAAACTTGGGTTCATAGAATGCACTAAGCATGAATTTATTTATTTACAATATTTTTATCCCACTTTTATTATTTTTATAATTATTTTGTTCCCTTTGGCTTTCTGTTGTATGAACAGAGAGACAGTGGATTGGGCTTTCAAGTTGAGCTTGACTTCTGGTGTTATTTCTTTCACTGAAGTTGCCTTAGTGCAATAATTATGGAGGTGTGGAGGTAAGAAACGATAGTGAAGAATACCATAGAGGCTTAATCTGTTGTGTATATACAGTCACTGGTTATTTCAACCCATCCTTATCTATCCAGAAGAATAATATTTCTTTCTTTTCACACATGAGCCTAAGAAGCAACTTTTGAAAAGCACTAGTTAGTAATATCAGCCATTAAGGATTAAAATGATCCCATTTTAGCAATAGTATGAAAGAAATGTAAACTAAGAAGCTGCAGATTAAAAGAGCATAATGCAATATTTTAATTAAGTGGCTGCCCCAAGCAACTGTAATATTTCTTCAGGGATAATTGCTTGACCAGATTCCTCAGCCAGTGACAATTTGCATATAGACACAACACTATCTGCATAGGAAATATAAATAATTATGTGGCAATTATTCATCTTTATGCAAAGAAAACATCTTTCAGATTAAAAGGATACCAAGTGACATGCTTGTGATACTTGGTTTGCTTGTCAAAGCAAATCCAAAAGCACAGTCTACTTCATAAAGTTTCTGTAAATGAATTGCAGGACATGTTCATTTGATTCCATAATTTACTGTACAAATTATAGATTGTGGAGTTTTTAGTGATCTTTGGTTATTTGCTGCTTGTCTGCTTGCAGACAGACTAGAGTAGAGTAGAATAGAATAAGAAAAGACCTTAGAAGTCTTCTAGTCCAGCCCCCTGCTCAAGCAGGAGAACTTATATCATTTCAGATAAGTGGCTGTCTAGTCCAGTGGTCACCAACCAGTGGGCCGGGGACCACTGATGGCCCGTGAGAAAATTTTGGTGGTCCGCAGAGAAATGTCACCCCAAAGCACCCCCAAAGCAATTAATCCAGGCTGTGCAGGAACACAAGGCTGCGCCACCCACATGGTCCGCAGGAACACAAGGCTTGCATCGCTTGCATTGCAAACATGAGGAAGTGAAGGGAGGGGGGAAAGGGCAGAAGGGGGGAACTTGCCCCACTCACCCCACGCGCCTGGCCTGGCCTCTAGGCTGCTTCTTTCCACTTCTGCTTTTGGCTGCATGCATGGAAAGCAGCAAGTCTTTCTTTCTCTCCCTCAAACTCCACCAGAAATGAGCCTTTGGGACCCTGCAAGGCATCCTGCTCCAAGAGGCTGCGCCGGCGCGGTAAGTCTCAGAAAGACTCATTTCTGGCGGAGTTTGGGGGAGAGAAAGAAAGACTTCTGCAGCTTCTGCTGCTTTCCTTGCATGAAGCCACAAGTCTCTCTCTCTCTCTCCCCTTGAGAACGGAGAACGGATACAGTATCCTGCGGTCCCAAATAAAGAATGATCGATCGGTAGGAAAACGGGATAGGAAATTTTCCTGCAGACTTTTTTGGGGATTTTCCCAGGGTCTTTGGTCCACAGGATTTAAAAATATGAGTTTGGTGGTCCCTGAGGTCCAAAAGATTGGTGACTCCTAAGTCTCTTCTTAAAAACCTCCAGTGATGAAGCGCCCATGATTTCTGAAGGCAAGCTGTTCCAATGGTTAATTGTCCTCATTGTTAGGAAGTTTCTCCTTAATTCCAGGTTGCTTCTCTCTTTGATTAGTTTCCAACCATTGTTTCTTGTCTTGACCTCTAGTGCTTTGGAAAATAAGTTGACTTCCTCTTTGTGGCAACCCCTCAAATACTGGAATACTGCTATCATGTCACCTCTAATTCTTCTTTTCTTTAGATTAGCCAAACTGAAACCTGCAGCCATTCTTCATATGTTTTAAGTCTCCAGGCCTTTGATCATTTTAGTTATTCTTCTCTGATTTTTTTCTAAAGTCTCAAAATCTTTTTTGTAGTATAGTAAACAAAATTGCTTGCAGTATTCCAGGTGTGATCTTAACCAGGATTTTATAAAGCGGCACTAATATTTCACGTGATCTTGATTAAATAATGTTTATATTAATTAATATATAGATATAAAAGAAGTCAATGAACTTTGGTGCCAATAATCTATTATTTCAGAGGGAAAAAATGACAAACTTAGTCAAAACATTGTTTGCATTTTTCCAGCTAGTAATGTTTTCATATAAGGCATGAGACAGAAATCACAATTGCTGCAAAGTATAGACAGAAAAGATCACACTGTGTAACATAACAGCCTGGATTCATTCTTAAGCAAAAGTATTCACATATCATAACTGAACCTCTAAATCATTGTTCTTTTAGCAAAATGGGTTTTGAGACCTGCAACATATTAATTAATTTTCGTATTATTACAGTGTTGGATTTAAACTATCTACAGGCATTTGCCAAATGTGTAAAACAAAAATCACAATTGCTTTTTACTGCTGTGTTTCATTTTCCAATCAAGTAACTTTCTAAGCAAACTTTTTTATTGTGAGTAAAAAAGGGGGGCTCTTTTACTGTAGGAGAGAGATCCACTTATATTCTTTGATTAAATAACCTATTTATGAAGGTCACAGTTTGACAAAAGTGTTGTATGGCAGTCCAACCTGATACTTTGCAGAGTAGTAGCAGCAGCAGAAGCAAACAGATAGTTCCTGGGACAGTCAAGTCCAAACCTAAACGATGCTAGGTTGGAAAAGGCTGACATATATTAACCAACCACACCATACCCTCCAGCTGTAGCAGAAGATCACACATTCCTGGGTAAGATCTGACTTTCACATCTGTAATAACTATTACTGTGGAAGAGTCAATAAACAGTAAAATGTCCGTTGAATTGAGTTCAACTCCTATACACCTATATAAGCAGACAACATGAACACAGATTGTCCCTTTTTTTTCCTTCTGGGTATTTTTTTTCCTGACTTTCTTTCTACTAGCCTCTAGCCCTGTGATTCTCTGGTAGTAGTCTTCCATTAAATCTAACTTTCCCTGATAGTAAATTACAATCCGACGCAACTTTTTCTAAGCATAAATGATGTCAGCCATATGCTGCCACCTGCTGAGACATGTATATGAGTATGTGTGTGTTTGTATGTATACAAGCACACATAAATGCTAGTAACAGTTTATATTGTATAAATAAAATATGATAGAAGCTTAGGTATATCAAACCTAAAGCATCATTTGAACCTTTTTCAATTAAACAATTAACTTATTGGTAACTAAAAAGTTGTTCAGTGAGTAGAAGTTAGAGCTAGATTCTTAATCTGTTAGGGAAATACTATTCCTCCAAAATATTGAGAAATAAATACTATCACAATTTCAACTTAGCTTAGAAACTTAAAAATACTGAAAGATTTTAAAATTCTTTTGATTCTTCTCTCATTCTTCGATCAGGTTTAAATAAATAAAGGTCATGGAATAGAAAGAAAAAGGATTGGAGAGGATTAAGATCATTGATAGACAATCTATTTCCACTGAACATACGTGGTAAAAGAATTGGTCAGAAGTTCCAACTTAGTTCCATGTGAAATAAATGCAATTATCGTTCAAGTCAAGAACATGGTTTCAAACTATCTTTCAACTATTTTTAAAAGATGGAAAGAAGTTTTAGGATATGAAAGAATCAACTTGGAACTTTACATGATATAAAATTTAAACTAATTATCAGGAACTGACTATAAAAGGAAATAATTAGTAATACTATATCACATTCCCTTAAAATTGCATTATATTAATCAAATTGCTTCTAGATAGCCATAACCATGGCTTAACCATTATATATATAAAATGCCCACTGAGTTTCTTATTTGGTTGAAAGTGTTTGAATAATTTGCACTCCTATCTTTAATAATTAATGCTAGTGTAGCTTTATTGTCCATTTTACTGAGAGATACAATATTATGCAATTACTATAAAGATATAAATCCCAGTCTGAGCCTGGGCCAGGGTATAGCTTTAGTATACACTCTGGAAAACTAAAGCATATCTTTCTTTGAATCATTGTATTAAAAATGTGGAAAATAGAACAGGCTCAAGAATGAACATGGTCATAAATTCTGTAATTAAATACTGGTTTATTCACATATGCCCTTCTTTTTTACTTCTATCAAAAAAGAATTCTAATAGATTTAGATAGAATATTATTTATGGATATTAAAATGTAATATTTATTATTACAAATGTTTGTGTATGTGTGTATAAAACTATGTAGTGTGAAATATGCATTTTCTTCTCTTTTTGCTTGCTGTTTCTTAATATTTTGTTTTTATCCTACTTTTTATTTTGTGTTTTGTTAATAACTGTACTGTATGATTATAACAATCCAGTTTAATAAATTCAACTTTTTAAAGTCATTGGAACAGCAGAAACTGGAATATCAGAACAAAAAGAAAAGTTGCTTTCTGAACCAATTAAAAATTCTCCATGTGTCCTTTTACAATATGAGTAAAGTCCATTAAAATTCTTTTCAACCACAAAAACCAAAACTAGGCAGGATTATTGTGCCCTCTGACAGTATTCAGCTGTGTAATTTGGGCAGATTTTTTTCTTATCATCCTTTTCTCAAGCTTTGCTTCTGTCAATAAAACATCATTCTGACCAACATAAATTTTTATCTTTGTTGTCAACCCCCCACCCCTAAAAGCCAACCGACAGTCTTAAACATTTTGCTACTGATATCTCTTGGGGTTAATTAAGCAGTCTGGTTATAAATAAAGGGGACATCCATCCTCTTCAAGCCCCCCTAATTAATTCTCCAGTCTTTCCTCATAGCAATAATAATAAAGATGATGGATACATAAATATGGTATAGGTCATTTCTTTTGCTCTTACTTTGTTTTACCTCATCTGTTAGATTTAGCTATGTTGGAAATACGTTTCTGCTTTAACCAAATTTAAACGTGTTATTTTTTGAGTGCAGGATTTACCTTAGTTAAAATATCCTCATATAACTATGACATGCATTCAGTCTTGTTTGGACCATTCAGTCTTCTGCAGTTGGACATAAAAATGTCGTTAGTTTATTCTGAGAATCTTTTACTATTGTTATTATTTCTTACTAATCATGCAATAGATACTTCTCACGTGTTATGGGGATAAATGTCTCTTCAATGTTGTTATTATGTACTATCACAAGAACATTGCATAAGGGCAAAAAGGTACAGATGTTTTTAAGTTGTTCTGCATAATTACTGCAATAAAACAGAAAATAGGAATGATCTTTCTACAGGCAGTTTAAAAACATTTTGCTGCTATATCTATTAATTCTACTTGCTGATTTTACCAAGAAATAGTATAACTGGCCTGTTATACATTATCTCGAATATTGACCAGAATAGTGAAGTAAGATATAAAGCAAATAAAGACATAATACTCTACCTTGTTACATTGTGATGCTAACATTCTCTAAGACTACATTGACTTAATGCATTGCATTGACTTAATGGTTCAATGGCTGCAGCTTCTACCTGAATTTTATAAATATTTTCAATGGTAACGATCAACAGCAATAACATTCTGCTACATTTAAACTCAAGCTGCTTTAACATGCCAACATCTCTATCTTCTGTCTACAATTGCTTCTGTAGTGCTACAATCCAGCAAGTTTGTTGAAATTCTCACCATATGCACAAGGCTGACTCCCCACAAGACTGAATCCTGTATTTCTTGCACTTCAGTAAGTAGTTAATTTTTGTGAGTTGAGTTTCTCTGCTTTTCACACGCTACTGTTTCTATTTTCATGCCTGTACCTGCTTTTGACCCACTTAGCTGTTATGAGTCAGAAAACCCTTATGGCAGCATAATATACATAACTACCTTTATAGAAACAATCAAACAGCAAATGATTGTACTGTATTCCGAATGAGGCCTCGCAGGAAAAACCATAGTGTATACTTTTTCTGTTTGAAGAACGGTGAGTGTTCTGTATGAAATAAGCTTATGTGCCATCTGTTGGGGAGTTTTTATTAATTCATCTCAGAAAGAGTTTTCTATTGAGGTAGATACAATAAATACTACAACAGTATTGAAACTTAAACTTCAGAAGGTAATTGCCAAAAACCTCATCCAAAAGTTAAAGCACATTAGGAATATGCATTCTAATTAATCCCGAGAAAGATGTTAAGATTATGATACATAAAGGACATGAACAAATATTCTCTAGGGAAAACTAACAAAGTGAGTTTTACAGTGTTTATTGGTAGGCTTTGTTTGGCATGTACAAAAGAATCATGGTTCTGTCCATTTGTTGATCTGTTCTTGAGTCTGGCTTCCTAATGCAATGACAGCAGATTCCACTATGAAGAAAGGATTGTATTTTGTGAACTGAAGTGTTGCTATTAGATAGAAAAAATAGATTTCCCCCCCAGTGGCCTACTATGTTTAAACTGTTATTTAGTGGTGGTGGTAACAGCAATCATGTAACTGCACCTCAGAGTTTATTTGCTTTAGTATGTTGGTCAGTCAGATTTATTACAGAGGTATGCAATGGATGGCTGATAAGTGCCTCATGTAATCTGTGGCATTTCATGTAGGCAGCCCCGGGCTTAATTTTGAAAACTTCTGTAAGATACCAGGTTTTTGATGAAAACTATTTCTTTTTCTTTTTTTGAAAAAGAAAAAAGAGGATGTCAAAAAGAGAAATTAAATGAAAAAAAGAAAAAAGAGGGGGTATCCATGACAACAAGGATAGTCTGGTATGGTTTTGGGTCTGGCCCCATGTTTTCCATGCACTGCTCTTGCTTCTTAAAGGGCTCCAGAGAGGACTTGTGGGGGAAATGTAGTCTTGGATAGAAAAGAAATTTCTCATTGTTGATCTGATAATTTGAAATGAGAATCAGCATCAGGCTTTTTAGGAGCTGCCTAAAAATGAAAGCAATTCTTTCCAAGCATATCTCTCCCAAGATTATCTGTAAGAATTTTTTTTTGAGAAGAAAGAAATTGGATTACAAGGATGAAAAGTAAAAGAACTTTTGCTCTCTTAGAAGCAATATATCCTTGCGTACATTAGGACAGAGGCTTTTACATTTTTATTTCTAACAACCTTCTGAGGATCCATCAAGGAGGTGAGGTTTTTCATGATAAAATTCCTGGACTTCAATATTTATGCACTTTTTTCATATATACCATTCTTCCTCCTTCTTTTCTGGCTTGTTCCTTTTGAATAAGCTGTGTCCTTGACTCCTTGCATTTCATTCATAAATTATATTGTATCATATTCCAGGAACGCGCAGAAAATCATATTCAGCATCCTACATTAAAACTTCCATAATTAGTCCTTGCTTACTGGCTGCCTTCTTTAGCGACCATTTGAAGTTATGACATACGAAAGAAAACAGCTCTGTAACCAATCACATTTAGTGTCGTTGCAGTGTCCCATGCTGATGTGATTTAACTTCAAGGCATTTTGCAACTTGTGTGCATTTACAACCATTGTAGTGTCCTGCAATTATGTCATCACCATTTACAAGTTTCACAGCCAACTTCCAGCAAGCAGAATTAATGGAGAACACAGAAGCGAAATCATGTGTCATTCACATATCTCACCCAATGACATCAGTGATTCATCCAACAATAAAATGATCATGTGGTTTTCTGTTTAGTGGCAGAATTGCCATTCCCAATTGTGGTTGATAAGTAAGGACTGTCTTAGTTCTCTCTATTTCTTTTCTACACTCTGTCCATTTGTATACAAGCACTGAAGTGCTTGGGTTATGTAATTTGACATATATCTTTGTGTACAGATAGTCCTCAATTAGCAACCATAATTAGGACCGGCTACTCAATGATTAAGCAAAGCAGCCACTGAGTGAAGTTGTGACTATGGTTATGATCTTACTTCCATTTTCCTTTGCTTTATAGACCTGCAAAGTTCATAAAATCAATAATTGGCTGCAACGTTACTTTTTAATCACCTATAATTGTGAACAGTTGCTGTCCAAGGCAGTTGCTAAACTTTACATGTTCATTATTGGATGCATGCACAGATTGTGTGTGCATGTGCATATGCATGGTGAAAGATGTTGCCCTGATTGCTGATTATCATGCCAGAGTGGGAAATCATGAACTCTTTGTTGTGCCAATGGTGATATTTGCTAATGTCATTGGTAAAAGCTTTAACCCTAAACTTTTGGTGTAAAATGTCTTGGTATCTAGCATATATCCCCAAGAATATCCCAATTTGTTATGGTAATGAACAGGCCAACTACAAAGAAACTGAAAGGAGACAAAATTCACATAAAACTAGAATCAGAAGAAACTAAATGCTTGCAAATTTATTATATTCCAAGAGTGTTGGCTGAAAGCCCAGCCTTTCCAAGATCCCCATTCAAAAGTAAATGCCATCTGCAATACAAATATAAAATTAATCCCAGTTGGGTTAACTCATGAAAATCCATGGATTAAAAAAAAAAGACTTAATTGAATAAACCACAATTGGTTGAATTCATACAATATGGTAAGCCACATACCAGAGTTTATAAACCACAGTGGCTGGATTTTCACAACACACAAAGCTAAAGCAAATGTAACACGTTTGTGCTTAGTTAATGAATATATTTGCTGAAATGTTTTGCTTATATTTCCCTAGCCAATCTGACTCTGTTTTAATGGAAAATAATCAATATTTATCTGATTTTTCAAAATTTATTCAATGGATGTTGAATAGCTTGTATTTTGTGGACAATATCACCTCCTCAATGTAAAGCTATATGTAGTATTTTGGACACATTATGTATTGTTAGCCCTACCTTTAGGAGAATTACTTCTTCTTCTTTAGCAACAATCACTTTCTCAAATGTCCAGTACACATTGAATTTTGCTCATATGTCAACTTAGACTGAACAATTCTAGTATTTCTGACATTTAAAAAATAATATGTTTAAGAATTTGTGGATGAATGGTCCCTGGAAATCTGACTGCTAATCTCCATTGAGTATTGATGGGTATGATGCCTTTATTGCATGCATATCCACTATATTAATTCAATAATTGGTTGTTTGTATGATCACTGAAATGAAAAATCTTTTGTATACATATCAAAAATGCTGTGGCCTGAATCCCATTAACTAGGAGATATTATGTGGCATGCTGACTCAGTGGCATAACCCTTAAAATGTTTATGGAATCAGCCTGTTTTATGTTAAAACAGAAATGCCAATCCTTTTGCTGGGATAGTAAAAGGGAAGGAAAGATAAGGGAAGCCTCTTCCTGATGTTTCTGTCTACTCTTCCTGAAAATTTTGAAAAAGAGGAATGTATTACTACCCATACAGGATAATAGCACATTTTCTTTCCACTGTCTTTACAAATCAGTTCATATGTCAAGTCAATACCTAGAATATTCAGTTTTCACAGATATCGAAATTACAACCCATATTTTCCAAAATCTTTTGAAAAAAGCATACTTCTCAAACATATGCTTGCATGAGATTCAGGAGGATAGAAAGGAACTGTGCTCCGCCTGGCCCCCGATTTCCGCGCCTTCCGCCATGATTTAAAAACCTGGTTGTTTGAACAGACTGGGCTGTGCTGACTCCTCGGGGGGATTGGTTTTATATTTTAAATTATTAATGGGTTTTTAGTTAATCTGGCTTGTTTAAATTTATTTTATTTTAGGTAATTAATTTATTCTGATTTTATTTGTGAGCGCCTGAGTCCTTTTGGAGAGGGGCATACAAATCAAATAAATAAATAAATAAATAAATAAATAAATAAATAAATAAATAAATATCACCGGCACATTTAAATTATTTTACAATATTTATAACTGGCTCCAATCCTGATGGACTCTGGGCAAGGTGCCATAAAATAAACAAAAATAGATAGTTCAAAGTCATATCAGAAAGCATAAGTGTCATCACTAATTTAAATGCAAACCAAACTTTCTTTCTTTCTTTTTTCTTTCTTTCTTTCTTTCCTCCTTCCTTCCTTCCTATCCAGCCTTTACTATTTTTTCAAACAATTCAAGGGGCCAAACATATCCAATACCTTCCTCCTCCTGTTTTCCCTTCAACAACTTCTTTTGTAATACGGAAAGTAAATCTTGCATATTGTCAGTTCCCCTAGGTAAGATGAGCAGCAAATAAGTTTAATAAATACTTCCTTGCATTTTTTGAAATAATGTAGAAAGATCACACACATACTGTATCTTCCATTCTAAATGCCTTTAAGGTAATCAACAATATAATTAAAGTGTGCAGATTTTATGCCCAGCAAGAAATAATTTATGGAGAGAAACTGATAAGGAAATGTCATCTGATCACTTGCTGTCTAAATTGAAAAATAGAAGAAAATTCTAGTTCAGTAGCCATAAAACTAAAAAAGTAGCTGTGTTCATATTCCCATTAAGTCATAAACTGGCTTGCTATCTGTGATTAAGCATGTGGCATGCTCCCATGTATGTATGTGATTAAGGAAATCATAGTTGTGTAGTGTGAACTCATCTGGTGTTTGCCATGCTGAAATTCTCTATTATATAGCAAATTTTATCTGTGGATATCCTAAATGTATTTTACTTAATATTGGGGTCCATGTGAAGTTTGTAAATAATTGTATTTAAGATAAAAGCCTTATCCCTCTCCTAAGATATATCACCAACATATCAAAGGGAATAATCCCAATTGTCCCGAAATAACTAGACCAAATTGTTAAGCTTTTGCCTTAAAGAAGCATTACTAACCGAAGAACTCTAGGCAAATTTTGTTAGGAAAGATGGGTTTTGTTTATTAAAATGTATACTTTAATGTATACCAGTAAGTTGATATAAAGGGAAGAGTGGCTAAAATATCCCTTGCAAGGAACCCTGTTCTTGCAACTTGGTTTTAAAAGTACAACTATTTTAAATTAACATGTGAAAAATTGATATGAAAACATATCAAAGGGAATAATCTTGATTTAAATGAATTGTTTCTCGGCGGCCAGCTGGGACTGCACACCTTGGTAGAACAGGCTGAACAGCAACAGCTAACTTTAAACACATGGTTGAATTTTTTTTTCCTGGGGAGTTTGCCCATTTTTCCTCCCGATCTGCTGTGATTTAAGAAAGATGGTATATTTCCTCTACCTCTTGTAATTCTCAGATACTGGTCAGAGTCGTTCTGAGTTCGGCGGCATACAAGTTTAATACGATATTGGACAATAATCAATATTGTCAGCTTAGTTTCTTTGCTAGAAATAGCCGGGAACCGCTAAGAAGTGAAGCCCACTGCTGAATCGTGGTTAAATACCGGGAAGAAACGCAAATGATCGAACGCCCCTTTAACAAGCAAAAAAAAAGCCACTTTTGCTATTGATTCTTCTTTTCTCACGTCACTACCTACAGCCGCTAAGCGGAGCTTTGACTACTATAAGGAGAGCGCTTAAAAAAAATAAACAAACAACCTCGATTTGGCTCCCTCTCTCGGGGTTTTTTTTTTTTTGAAGCCCTGATTCCTCCCGCCAAAAGCCACCCTCTCTCGTTAATGGCTGGAACTCCAGCCAATGGGAGGGCTGTTCCCGAGATGGGAAGGCGGGAGGGGCGTGGCCGGCGCGTGCGGGTACGGTTTTCCCCCAGCTTTTGCTCAGCTGCTGGGGAACGTTGCCCAGGCGGCGAGGCGCGAGTGGGTGTCGGGGCGGGGCTGGTGCGGGAATCCGCGCTCTTGAGTCTCGCAGTCACCACGCCGTGCGTGTCGGCCGCGGCTGGAAGGCAAGCCGACGCGAGCGTGGAAGTTGGGGAGCACGAGAAAGGAAAGGTCCCACTGTGAAGGTGGGGAAAAGCTTCCGTGGGACTTGAATGAAGGAATGGCTAGAGAGGGGAGTAGGGAAAGGGACCACTGTCTTCTTTAGTTATACGTGGAGAAGGAGTTGTATCGAGGCAAAGGAGTATTCGTGAAAACGGAATTTTCCCCCCGGTAACTTTAAACCGGTCTTTCCCGAAGTAGTGCCTTCTGGGTATGCCCGACTCCAACTCCTATCATCCTCAGCATAACATGAGTTGGAATCCAATACCCCGGAAGGGAAAGGGGCTGTAAATTATCATGTAGCCATTCATCTTATTTTCATCAAATTTTTGCTGCTGCTTTTCCTTCTACCATTTTGTGGGGCAGTTTTGTACTTGGTTAGCTGTAAAGCATGCATCTCTCAGTTGAGCTGTTTGCAGCTTTGGAGAAAATTGAAAATAGATTGGTTATTACCAACATGGATACAGTTTCTTAGATAGAAAATAAGCTATTATGGGTAGTGGTGAAAAACAACATCCATAATTAGCTATTGCCTTAACTTTGGTTTTAAAATGTAACACATATTACTGGTGGACTTGTTTTCTATCCAGAAAGCCAAAAGTTGTATGTTCATATACTTGTTTGGTTGGAAAAAAATTAGTAAGTCTTTTTCTTAGGTAAGCATGTACAGGATTGTAGCATTAGTCTAGATAAGTGCTACTTAATGCCCACTAGTAGTTCTCTTAATTTTAAAATGAGAATATGAACAAAGATAGATTTGGACCATTAATGCATATGTCTGGAAGATTTTGCTTCCTATTAGTGAATGGGCTCCAATTAAGAGAGTCATTCCAATGACAGAAAAAAAAATGCAAAATCATAGCTGTTTGGTTTGCTGAATTTACACCTGCAAACATATCTAGAACTGCTTCAGAGGTTGCTAGATCTGTCTTAGGACAAGAATATCAGAAAGATGTATGCAGAAAGACAAGATGGGAAATATAAGATTGTCCTCATTTGTAATTGCCACTGAAAGGAGCAATGAAAATTAGCAAGAGGACTGGAAGATTTTCCCTTTAATAGTTTATGATATTAAGAGGGTTTTGGTGGGAAGAATGATGAAATGACAATAAAAATTACGATAGAGTGAAGAAATTAGGAGTTTTCATTCGCTAACTTATACAATCTCTAAATAAGTGTAGGAGAGTCATGGAATAAAATAATTGATAGAACAGCATTAGAATTAGTTATATAATTTGAAATAAGGAGCCTGTAAACTAAAATGTCGTGTATCAGTATCTATACATTTAAAATAACAGGTAAGAATTTATTTTAAAACAACTTGGACTAAAAAAGAAGCAGTTTTAAATAAGGATAATGAGGGTTTATATACAATGAAACTGGCAGATTATTGAGCACAAGCAAAAGGAAATTTCATTTCACATAGCATGCAATTTATAAACTTTGTTACCATGAGATGATTATTACCAATAAGAGAATCCAAATAATATACCTCCTAGATTCAGGTGCCAATTAAATGCCAGGTAATGGGATTTGAAAGGAGGGACATGGTGGCTTTGATTTGTTTTAGAAAAGGAAGTTATAAAGAAAGTGGACGTTTACAAGCAGTGTCCAATTGACTAAATCAAATAACCATTGATATAAATCTGGGGTCTCCAAACTTTTTAGTCTGAGGGCCACATTTGCAAACATTTGAGGGTCCAGGGGGGAAATCATTTTTATAAATGAGCAAATAAAATTTAAAGAAATGTTTTATTTTGCTCAGTGCAATATTCACAACAACAGCAAAAAAATGTGACAACTATGAAGAAACAATGCCATGCTTGTACGGACAAATGATAGAAAGTTTTTAAAGGGAAAGGTGCTCCTCCTTCCTCGTCCAGCAACCCTCCAGCTGACTTGCAACTCCCCTTGAGAAATCAAGGGAATCCTACCTTTCTAAACAGTGGTGAATACAGGTAATCCTTGACTTTACAACAGTTCATTTAGCGACCAAAATTACAAGGGCACTAAAAAAATTAACTTATGACCATTTTTCTCATGACTTGCAGCATCCCCATGGTCATGTGATTTACATTTGGATCCTTGACAACTGGTTCGTATTTATGTTGGATGCAGTGTTGCAGGATCACGGGATCACCTTTTGCAACCTTCTGCCAAGCAAAGTCTATGGGCAAGCCAGATTCACTTAACTGAATTACTAACTTAACAGCTGCAGCCCATTTAACAAATATGGCAAGAAAAGTCGTAAAATAAGGCAAAACTCACTTAACAATTTTCTCACTTAGCAACATAAATTTTGGTCTCAAACTGATCATAAGTCAAGGGCTACCTTTACAGACCTGCTCTGTCTCCCTATGCTGTTTGGAAAGGATCAGAGCACAACGCATGGGAAGAGCTGGCAGGCTGGAAGGAACCTTTCAGAGGACTGGATATAGCCCATGGATCCTAGTTTGGAGACCCCTGATATAAATCTCCCTGACTACTGAGCCATTATTATTGAAAGTTATGCCATATAAACCTTGAACTTGGGTCAAAATGTAGATCAAATAAAATGCCTTAGCCATGCTTTATATTTAAGGTTTGTTATTGGGTACTTAACTTACCTGGGACTGTCTATGTAACCTGTACCTGGAAAAGAAAGGTACTTTGAAGATAATCCTGGCTACTGGACACAAAGGCAGGAAGACAGAACAGCTGCTAATTTGGGAGTATCTATCCGTGCCATCTCTGCTTCCCTTTCTCTTCTCACTCCCAGTATCCAGGAGGAGAGGAACAAGAAGGTGAGCGAAGGCAAATAGTTCAAAGCTGGAAAGATGGCTGGAACACCAGCAAGTATGACTGTTTTCATTATGATCAGAGCAAGGCTTAATTACTGACTTTTTTGGTGCCGATTACTGGGTAGGTCATTTATTTGCAGGTTATGCCAGACTTCCAAAGATGTTATGTGAATGTGCCCAACGAATGGAAACATGTTAAGCCATGGTTTGGTTAACTGGAAAAAAACAGTTGGCTAAATTTAGATGTTAAGCCCAAGCCAAATAAACGGTTTAGCATATTTGCTGAAGGCATCTTATTTAACAATAGCATAGCTTCTAATAGAAAGGAATACTTTTTTTATTACGGAAGTATCAGGTTAAAAAAATATGCCAACTAGTATGTTATATAAATTAGTGAATATCCTGCCTAATTTGATTGTTACAGGATTAAAACAGATTTTGATGAGGAGTGTTTGACATTTTTCTGATTTCCTGAATTATATGCATATTCTTGTTCATTTGTGACTTCTGTAAGCTATAAGTTAATACAAAACGTGACAATCTGTCTCTTTCCTTTTTGGTCCTCTGTATATGAAGTGAAAATTTTGCTCCTTTTTGCATTGTTAGTGGGTTGGGGTAAGATGTTTAAACTTTACAAACTCCTTGGGTCCTTTATTCATCCCTTGAACTCTTTGACAGTTTCTTTCCAAATAGCCCCTGGTAATTTGGTAATGTGGCTTATTATATACCACATAAAGTCTGGGGTGGGTTTTGAGTTTATGAAAGTTGCATGGCCCTGTTTTAAACAGGGATGCTCAGACCAAAGTGCAAGGATCACAGTCCTGAACACCTCCAAAATCTAATTTTTAATGTGATTAGAAAAGGAAAATTATGAAATATGTAGGAAATAACTATGATTTTATTTAGCAAATTTAGATCAACTGCATTTAGTTTTATTTTAGCTACAGTCATTAAAACTTCATTCTGTGCCACTAAGAGGTTACTGGCCTCTGCCTCCTGCCCAAAAAACCACATAACCATGGCAGTAGAATATGTGTCTTCCACAAGTGGCATTTTTTCCACACTAGACACAGTTTGAAATATAACTTCATGATGAGAGGAATAAACCCTCTGAATTTTAAATATGGTTTTGTTTATGTGAAGGTATACATTTTGGAACAACTTATTACTCATGGAATGCCAGGGTTCTGAATTAAGCCTTCTTGTTTCATAAAGCTTTGAAGAAAGCTTGACATTTAGTGAAAATCACTAACGTAGCAGTTACGTAGTTTGAATTGTTCTGCCCCTGTGTTTTAGGACTTTCGTTTAATATGATCTATAGCAAGATTGAAAAATCCAAAGACTATTTTCTACTAAGCAATTTAGGCAGTTTAAAAATGTCTTTCAGAAAGTATCCATTGAGGTAAAATTAGAATATTTCTCTGATAATACATTAGCAGAACACTGCTGATGGAATTAAAAGGAAACTTTGACAGAATAATATGAAGGAAAATGTATATATATACCTTTCCTGTGCTGGGTAGTATGCTACTAGACAGTAAATTCTGAATTTAGTTGAAATGAATGCTGTTGAACTGTTCAATGGGAATTGAGCATAGACTTCAGTTGCAATGCTAACACGGGCAAATTTATTTCACAGAAATCTGGTATACAATGAAGGAAAGTTCTGTTACCATGAGTTCTTCAGCTGCAAATCCCAAGATTCTATATAGGAATTCTCGTCTACTCCGTATGGTGTTCCTACAACTCCATCGCCAACAAAGGGCTGACTTATTTTGTGATGTTGTCCTACAAGCAGAAGGTACTAATTTGTCTAAAATCTGAGAGATAGGTACCTAAAATAAATACATCAAGTTCTGGTATTTTGGCTGAATTTTTTTTAGAGCTTTGCAAGTCCTCTAAAAGAGTTTTTCAAGTTGTAGATGCCTATATGCAACATGTGTTTTGTTTTTTTTAAGAGAGAGCTTATTTTTCAGGCTCGCATAATTTTCTTCATAAGTTATCCCATGTTTTTCCATATATGTGTATATTTATCATGCTTTGTTGGACAAAAAGGAGCAATAGTTTTGGCTTAGTGCAGAGTATCCCTTTTATAGGATATTCATAGTTCTAATTATCCAAAACATCTATTATTCATTTTGTTACTGCAGTAGTTTAATGTGGAATATGATGGAAGCTTGTCTCCATTAATCTGTTTTCAGTGCCTTGAAATTTGAAATAATATGAAATTGCCTGTGAATCCATTTTGCTACCTCACTCAATCTGATGCACCTCAGACTGTGACTCCCAGAATTCTTCAACCATATCCATGGGCTATTAGATTGAGGAAAAATGGAATTTAGAATACTTTGTATCCTTCCACCAAATTGCCAATACAGGTAGTCCTCAACTTACAACTACAATTGGACCAGAATTTCAGTCATTGAGCAAAATAGTCATTAGCTGAGATGCCTGTCAAACTGTTTAGCTCGATGATCACAATCCAGGCACTTTCAGTTATGGTCATTAAGCGATCTCTCAAACTGTTAAGCAGACGGAATAGCACTATACCGCTTCATGGTACTTTACTGCCCTCTCTAAGCTGTTTACAGAGTCAGTATACTGTATCGTCCCCAACCATCTCGGTCCTCATTCTACCAATCTCAGAAGGATGCAAGACCTTAAGTTGGTCAGGATCGAACTGCTGGCAGTTGGCAGAATTAGCCTCCACTACTGCATTCTAACCACTGCATCACCACATAAGGAGCCTTGGATGTGTGTGTGGCAGGGGTGTTCCTTCATTGGGCTTCAGGAACAGAGCTTAAATCTTTAGGATTGAAGATAAACCCTGCTCTCCATCTACTGTGGAAGGAAGTGGGAAATTTAATATCTTGCTAGTTGTGAATAAAATACATGGTAGTTTGTACAGTTTGCAATTGTTTTTGTTACTCAGTTGTCCCGAAATAACTAGACCAAATTGTTAAGCTTTTGCCTTAAAGAAGCATTACTAACCTAAGAACTCTGGGCAAATTTTGTTAGGAAAGATGGGTTTTGTTTATTAAAATGTATACTTTAACACTACCCAGTAAGTTGATATAAAAGGAAGAGTGAGCTAAAATATCCCTTGCAAGGAACCCTGTTCTTGCAACTTTGTTTTAAAAGTACAACTATTTTAAATTAACATGTGAAAAATGCAGTTTGATACTTAATACTTAATCGTAATTAAATACATTATTAAAGTTAGCATGCTTAAAATATAAATCATCAATGATCTATGTACTGGGAGCTATGTACTGCGAATGGCAATAACTGGTGAATGGACCAGGCCTTTTCATCTACCTTGAAGTCCAGATTCCTCTCTGATTCCCTGCCCTTCCACTTTGCCCTTCTATTCTGTCAGAAAAAGGGAGCTAAGACAGTTGCTTGGGGAGATGTTACTTCACGGTACATGCAGGCATTTGATTTAGCATGCTCCTTCCATTTCTTGCCAGGGCAAGTAAAATAGTCTTCCTAAAGTGCTTCTGGTTAGCTGCCCTGGGAATAGAATTTAGGACTAGATACGTCTTTGCCCTGACTCAGTACAATTCTCACTTTCCTGACATTCTGTATTGACTGTGGGAGAATTTCAAGGCTTGCCCATGGAGAACATCTTCAGTCAAAATTGATGGTCCACTGGTAAGGTACCTGCTAATAATGGTGTTCTTTATAGGTGAAGCTGTTCCAGCTCATTGTTGCATCCTGTCGGCCTGCAGCCCCTTCTTCACAGAGCAGTTGGAGCGAGAAATGCCCCCCAAGGGACACAAGGTGGTGCTGGAAATTCGGGGGCTGAAAATTGGGACGTTGCGTAAATTGGTAGATTTCCTCTATACGTCTGAAATGGAAGTGTCCCGGGAAGAAGCTCAGGATATTCTTGCAGCTGCACGACAGCTTCAGGTGTCAGAACTTGATTCTTTACAGTTAGAAGGAGGAAAGCTAGTTAAAAAAAACCTGGACCGGCGATTAAACAGGAACTGTTTGCAGATAACCAGTCCAATGACCAGGTCAGAGACAAGCTTAATTCATTCTTCTGCTCCCTCTGGAGGTAGCTCGACATCCTGGGTAGCTGCAGGCAAGCAAGCAGCACCCCGCAGTAATTTTATACCATGCTCCAAAGAAGTAAGTAGCCACAACAGTACTGATGAGAAGGACGTAAAGAAGCTAAAGCTTCCTACAGCATTGCTGAGTAATGACAAACAGATTTCAAAAAGCCAAACAATTGCTGCTGATCCCCTGAAAACAAGAGTTAAAAAACGCCCCTCAGGCACAATAAGAAATACAATGGGCAGCAATGAGAATGGTGGTCTGCACAGAAAGGAGACTGAGGCTGGAGATACACACACTGGAGCCAGTTTGCAGAATTCAAACAAGATAAAGCTCAGCCGTTCGAAGCTTTCCTTGCCACCTCTCTCTGCACCTTGTGCCACCAGAGGCCATTGTACTGTAACGTCCAGCAAATCGCCAAGGTCTGTTAAACGTCTCTGGAGACAAAAATGTCCTGCCAGGGATGAGATGAAAAAGGAAGATAGTAACCATTTTTGTGACTTAAGAAGCCCCCCTCTTCTTCCAAAATCTAAATGCAGAAAGCGCACCTCCAGTGATCCAGCATCCTGCCCCAACTTTCCCCAAGAAATAGGTCACGTAGGCCGGGTAAAGCTCAGAAAAGTGATCAATGGCAGTTACTGGGAAGTAGTACACGAATCACCTGCCGCCCAGCCTACAGTGGTGGGAAATGGTGTGCACACTTTGAACGATGAGGGCTCCCAGTCTCAACCCAGACATCCTAAACCAGGAGTAACAGATGTGCAGCAGTTGGCCAGGTCTGCTAAACTGCTCCCTGCAACTGCTGAGGCTGCACAGAGTCCTGAAAAGAGTGTGATAAAACAAGAGCTAGACCTACCTGAGAAGAATAATGAAGGAGCTGATGCTGCTGGGAATCATTACGACATGGAGGCATTTGTGCTGGATCATCTGGTCAAGGAACAGCAGTATGATAGCCTTGCTTCAGCTGGAGAGTTGGAACAAATGCTAGACATGTTTCTGGCTGGTGAGGATGCCACTGGGGGAATCCAGAGCACTACTATTACACAAACCCTGTGTGCTTCACCCCAGGCAAATGAGAATGTCCTGGGAAACATTGGAATTGAAGAAAAAGAGTTCAGTACAGTAGATCCACAGTTGGACGAGATAAAGATTAGTGATGCTGCTGACTCAACAAATGGGAGCTCTTTGCTGGACCCTATACTTAACTTTTTTTCTCTGGTAGCAGCTGCGCCTAATGCTGACTGCCTTTCCTTGTCCAGGTCAGCCTCTCCCCAACCGGGGGATTGGACAATGGCTCAGTGTCAGCTGTCTGAATCCACAAATGGGACTGCAAAGTTTGCTGAGCCTTTGTCTGTCGCTTGGACGGGTGATGAGGACCGAGGGCCTGTAACTTATGATATGGGAATCTCAGATATAGAAACAAAGTCACTTACTGAAGCTGTTCTCAGCAACCCTGTGCAGCCCAACCTGGACTGCAAGCTATCATCTTCCGTAGCTGGCCTAGAAGAAGAAACCATAGACATTGGCGAGATAGAGGACTTCTTTCTTGACATTGAATGTGTCCAGCCAGATCCTTCTCCTGTATCTGAAACTGAGGTGGATGTTCTGAACTAGTGAGTGCAAGCAGTGGCAAGGAATTACTTTGACTACTTGGTGAGGTGGGCTAGCAGACAATATTGCACTTAAAATTCTATGGCAAATAGTAAGGAATCTGCCCACAAAAAGCAATTAATAGATTCCATAATGTTTTTGAGTACTTTAATCAGATGATGGAAAAGCCCCCTTTAAAATCAAACTGGGGAGAGGCTGCTTCATTATCACCAGTTCTCAGCCTCATTAAATCATGACAGTGACATTGATATAATCTATTCTTTGCGTAGGGTGGCCTTCCAGGATGCTGGGGTTCTTCTGGCCTCTTGTGGGATAGGTTATAACCTACAGGAAATCTACAGCATTTACTTCTCTGAAAAGTAATGTTTTATCTTGCGAGACACATCTTGGGGCTGGTAATAATTTTACACAAGTGTGTTCTATTTAATTTCCTTTATAGATTACAGGTGAAACTCGAAAAATTAGAATATTGTGCAAAAGTTCATTTATTTCAGTAATGCAACTTAAAAGGTGAAACTAATATATGAGATAGACTCATTACATGCAAAGCAAGATAGTACAAGCCGTGATTTGCCATAATTGTGATGATTATGGCTTACAGCTCATGAAAACCCCAAATCCACAATCTCAGAAAATTAGAATATTACATGCAATTAAAACAAGGATTGTACATAGAACAATATCAGACCTCTGAAAAGTATAAGCATGCATATGTACTCAGTACTTGGTTTGGGCCCCTTTTGCAGCAATTACTGCCTCAGTGCGGCATGGCATGGAAGCTATCAGCCTGTGGCACTGCTGAGGTGTTATGGAAGACCAGGAAGCTTCAATAGTGCCTTCAGCTCTTCTGCATTGTTTGGTCTCATGTCTCTCATCTTTCTCTTGGCAATGCCCCATAGATTCTCTATGGGGTTCAGGTCAGGCGAGTTTGCTGGCCAATCAAGCACAGTAATCCCACGGTCATTGCACCAGGTTTTGGTGCTTTTGGCAGTGTGGGCAGGTGCCAAGTCCTGCTGGAAAATGAAGCCAGCATCCCCATAAAGCTCATCTGCAGAAGGAAACATGAAGTGCTCCAAAATCTCCTGGTAGACGGCTGCGTTGACCCTGGACTTAATGAAGCACAGTGGACCAACACCAGCAGATGACATGGCTCCCCAAATTAACACAGACTGTGGAAACTTCACACTGGACTTCAAGCATCTTGCAATGTGTGCCTTTCCATTCTTCCTCCAGACTCTGGGTCCTTGGTTTTCAAATGAGATGCAAAAGTTGCTCTCATCAGAAAAGAGGACTTTGGACCACTGAGCAACAGACCAGGTCTGTTTTTCTTTAGCCCAGGTAAGAGGCTTCTGATGTTATTTGTTGTTCAGGAGCGGCTTGACAAGAGGAATACGACATTTGAAGCCCATGTCCAGGATCCGTCTGTGTGGTGGCTCTTGATGCAGATTCCAGCCTCAGTCCACTCCTTGTGAAAGTCCCCAACACTTTTGAATGGCCTTTTCCTGACAATCATCTCCAGGCTGCGGTCATCCCTGCTGCTTGTGTACCTTTCTCTTCCACCCTGTTCCCTTCCACATAACTTTCTACTAATGTGCTTTGATACAGCACTTTGGGAACATCCAACTTCTTTTGCAATTACCTTTTGAGGCTTTCCCTCCTTATGGAGGGTGTCAATGATGGTTTTCTGCACAACTGTCAGGTGGACAGTCTTTCCCATGATTGTGATTCCTACTGAACCAGGCTGAGAGACCATTTAAAGGCTCAGGAACCCTTTGCAGGTGTTATAGCTTAATTAGCTGATTAGAATGGGACACTTTGTGAGCCTAGAATATGGAACCTTTTCACAATATTCTAATTTTCCGAGATTGTGGATTTGGGGTTTTCATGAGCTGTAAGCCATAATCATCACAATTATGGCAAATCACGGCTTGTACTATCTTGCTTTGCATGTAATGAGTCTATCTCATTATTAATTTCACCTTTTAAGTTGCATTACTGAAATAAATGAACTTTTGCACAATATTCTAATTTTTTGTTTCACCTGTATAGTGTAATTGTCTTATACACAAGATCTTAAAATGCCAGTCAAAAGTTTAAAGCATGACTTATAATTCAGAGGACAAAATTATGTTTTCTGGGAAGAGTTCTGTTGTGAAAAAGTGTTGTCCTCAAGTCCTGTCCTCAATTAAAAAAAAACATTTTATTTAATGGTTAGTGAATTAACTAAACCTGGAAATGAAAATTCAGTGCTGTTAGGACAACAGTTGTCCCAAGCTGGGAGCTACTACGTTGAGTTAGCAGTTCAAAGGCAATATAAAGGACTTGGCAACAGGATAAGAATTGCCCCTTTTTGTACTGGTTCTTTCAGTTCAATGCTTCATTTTTGGTTTTTTGTTTGTTTAAAGGTCAGATTGGAACTGCTGAGGGTCTGCTCATCTCACTGCTGTATTTCCCAGATATTGGAGATCACAGTACTAACTCAATACTTGCAGCAGTAGATGCTTTGCTGTAAATGTTAATTCTTCCTCCTTAAACCAATATGTTGCTGGAAGCAGCACCCCTTTCTCCTGCTACTTTTGGCCAGGTGGCCCACTTGAATTGAGCTGACTTTTCTCCCGATAAGTGGCCTGCGGTATTTAAACACTGATACAGGGAACTAAGTGCCTTGCTGACTTTCTATATTTTAAATAAGAGAAGGCTCCCTAGAGGCTTGAGAATAATTGCCAAGTTGCTTGTTTTTCATTGAAACCATCTCCCTTGTGTTTGCTGCTTCTTCACAGAGAAGTGTATTCAAGTGCAATGACCTATATACTCCACGAAGCTGTGCCAAATACTTCCTTCTCTCACAACCCAAAGCTCTTCATGTATGCAGAACATTCTGAAGAGTAGCTAGCACAAAGACTGGAATAAATATTGAGTTGTAACTTGTTCAAATAAAAATTCTTATGTTTTCTTGGTACTTTGTATCATTTACACTGAAGCCATCTTGTAGGGTTAACTATAGCTAAAGGAAATAATGAATACACACAAATACAAATTGTTGGGCAAGCATAGGGAAGATTGATAAAGTCAGCATAGTAAACTAGAAGTTAGCAGTAGAGTTAATTCTCTTGAGCGGGTATTTTGTGCATAAGGAAAATCATGTGGTTTAAATATTAAAACTTCAAAGGCTGAGGATTGCTATCAGTAATATAATCGGATAATTAAAAGGAAAAGTAAAAAATGAAAGCTAGTAACCTTTAATAATCTTTCATCAGAAGAGAAAAAGAGGTTGAGAGAGAATAATTAGCTATTTATGGCCCCCTTATGGAATGGCTTAGATATTTCACCTTGGTTGATTCCTTAGTCAATTAAAAAAAAAAGACCAAAACAATGCAGAGGAGACAATGCCTGGGTTTTCAGGGTTCTTCATTCTGTCATGATTGAGGAAATGAGGAAAAGGCAAAGTAAAACAAGTAGTTGTGAAGAATTCTTCCCCTTTCTCTGCCAAAACAATCCCAATACTTCTGGCTTTGGATTATTTTCCTTCAATTCCAAATACTGTAGAGATTTTAAGTATAACTTCTAAAGTGCCACTAGCAAACAAGCACACATTTAGGTTTTATTGGGGAAAAAATACAGGACAAAATATTAGCATGGTGATCTGAAGCCATGGGAGGGATGAAAGTGCAATAGTGAAATGTCAGAAATCATGTGTATACTTGGGAGTTGTATGTCTCGGGAGGACAAGTTTAACACTTCAGCAGATGAAACAGGACATGTGAATATAGATGTGCAACTTGAATTTGCAAAACAGTGGACAACACTAAACTGCCATGACAGAGAACCTCATGATACCTTTATTTCACAGGACAGAACTAAATGAGATAGAGGAGGCGGGTTAAGTTTTACTGAAAATAAAGTTCTTCCCCAAAATGTTCCCAGGAGTAACGAACATTTGAAAGGGTGGTGGGGCAGGAAAGGATAATATTTGGTCCATTCTTCCTTGTAAAGGAGGGGCAGGAGTTTCAGAGATACGACCAGAGTTTCTTTACCCCACTTCATCATATCTCATCATGAATGCTCCAGCTCACAGGAGGAACGGACAGTCATAGAGGCTGTAGAAAACAAAAGACGCCTGTTAGCCAGAGATCCTACTCCCCAGTTCAAGCCGTCATTTATAACTTCCAGGAGTACAATGGTTTTGTTTCCATTTCTAAACCACACCATACAGATGCACATGGCTATCCATAGTACAATCTAAGAGAGCTTCCCACAGTATAAGAATACAGAATTTAAGGTTCCAGAGATGTAAAATATGACTCATTTTAGGTATGATCAATGATGGGTACTGGATACTACATATCCAGATCCCATTCCCAAGTACATTTGTATAGGAGCCAATTTGTTGGCATGGGGTTCAAGACATTATTTAGACAGATTATAGGCAATCCCCAATTTAATGACCATTCATCAACCAGTTATGGTGGCAGTAAAAGGGAGTTATGACTGGTGCCTGAAGTTATGGCCGATCAAAATAAGGATGTTTGCAGCCTTGCCTGCCCTTACAACCGCAGGGACACTTCCAAAACACACACACACCCATTCTGGATGTAAACTTACCACTTTGTTCCTACTCCATCATTGCTGACTTTAGTTTAAGTTGTGCTTCACCATTTCAACGATGTTGCTGGGTTCTGGGAATTTCAATTTGCGGGGTGGCCCTTTTTTAAGACCACTCCATAGCTCTATTTCTAAAAATAATTAACACATAAGAAATCACCAGCAGTACTTGGATTATACAATGTCAATAACATCCCATACATACTGCCAAAAGGTCACATGGTTTGTAAGCAGAACTGAGTTCATTGTCAACTAATCACCTTCAAATGAAATGGGGCAACTTGTAGCCAGGCACTGTTCATCTCTAAACTGCTTCATTTTTTTCCTGCCTAGCTGGGCAGTTGGTGCCGTGTTTGTGGGACAGTGCAGAGAAAGATTTGTTTTATAAAAAAGGGAATGCTTCCAGAATAGAGCTCATAAAAAGAACTGAAGGCACTTGTAGCTTGTAGTAAAATAAATC
This sequence comes from Naja naja, assembly GCA_009733165.1. Taxonomy (NCBI): domain Eukaryota; kingdom Metazoa; phylum Chordata; class Lepidosauria; order Squamata; family Elapidae; genus Naja; species Naja naja. The sequence continues at coordinate 251,363,383 of CM019148.1, read as the reverse complement.
AGACCTGTATGAAAATGTGGCACAGCCATTCATTATAATGAATAACATTACATCACCACCATTTTTCATGTCTGAAATACAAGACTTATCAATTTCACTTGAAAGGGGGATGGTCTTAGATGGCCTCTGGCAGGATCAGGGTGGAAGTAGTGAATCCATCCTGGCTCTTTTTGACTTCTCAGTGGTATTCAGTACCATTGATCATGGTATCTTTCTGAGTCAGCTTCAAGAGCTGGGTGTGGGGAACACTGTGTTGTTTTCTTCCTTTCTCCGGAAGTGGTTCCAGTCAGAGTTGATAGAAGGAGAGAGCCAGCCCACAGCCACTACTTTGTGGGGTACCCAGGATCTGGTTCTCTCTCTCCTACTTAATGAAGTTGCTGGGTGAGGTGATCCACTGATTTCAGTAAGATATCATCATATGCAGATGACACCCAGCTTTATATATGTACCCCATGCCTTTTAAGCAATGCTGTAATAATAATAATAATTTATTCGACTTGTATGCCGCCCTTCTCCCTAAGGACTCAGGGCGGCTAACATTAAAACGACACAAAATTTACATAAAAAACCAATTAAACAAAACAAGTCAGAATAAATACAATAAAACATTAAAACATTAAAATAAATAATAGAAATGGTAAAAAAAAACCCCACCCGGGTCATTCCAGGCCGGCCTGTTGAAACAACCAAGTCTTCAGCTCCCGGCAGAAGGAGCGAAGATCAGGGGCCAAACGGAGATCCGCGGGGAGATGGTTCCAAAGGGTGGGGGCTTCCATGGAGAAGGCCCTAGCCCTGGGAACCGCCAGCCAACAGTGTCTGATCGACGGTATAGCAAGGAGGCCCCTTCTGTGGGAGCGAACAGGGCGATCGGCATATGATGATACTGGCAGGAGGCGTTCCCGCAAGTATCCCGGACCCAAGCCCCCCACCCCTTTAGGGCCCTATAAGTTGTTTACCACACCTTGAGCTAACCTCGGAAGGCAACTTGCAACCAATGCAGGTCACGCAGGAGGGGGTACCATGGGAGTATCAGATACACCCATCACAGCCCCGCGCAGCCCATTCTGCCACCAGCTGTAACCTCCGGTAGTCCGCAGGCAGCCCCCAAGCATAGAGCGTTGCAGTAGTCTCAATTTTAGAGGGACAATGCATGAGTGACCGTTCGAAGAGCATCTCAGCTCAGGTAGGGCGGATCGGGCGAACTCCGCCTGGGGCAAAAGATCCCCTCGCCACAGCCCCCACCTGCTCCTCCAAAGCGAGCTGTGGGTCCAGGACGACGCCCAGGATCGGGGTGCAAGTAAATATGATCTGGGCTGAGTTCGATCCTGTCTCCGAGGATGAAGTGGACAGCATCATGCGGCATCTGAGTTCCACCACATGTTTGCTGGAACCCGTGTCCTTCCTGGTTGGTGTATGCCTCCAGGGAGGTCACCTGCAGTTGGCTCCGGGCAGTGGTCAACGCTTCGCTAAGGGAGGGTGTTTTTCCCACCGCCTTGAAGGAGGCGGTGGTGAGGCCCCTCCTGAAGAAGCCTGCCCTGGACCCGACCGTGTTAGATAACTTCCGTCCAGTCTCCAACCTTCATTTTTTGGCGAAGGTTGTTGGGGGAGAGAAAGACTTCTGCTGCTTTCCTTGCATGAAGCCAAAAGTCTCTCTCTCTCTCCCTCCCCTTGAGAACAGAGCTGGAGACGGTATCCTGCGATCCCAAATAAAGAACGATCGATCGATAGGAAAACGAGGTGGGGAATTTTCCTGCAGACGTTTTTTGGGATTTTCCCAGGGTCTCTGGTCCACGGGATTTAAAATGATGAGTTTGGTGGTCCCTGAGGTCCAAAAGGTTGGCAACCTCTGGTATAGGACAAACAATCTTAACTGGCATGGAAACTTAGGAAATTGGGTTAATTTAATAAACCAATTGTGGTATATTCAACAGACCTAGCTAAGCAATGGTTAGCACTGAGACTGCAAATCCAACACGGTCTCATCCATCCTATTCTCATAAGCAACAGAATAACTCACTGGTGCCATCTTTTTTCAACAGAACCACTTCAAAGCTGTTTCTCCGGGGTTTTTCAAGGTTGACCTCCACACGGATGTCAGGAAAGGCCAGGCACAGTTCTTGGCTGACAGCCTCAGCTCTGCGTCCAAAGACTCGTCAGCTTTTACTGTCAGTATTGAAGAAAAACAAGGGAAAACATCTTAATACCACAGAGTGAATGTGAACTATTATTTGAAAGTCCCTGGAACTTAACAAGAACAAGGTTCCCACCATATTTAAAAAATACATCTCATCTTTCTCTTTTTATTTCATAACAAAAACTTCATTTTAATATTTTATTCTCAGATGGGAGGGTAGTTGTCTATTATTTTACACATGTCCTTTAAACACAAAAATACATCATTGTGGCAATTTATGGCACTTGGGCGCTATGTTGCCCAAACTGACATTTGCATTATGTTATTACATAAAAGACATTCTGGAATAAATCCGTGCACATGTAGCTCCTAAATAACAGTTTGTATCATTAACATCAGTGCACAGAAGACATAAATAGCTGCACCAATTTGGTTCACTGCACGCAAAGTTCATTGCACTGAGGCCCAATGTTACAATGAAATATTTGATTCAAAATAGATTCCATCCGATTTACAGGGTTTAATCAATTAATGCATAGTGTTTTTTTTTATTGTGTTTTGTAGAACTCTAAAGTTCCATGAGAAATTGATGGGGTAATAGCAAAAAGGAAAAAAAAAACCCTTGAACCCAAATAATTTTGTGTTTTTAGAGCTTTGCCTCTTGATTAAGATTCCAGTTTTTGTTTAAATTAACAGGTTCTGTAATTTAAAAACCTTAAAACCTTAGAAAATTTCTGAATTAAAAAAATGTATTTCTATTTGAGTGGTCAGCATAATTTATTATTACATCTGGTTTTAATATATTTATTGTACTTATAGGAACAGATGGCATTCTTTCCTAATTTGGGGAACATGTATTTAAAATGTCTCCAGCCAGGAATCTCCAGATCTACTGAGGCTCCAATTTCTAGAATTCCTGGAACACCTAAGAGTAGGCAGCTCTAAGCAACTGTTACAACATGCATGCATCAATTTAAAACATCCACCCACCTTCACAAAACTTGTTTCTTTCAACAAATGCAACAATAAATACAATCAGTTAAAATTCACATAATTATTATTTTTACTGAATACCTATCCCAGGTCCAATAATTATTTTCAGAATGGGGAAAATGTTATTCTAAAACAAGGTATCTGACTGATCCCTTCTCTAAATATATAGGCAATGTGTCATGGATCTCTTACCAGTGCTCAATGGTCACATGAAGGTCTCCCGATCCTTCAGTCTTCCGGATCTTGGGCAATTTTTTCACATCACTAGTTCCCTCTCCATTGGATGCTGTGGCTTCTGCTTGAGGGATCTTTGCCTTCCTTTTTCGCCCCTTGGGAGGCATTCTGCAAATGAAGGCAAGAAGAAAGAATATTACATTTGTATTTTTGGATTACAGATCTCAGTATATGTAGCTGATTTTTCTGGGAAGAACACACCAAAGAAAGAATGCTTAGAGTAGTGGTCACCAACTGGTGGGCTGCGAGAAAATTTTGGTGGTCCACAGAGAAGTGTCACCCCCAGAGCATCCCCCAAAGCAATTTATCCAGGCTGCGCCCCCCACATGGCCCACGAGAACCCTCAGCGCCCACTCACTCCTTACCTGGCAAACTTGCCTGCTAAGTTGCTATTTTTCCTTTTTTTCTTCTTCTGACCATCAGCTGTTCTGTTGTGCTGGGAGATTTAGATTAGCTAGAAAGCAGGAAACTGCTGGATTTCTTGCTTTCTAGTTAATCTTTAGATCTTCAGCTCTGCTTTTAAGCAGAATCGAACCTTCCTTAGGACTGAAGCTTGTTATTCAGTGCAGGTAGCCGATGGCAGAATCACAGATCTCTAAGTGAATCTGTGATTCTGTGAGCAACTCAATCTGCCTGCCTGCTTTGCCTGATTTTGGGTAAAAGTTGCTCTTTTTTATTAAAAAAATTCAATATTTACATAAATATTTATAATATTTACATACAAGCCATGCCCAGCCAGCCACATGACCACCAAGCCACGTCCACAAATTAGGCCACGCTCAAGAACAAGAAATTTGAATCCCACCCCTGCCTGTGTGTGTGTGTGTGTGAGAGAGAGAGGTAGAGAGAGGTTAGATCAGATCTCTCTCTCTCCCAATGTCAGTCAAAATTCATATTAGTGGTCCCCGGGATTTAAAATTATGAGTTTGGTGGTTCCTGAGGTCCAAAAGGTTGACGACCCCTGGCTTAGAGAATGTTTATCTATTATGCTGTCTGATTTACTGATGATAACACTCATTTGAAATCCATTACTGCATCTTCTGCCTTTGTCCTTTCACAGGAAGGTGAAAAGAGTAGACAGAACAACTACATATGCTCTACCTGGAACTATCTAGGAAAAAGAAGCCAAACAGCCTTGATTTATTGAGTTCAGAAATGCAAAAAGTGTGGCCAGTGCCATCAGCATTTCTTTTGTTCTCCCCTCAAGTATTTTATTTAGTAGCACTTAGTGGGGATTAATATATGCTTAGAGGCCTTTAAAACTCCAGAAAATCTGCCCCTTATGTGCCATGGGAAGTCTGGTGATATTCTTCAATTAATGGATATGACTCCTTATTTAGTTCATACTGTCAATCGCAATTCCCAATCAAAACCATCTCTTTTTAAAATGTAACTTTCTAGGCTATCTGGAAATGATGGGAATTGTAGTTTAACACTTTGAGAAAAAATGGGGGAATTAGTAATCTCCAAACTACTGGCTGCAATGGTCCAGGATTTTCAATAGTCCTATCAAAATGTACTTTGATGGCAAGCAATGAAACACACTTTTTCTCCATTTAAAATACACCTTTTGCTAGTGAGCTATACCAATGACTTTTCTCCTAATAGCAAAATATGAATTAGCTACAAATACCACACCCTGATTGTGATCACGGCACTGAAAAAGGTGATTTATGACCATTTTTCACACGATCCTTGCAGTATCCTCATAGTCACATGATCAAAATTCTGGATGCTTGGCAACTGACTTGTATTTATGACGGTTGCAGTGTCCTGGGGTCTTATGATCACTTTTGTAATCTTCTTACAAGGAAAGTAAATGGTGAAACCAGATTCACTTAACCACCATGTTACTAACTTATCAACTGCAGTGATTCACTTAACAACTGTGGCACAAAAATGGGGCAAAATTCACATAACAGATGTTTCACTTAGCAACAAAAATTTTAGGCTCAATTGTGGTCATAAATCAAGGATTACCTATATTAAAAAAACATCATTAAATTTGTTAGCAAAGAGCGTATTAGAGAATATGAGTCTGTGTGTGTTGTTACCCACAAGCTCTTCATCAAAAGAGAAAGCAAGGCAAAAAAAGATTATAAATGAGTGTGGTTTATTTAACCAATTTATGTATAAGCAAAGGAGACCCCGTGTAGAGTAGTTTAATAATGTTGGGATTTGTTAGGCAGACCGGAATACAATTTCCCATTCAACTACGGGGCTCATTGGACGAGATGCTGAGCTCTTGGAGAAAAAGGATGGATACAAATGCAACGGATAAGGACAGAAACAACAGAATAATCTTTGATAACGCTAAAGAGAAGTAGCAAAACCATTAAAGAAAAGCAGAATAAAATTGGTCCAAAAACTCTCGTTGGGAGAAGACAGAAAAACGAACCGCAGAGAAGCTTGCCAAGAAAACCATTTAGATTAAGCATTAAAAAAAACATCGCCCCTCTGGAGTTGTGGGGAAGAGATCCATCCTGCTGTCAGATGTAGAGGGATAATTAAACCGAGACTAATAAGAGAGAAACCTCCGGGTTTTCAAGAAGCGAAGTAACCGCGCCTGCTTTTTTGTTTGCAACCCACATGGTGAGCAGCTTATTTTGCTCAAGAAAGGAAATTTCCCGCAGTTTCAACCACTAGCGCTGGACTGGAAGGGAGTGAGGTGCATTAACGAAAAACCCGCAAAAGACAGACGAGCCACCCCCAGGGCCAAATACGGGGAAGAGCCTTTTCCCGCCTCACCTTCCAAAGCGGCGCCTGCGACGAAGCCACCACAATCCTACGCCACCCCGACTGCTCCACGCGCCAAAGTCTTTCGTAAGATGGCCGCTGCCCGCCCGTGAAACGGGGCGTTTTGAGTGACGTCCCGTAGCAACCAATCACGACTCGCTTTCGAAGGGCTACTGTATTAGCTGAGCGCGTTTGCAAGCTTTAGCAAAGGCAGCGAACTCTTTCATGGTGGGCGGGGCAGGTAACGGCGCCTGTCAGTTAAAGGGGCTGCACTGCGGGTTGGACCGGCGTTTCAGGAGAAGTAGGTGCTACCCTGCATTCCGCTGCTCTTCTTTCACTTGCAGCATCTTTTGTTCGTGCCGTTGTTCTGCTTCATTCACAGACGTATCTTTTCTGCTCTTCCTGGTCGCCCGCCGCTTGGCAAGAGACAATAATTGAATCCAACTTGCAGCTCCGTGGAGAATCTTGCAGTACATGTAGTCCTCGAGTTACAACGGCAATGAAAACAGTGACTTGTGACCATGTTTCAGAGTTACAACCTTTGCATCATCCCCATGATCGAGTGATCACATTTCAGATACTTGGCAACTGGTCCATACTTATGACTCCCTGGGTCATGTGATCTGCTTTTGCGACCTTCTGACAAGCAAAGTCAATGGGGCAGCCAGATTCACTTAACAACCGAGTTACTAACTTATCAACTGCAGTGATTCACTTAACTGTGGCAAGAAAGGTCATAAAATGGGGCAAAGGTCATTTAACAAATGTCTCAATAAGTTTTGGGGTCAATTGTGATTGTAAGTTGAGGACTACCTGTACAGTAGGATATGTTGCCCAGAAGGAGAGTTCATCATTTGCTTCCTGAGAAAATCTCTCCCACTATTAGATCCCACTTAGTGGCAGAGTTCATACAATAAATTTAGTAACTAAGCAACCAGAATTGATGTTGTACAAGATCAGTGATTCACTTATAAGACTCATTTACAACTGCAGTTATGGTTAGCTTATGTCCATATAATTAAACAAGTTCTTTGTCTTTTTGTTTTTTAAAAGTTCTAATTATTAGAACTTTTAAAAGACAAGCAAGACAAAGAACCAGTTTGGTTAAAGCATGAAACTGAGTTCAAGTCAGGCCTTCGCCATTAAAGCCAGCTGGATGATCTTGAGCCAGTCATTATCTCACAGCCCAATTCATAGGATTGTAGTTGTGGGGAAAATAGGAGGTGGTGGATATGTTCAGTGCCTTGTGTTCTTTTTAATAGTAAAGGTGGGATATAAATAAATAAATAATTAAAATCAAGTTAATAAGATTGATCATACTGGGAAAACATATAAATCAGTAAGAAGGGTCAGAAGCTGCCCGGTGGAAAAAGCCAGATGCCCAAGGTACTTTGAACTTCTAATAGGATTGAGGCAATATAGACTTCAGAGGAATGTTGTTCCAAAGAGTATTGTTAGTTTGTGGATCATTGTGTTGTGGAAACAGTGTTTCTCCTAACATTGAGTTGAAATCTGTTACTCTGCTATTTTCCTTGCCACTGTTAAATAACATCAGATCCCAGGTAGCACATCTCCATTTGCCACTGAACAGTTTTGTTTTTGTACCGTTATATATTCTGAGAACAAGGGCATTAGCAGTTACACTTTTGAAAGAAGCATGTCTTTTCCATCTGTCAAATCAGCAGAAGCCACACTACTAAGAACAGGAATTCTTATTTAAATAGATGGAGGATTAGAACCAGGATTTAGTTAATCCTTTTAACTCAAAACATGTTAATCTGCTAGGAATGAGATGGGCTACAAATATTGTGAAATAAATAATAAAATACCACCCCCTTTTTTACTGCCTGCTTCACTCTAGAGTACAAATGATAGGATGGAGATATATATGCCCTAATAAATTGTGTGAACCCATCCAATGTGAATCTCATTTGCTTTCATATCTTCTATAAATGTACCCTAACAGAAAAAGCGAAAGCCTAAAAATGCTGCTGGATAAAGAATGAGCTGAGCCTTGAGCAAATTGATTTAAACATTAGAAGACTGTATTTTTTTAATAAGCCAAAGTCAAACCATGAAGGCAGGAACTCCACCAACAATCTAATAAATCAATAAAAGGTCACAGGAATACAACACTCCCATTTTTATTAAAGGCACCTGTACAAGACCATTAACAGAAGCATGAACATGGATGAACAGTTCTGATTTGCAGTGTTTTCACCTACAGGCAAGCCCTCAATTTTCGGAGTGGAGCAACTAAAAATGCTAGGACAGACTTGCCCAACCCTTGCTCTACCCAGATAGCCACATTGGCTAGGAACGTCTGCCAATGTAGTCCTAGAACATCTGCCACGTTAGTTAAATCCTGTTTAGTGCAGTATTCAATGGACAATAGAAACAGCAGTTTCTCCAAGTCAAACAGTTACACTAAGCTACCAGCTGTTACTATAGAAGACAGGAGACCTTTTAAAGCTGTATATTAGCCACTGGTTTTCTGGCACAACTTCAAGTTCAGCAAATATTCTACTATTGCCCGTTAGCTTCTAAAAAGAGAAAAGACCACAAGATACCACAAGACCTTTCTTAATAACAATAACAATGACCACAATAATAATAGGGCAAAGGGTAGCGGTAGCAGAAACTGCCAATATCTTCTCAGAGTGAACCTTTAGGAGTGAATGGAGTTGATTCATGTGAGATGTGGGTTTTTCCAATTTAACCATTGAAATCATATCGATAAAACGAGAAATAGATTTACCCTCCTATTAGTGTTTTCCTTAACAGCTCCTACTAATTCCCAGAGGAGCAACCTGCATTCCAAAGTGATACTTTCCTTGAGGTCACCAAAATTTTCTCTGGCTGGTTCTATTATTTAAATGTCCGTGGTGACTCCTGGAAAGAAAATTTGGAACAAAGACTCAAAAGAAAATTTATAGGTCCATGGCCAACAGAAGAGCCCAGAATGATAAATGTCTTAGTGATTACACACATCTTCCAGCACCATCATTGTTGGGTGGAAGCAGTCTCGGAGGACATCCCGGGAGTAATGTCAGGATGGAAACAGAAATGGAGAGCTTAATAGTAAGAGCATTATGGTCTAGTCTTACAGGCACTATTTGTCTTTCTTGCTTTCTCCATTGGGATGTTCTGTGATGGCGGACTGTTCTGAAAATTCCTCAAAATTCTCATCTGCATGCTTGGATATTTTCTTGGCTTTCTGGTATAGCTCATTCAAGTTGAATTCCCGAATCACATTCTCCTGTAAGAGAAAGATATATCACTGTTGCTTTGTGCCAGCCTCTAGCTCCCAATGTGACAAACTCAGCTTCAATAATTTAGTAATTTATCAGACACTTTAGTAGGGACTTTTGCTTTCTATCAACTATAGTTAAAGGGAATACCTCAGAAAAGTTCCAAGAAACTGCTCGTCCCTTTTTATCAATCTGTGGCCGGCGCATCAGTTCTTTACCACCTTGGAAAAGGATCAGTGTAGGCAGCTGCTTAGTGAGAGGAGAGGTGCTGATTTTGTACCTATGAAGAGATGAAGTCCAAAAATAATTTCTGAAACGTGATGTCTAATCAAGTTGGTAATATTTTCTGGCTTCATAAACAAGCAGGCTAGGAACATGTCTTGGGACCCACCAAAATCTTGATAGTTGCAGGTATTATAGTATCCGTAATTATGTGTAAATTGGAAATGTGCTTCCCACTACAGCCTGCTATCTCTTCCACAGTTCTGAACCTAACTAATTATACTATGAGATTACCAACCAATGTCCTCCTTTTCTGCAATGCCCAGCTATTAGAAAGTAAATTTCCCAATGTTCTTCCACAAATCTGACATTCTAGTCTGTCTAAGCATTCTGTATATGTATAGAGGCTGAAGGCTTACTTGGTGCTGACGTCAGGGTAGCGACCCACATCAACCTTTCCAAAGTTCAATCCAGTGCAATTATATCTGGTGAAATATAACAGTGATTACCATATACATTGAAATGCCAGCAAGTAAAATATTTGGTAATAGCAACATTTATCCTCCTTGTCCCTTTTTTCTTCATTGGAATGCGACTTACAGGCAATTTTTCACTGAGGTCTTATCCAAATTAAGCCAAATTATTTCCATTAAAGTTATGTGTAACAAGCTTCCCCAAAGTCACAGAATAAGATTTATGAACAAATATGAACTCAAGTTATGTTAGACAAGAGTTTTCCCAACCTAACCAGAATTGTACATTGCAGAACTGAATTACTCTTTTTCTTTAAACTACAGTCACTATTACCAAGAAAAAAAATTTTCTGACTGAAAAAAAAACCAAACTACACTGTGGCCATCTGCTGGCTATTACTGGCAACAATATACACTACCAACACTTAGCCAAGAGCTACCAAAAGACTAGAGTCTAGAGCTGTAGAACCCCTAGAGCCAGAAATGACTAGCACATATATGTGAGGGGAACCTTTACCTTACCAAAAAGACACCCGGAGCATAAAAGTAAACAACATTCTGAGCAGGAAGGCTTATATCCAGGTTGATTCAGAGATTTTAATCCAAACAGCTAATAGATTATTGTCATTTTTATCAGTTCTGCTTCTAGATCTCTGTTCCTTTCCTCATCACAATAAAATCTCCACAAGGAAAAGTATTTTTCATTTCCATTTACTTTTCTCAAGAAGAGTGCTTTTATACAACTACAAAGTCTAGTCTATGAGTCCTTTTTAATCATGTGCTTCAGTATTTCAGAATAGCAACCTCAATCCTAAAAAAGACCAATGTATCTATGTTGCTGTCCCAGTAACCCAGTGGCTTTATCTTCATTCAATATATTATTTTGTCTTTGGAATGGTGCATGGGAGTGCAGACTACCTGAGGCAGTCTTTCTTAACCAGGCCACCTGCCAGGTATGGTGGTTTCAATTCTCAGAATGCTCAGATATGGCTGGAGACTGCTGAGAGTTGAGATCAAGACATTTGGAGGGTGTCCAGGCAGATTCAAGGCCAGTGGTACCATGGTGAATTCTCAGGGATTCCTTTAGCATGTTTTGGGAATATGGAATAATGATTAGCAGAAAAGACATGACTGGGAAGGGGAGGTTGGAATGAAGTATGAAAAACATACTAGTTTCAAATCCCATTTGTCCTATCTAGATACAGTGGGCTAAAATGGTGGGGCCAGATAACTACAGGTAGTCCTCGACTTACGACAATTGAGCCCAAAATTTCTGTTGTTAAGTGAGACATTTGTTAAGTGAGTTTTGCCCCATTTTATGACTTTTCTTGCCACAGTTGTTAAGTGAATTGTTGTAATTGGTAAGTTACTAACGGGGTTGTTAAGTGAATGTGGCTTCCCCATACGGTGCTGTACTGCAGGCCACTTCTGCTGCCTGCTGGCAATTTGGCAGTTCAAATCTGACCAGGCTCAAGGCTGACTCAGCCTTCCATCCTTCCAAGGTGGGTAAAATGAGGACCCAGATTGTTGAGGGCAACATGCTGACTCTGTAAACTGCTTAGAGAGAGCTGTAAAAGCACTATAAAGCGGTATATAAGTCTAAATGCTATTGCTATTGACTTTACTTGTCAAAAGATCACAAAAGGGGATCACATAGCCCCAAGACACTGTAACCGCCATAAATATCAACCAGTTGCCAAGCATCTGAATTTTGATCCCATGACCATGGGGATGCTGCAACAAGTGTGGAAAACAGTCATAAGTCACATTTTTCAGTGCCACTGTAACTTTGAACGGTCACTAAACGAACTGTTGTAAGTTGAGGACTACCTGTAATAGCTACCTAATTTGAGGATAACTGGTAGCCTGCTGGTTCTCTCTTTTTTTTAAGAATTTTTTTATTTTTAGACAAACATACACAGACAAAACACAAAAAACATAAACCCATTTTCCAATTACATACATATAGTGTGTCGGTAGGTTACAAATTTTTTGTGCATCTTCTGCATAGTCCTCACTTACAATTGTTTATATATATTCTCATATTATCAAACAGATATTTCTAAATACAGTTATTATCATTGTTAATCAATCATTTGACTATACTATTATTCATGTTATGCGAGATATTCCATATTTTTAAATTGATTTATCTTATAACAATTCATATTATCATCTTAAATCCATCCCATAATTATATAATACATCCTTACATATTCTATATAATTCTGTTCTTATATTGTAAAATTCTACGTATTTCATTACCATATTTTATTTTCTAACCATTGATAAATCCCAAATCTTATAAAATTGTTTATTTTCTTGTTCTCTAATTTCAAATGTCAATTTACTCATTTCAGCACATTCCATTATTTTCTTAATAACTTCCTCCTGCATTGGCATTTTCTCATTTTTCCAATTTTTAGCAAATACAATCCTAGCTGCTGTTAATACATTTACAATCAAATATTTCAAATCCTTACTATATATTTCAGGTATAATTCCCAATAAAAATATCTCTGGTTTCAAATCTATATGTTTCTTTATCATTTTTTCCAACCATGTGTGGATTTTAGTCCAATATCTTTTAGCGTCTGCACATGTCCACCACATATAGTAATATAAACCGGGTATCTGATGACATTTCCAACATTTTTCAGATTTATTCTTGAACATTCTTGCTATCCTTGTTGAGGGTAAGTGCCACCTGTAAAACATCTTATAGAGATTCTCTTTATATGCTGTTGACATTGTCATTTTATAATTTTGAGACCACAATTTTTGCCATTTCTCTAAATCAATCCCATATCCAAAGTTTTTCCCCCAAGCAATAAGTTTCTTTAACTTGTTCTTCTTCTAGCTTAATTTCTAATAAATGTCCATATAATTTTTTAATTACCTTTTCATCATTGCCTGTCAGAATTTTATCTAAATCGATCAGTTTATCATACGCCTGCTGGTTCTCTGAGTGGTCTTCCTTTCCTCTTTGCACAAAATGGTTTCCCTAACATTAGTTAGAATAAGGTTATCTGGAGGAGACAGAAAAGAAGCCTGCACCTAAAAATATGTTTCTTCTCACCTAGCAGTATATATTTTGCTCCCATACTTCCTAGCTGTAGTCCAGGCATACCAAGTACATGTCATTACTATTATTAAGTCACAGCTATTGTGGACACTTCAAACTTTTCAAATGTAGTTGTAACTCCTGAAAAAGATGCTGTTTTGTGATTATTACAGCAAAGGAAGAAGTCTTAAATCCAACATCAGTGCATTAATCAAGTAAAACTAGAAGCTGCAAGACACATTAAAACTAAATGTGCTGGAAGGAGGGGAATGGGTGAACCTTAAACAATGCTTTAGGAAGGACACAGATCTTAAATTATTATTTTCAGAAGATAACCTCTATGTATTTTGCAGCATGAAGCAAACAAGTATAACTTATATAGATCCATAGGCAGTGCTTTATGACTGACTGAAGTACATAAGTCTCAGCTTCATCTCCAAAATCTCCCTGTCTCAGAATATTTAATCAAATGCAAATCACTCACTTGAGAGACAAATCAGCATAGATAGGAGCAAATGACTGACATTCATTGGACCAGTTAGCAAAGAATTCCACAATCCAGGTCACTCGCTTATCCCGGGCTAGTTCCTCCTGTAAAAGAAGGATCAACGCAGAAGCAAACATTACACATGACATTCTGGTACATAGCTAAAAGAAGTCAGAAATTTATCCAACTCTTTCCAAAACAAGTGGTCTGCAAAAAAACAAAAATACTCACATCTATGGTTTTATCGCTGAAATATTTGATGTGTTCTGGACCCAAGTACAAAGGTGGCTTGCAAGTCATCAGAAATACTGAAAATGCACAAGAAGCAGATCTTAGCACTGGCTAGCATAAGATGAAGAAGCCATGTACATTGACAGCCATGCCCCACAAGTGGACACGGTCATTTAATTTTTTAAAAACATTTTAATGTTTTATTTTGCACACTTATCTGCATGCAAGGTTTTTCATTGAAGAATGCTATGTGCTATTTTTCAAATAATATTAATAACACTCTTGTATTTGCTTTGGGGGCGGCTGGAAGCAACAGAAGAAGCTAGAGGTGAATGATTGAAATGGGGAAAGAAATATTAAAAAGGCTGAGAGAAAATGGCCAGGAAGGCAGCTAGGGAGCAAAAAAGGGAAAACGTGTGGAATCAACAGGGAAGTAATAGAAAGGGAGGGTTGATGAAACAAAAGTTGTGTTTCTTTTTATATATATAGGTTGATAATATCTGGATATTTCAGTCAGAGTAATCAGGGAAAGTTTATCCTATTGTCACCAGGAATCATGATAGAAAGTCAGAGAGAGAGACAAAGTGGAAAACCAGAGTAATGTTTCAAATCAAAATCTCATGCATTAGATCAGGGTGCCAAGAGATGAAGGGCATTTTATAGCTCGAGCCCAATTATTTCTGGGATCAATCCCTACATGAAGAATGTAAATAGAGACTCATCCCAGAGACCTCACCTAAGCAGAGCGTGAGATAGAGCAGCCCCATCCGGATATCAAGACGAAAGAAAAGGATGACATTGGCCACTTTGCTGAACATAAAGATATTCCCCACATGCTGGTCCACAGTGACTTGTGAAACAGAGATAAAAAAACAGATGATTAGCAGGATATTATAAAACACTCCTGGGTCAAGTAATGACTACGGTAAGCTAGGACAACCTGAAAGTCAATTTACAGCATTGTATTTTTGTAATTGACATCTGAGATCCTCAAATTTTGCACTGTTAAAACTCATTATAACGATAAATTAATTTGTACAACCTCCACTCCCAAGAAAAAACTTAAGGAAAAAAATGGGCTGTGGACTAAGTAAAAATTTAGCATATGCTACAGGTAGCCTTCTGTTTACAACAACAATCAGGATGTGAACTTGGTTGTACAGCGAAGTAGCTATTAAGTGAGAAATCATGTGATTGCTCCAACTCAACAAGTGGAAACCTGGAATTCCTGGTTGTGGGCCATTAAGCTGCTGGAGTTCCAAATAAGAAGCAGGATGATGCCTGAGAGGAATGGGAGAGACTCTAGGAGGCCATGCATATCTCTCCATTGAGAGGCTTAAAATCCTTCTTGCTGAAATCCAAACAGGATTTTCAGCCACTGATCAGAGAGAGACACACATGCATGGCCTACAATGGGCTTCCCAGGGTCTCCTCCATTGCTAAAGCACCCCATGCTTTTTACCTTACTGTGTTGAGTTTTCATTCAGGGACTGAGTGGCCTTATGACATAGCCCAGGTTTTCCTTTGACAAGTATAAGTAAGTTCTGGCCATAATGAGCTCTTATGCAAAAGTCACAGCCCTGTCAGGTTTCTTGCCTGGAGATAAGTAAATCAGAAAAGCCCAAACTTTTGTCTCTGGATAATGATTCTTAAACAGTTTTTAATAAATCACATTTAAGCAGTTCATTGGCATTATTCCATTACAAAGTTAAACTGCAAGCCTCAGCAGAAAAGTCTATGAACACCTAATGGCAAGATGCAGATACAGCTGCAGTAGGACTACTAAAATACCTTTAAAAAGATAAATAATACCAGTCTGCCATTTCCCAATTCCCTAGTGGGGCTCATTTTAGAATAATTATGTTTTTTTTCATTGGAGGTTTGTGTATTTGCTTTGTAGGAGTAGGCATTACACTTGTTCACACTATCAAAATTTGCCTCACCTTTTGCTTGGACAGTTTAGGCTGCTGGCTTGTTCAGACAAAGTAGGAGGAAGTTCTAATAGTGGCCAAGCTTTGCAAGCTGATGTTCGTTAAAAAATGCTGATTCCCCTCCCATCTCATAAGCATACAATCTACCAAATTTTATATATTTCCATTTCAGTATTTATATAGTTTTAAAAAACTAATAATTTCCTTTTACTCAGCAACCTTACTTCCATCTTTTGTATCTGATAAGGAACAGAATGAATGAATGAATGAATCTATCTATCATTGGAATGAAACTAATAAGCATACTGTTTTGGTAGGTTTAGGTCCATGATGGCGAACCTATGGCACATGTGCCACAGGTGGTACCCAAAGCCATTTATGGTGCAGTGCAGGTAAGGGGGAGGCGGGGGAGGGATTGCACGTGCATGCGCAGGGGCATGTGCATTGACTTCTGGGTGCTGGCATGTGAGCGCGTGGGCACACACACACAATTTTTGGCACAGGAGCCCAAAAAGTTTAGCCACCACTGGCTTAGGTTATTTATTCTGCCATTCCCCCATGCTTGACTCATTATCTCAGGCACTACAGCTCTATTTCACCCTTATTATCCCTCTGATTTTCTTTGCTTGTCCCTATGCATCACATAGCACATTAAGTGCATGAACATGTTAACCTTCATGTCTTTAGATTGTTCCTACCCATATATAAAGCAAATTCCTTTTAAAGTCCTTCCTCTAATAGGAATGCAACAAGAAAATTAAGCCATTGTATTCTGGGAGTCGATACCTTGCAGCTTTTTGTCTTATTTATTGTACCAAGATAAGACCATGGCATAAAGTTCCACATGCATTCCATTCTGCAGCAGCTGTTTACTCAGGTTGAAGCAGTCTGATTATCCATTAGAACAACCTCCCATACAAATAAAACCTACCTATGGAGTTTTTTTTCTAAATATTTCAAAAATGACAATTAAAAATTCATCTGCTGTGTAATACAATAATAGAATATGAATCCCCAATTCTAAACCTAAGTGTACATCTCCCCCCACCCATATTCTAACCAGTTCACAGAAGAGCCATGAATAAGGGACTGAGAAAGTCTTCATCTAATAACCTGGGAGATATACGGTATTACATTTGAAAGGAGGAAAACAATCCAGCTAAGATTTCTATCACATCATGTTACTGTCTTTGAATAATTCTTGAAATTATAAAAGATCCTTGCTTTCTGTGGAAATAGAAAGACCAGGAATCTAAGATACAGGTGTAGATATTTTCCCTATCCATGAATAGCATTACTTACTGGATCTGCGATTCTTCATCATCACAATGGCACTCAGAAACATCAAGATCTCTACTTCCCGCTAAAAAGAAAGCAAAACTGGGTACTTAAGGAGTAAGTAGAAGGGGAGGAATAAGAAAAATTAACTAGACATAAGAACAGAGTTAAATGCAAACCTCTTTTTAACATCATAGTATAGCTGCTGCAAATTAATCTGTGGTATCATTACACAGCTGTCCATTTTGGAAAATAAAGGCCACAAAGCAAGCAGATGGATGTGCAATCTTTCAGTATGTGAATACAGCTGCGATACCATACATTGGAATCTAAATATATTTGGGGTATTTATTAAATTATTTACATAATCTGGATGCAATGAATTTTAAGACATTTCAGTAACTGCAAGGTTTATTAAATCATACAATTTATTTATCTGCAATTATGTTCCCACCTATTGCACTACTTGTTCAGTGATTGCAGAGTAAAATATTATGCTTTTCCAGAAACATCCAGATCATAAAATGTTTCATAAGAAATCATGTTAGCTTGATACATGAATAGATATTTCTGCAGCCTCTTAAACATATGAATTTTAGAATATAAACTGTTGGATTAGACTCCTGTCCCAAGTAATTCAGCAATGTGATCTCAGTTGCCAATTAACTGCACAAAGTAGTCTATTACTCTCAGCAGATGGACTTCAGAGGTACTCACACTACTATCAAGGTTAAGTCATTGATCCCCATGACATCCATGAATTGAGCCAACCCTTTTTCTGAAACTAGCCAAACTAGTAGTAGCAGCCGCCACATTTGATAACGAAATCCAAAGTTTAATTCCACATTGGATAAACAGAATATTGTCGGTCCTGATTCTTCCAAGATTAATTTCATTGGTGACTACTAGTTCTAGTATTTTGAAAGAGGGAAAATAGCTTCTCCTCCACTTTATCCACATCACAAATGTTTTGCTTTAAACATGTTGACTACACCAAAAAGCCCCCTATGTTGCAACTTTTCCTCATGGGGAAGATGCTCCAGCCAGACCTTTAATAGTTGATAGCCCCTTGATAACTGCACAGTCACCTTATAGGGAGATGGGTGGAATAAAAATTTAATAAATAAAAGTCCTCTGTGCCTTCTCCACCTCCATTATTCCAGATGTGGTCTTATCATTAATCTATATAAGGGTATTATGATATTGGTATCATTGTTTTCAAGACTTTACTGCCCATAACAAGCAGATTTTATAGCAGATGCATACCTTTTATATACTGACCCTTTCACTATTGAACCTTTCACTTCAAAATATCCTTAACATGAACATAGACTTCAATTAATTCTTGAAGTTACTGAAAATGTACACTTTTCTTTTTACAAACAGAAACTGTTAGCTGGTTCCTGTACAAATCAGAGCTTCTTCACAATATATTGATCACATTATGTGTAACTCGTGCATGGCTCTTCACATGGCATGTTTACACTGAATTAGAGAGATGACCAGTCTACTCCAAACCTAACATTAAACAAGCCTTTCAAAGCACTCCGGAAGACATTCTTAAAAACTTTTGTGGCCATGCAGTGATAAGCTTCCTCAACCAAATATCTGCAATCTCACCACGGATGATGGAAACTTATTTTTCAGCACATTTGGACAATGTCCGCTTGAAGAAAGCCGATTTGAATGGATTGCACGACAGGTCTCCGCTCACTGAGTGTGCCACGAGCGAAGACCACACACCCACATCCCGAAACAAGTACTAGAAATTTAAAACAGGTGGAAAACCTCCACCACGTTAACCGCTACGCTTAAGGATCACATCCCTAGAGGCGGGAAACGAAAACTGCCTGGTACTACAGAGGGACTTCTCAGAAGCGGAGCGTTATTTCTGCGCTCATGCTTAACCGACTGTATGACCTTTTAGATGCCGGAACATGCTCCTCCTAACGCAGTTTCGAACAAGTAAATATAAGGCCTCACGACCATAGGCTCTTGGGAGACGGTCAAAGTAGGAAGCTGCTCGGATCCCGCTTGTGGCGTGATTTCTGGGTGAAATGTGGGAGCCCCGAGGCGCCCTACCCAGGACTCCGAAGCATGAAAAGACCTGCAGGCACTTGCCGAAGTAGCAGAGCCAGGAAGCGATGCAAGGCCAAACCCGAGGCAGGCCACAAGGCGAACCGCCTGTGGATCTCCGGAGGCCAATCTTACCCAGTCGAAATCGCAGGAGTTCCCGTCCTCCCGCTGGCTGGGCAGTCCGTGGCATAGCGGTGGTACCTTCCGCACCAACAAGAAGGCTGCAGAAAGGAGGAGGGAGAGCGGGTAGTAAGGCTGCGCCAGCCAGCGGCAAAGCCCAGGCACCGAATAGAAGAGGGCCAACAAAGGGGCCAAAACCGCCATCTTCACCTCACGCCGACCGAGATCAGTCGCAGGACGGCCTCCCGCCCACCCCGAGTCCCCTTCTTTTGCTTTTGATTGAACGGTGGGTGACAACGTCGATCAAAGGAAAGGCGGGGCTCCGTGAACAATGCTGTGCCCTCATTGGCTGGGAGAGTACGCACTGAAACTCTTCAGAACGGCAACCGGGGACAGGCTTTCGCTCTCTGACGTGTAGCACTGACGTAATTCCGCTATTTAAAAGGTCTCGTTCTGCTAAGCAACCTATCGTATCATATCGTATCAGTTCCAGGTAAGCTAGCCAATCGTATGCAAAGGAGGGGTCCCCGCCTTCCAATGACGCCGAGCAAACGTAGAAAAACGTCAGATGCGAAGCCAATAGGAGGAGACTGCGCAAAGCACGCCGGGATGATGGAGAATTTTTCTGCTCTCTTCGGAGGGACAGAACCTCCTCCGTCTACAACAGCTGCCGCGCTAGGCTTTGGCCCAGGAAAACCGGGAGGACCCGGCACTGGACAGCCTCCTGTACCAACGGTGACTCCGGTCGGAGAAGAGGCAGCACGCAAAGCGGCGGCAGCCAGCGGTCCTTTTTACCTAATGCGCGAGTTACCAGGTAGTGGCTTGTAAGGGGCGGGCTTCAGGAGCTCCGTAACCAACCGCCGTCTAAAGGCGGGCGTTGCTGTTCTGGTCAATGTTGCGTGACGGATTTTATACGTCACGGGGGAATGTGCCAATAGAATGGCTCGCTGCGGCTGATGGGCAGTTGCCCCGCCTTTGCGGGAACTCGGGGCCAGCCTCTGTAGAGGTTTGACGGCTGGGCTGAAGCGCCAAGTGGGTGGTAACTCGCGCGACTGGCAGTTGCTCGGGCCACTGAACGAGCTGGGGAATGGCCTCGTTTGCGTCCTCGAGTTAAAAGCCATCGAAGTTTCTTGTGGGAATGGTGGTGGGAGAGTTTTGTGTCATTTGTGCGAGAGTAAAGGAGCGTGTGGCCGCTTGGTTCGTCCCGCGACTGTTGCTTCTTTGTGACTCATTTGGGCTACTACAAGCGCTGCGTGTCCCTTCAAGAATCTGCCCTCTTCTGAAAAGTTGTACAACCCACCTTAAGTGAGATGCCTAGTAGCCACGCCTGTTCATGAAATTTCTATCGCTGAGAACAAATATGCATCGGGTTACAAAGTTAGTCATTTTCTCCGGATGCATCCACTTATGTAAGCAGGACTACAGGTAGTCCTCGACTTAACAACAGTTCATTTAGTGACCGTTCAAAGTTACAGCAGCACAGGAAAAAAGTGACTTATGATTGTATTCCACATTTATGATCGTTGCAGCATCCCCTTGGTCATGTAATCAAAACTTGGACACTGGCTCATATTTATGATGGTTGCTGTGTCCTGGGATCACATGATCCCCTTTTGTGACCTTCCGACAAGCAAATGCAAGGGGAAAGCCAGATTCACTTAACAACGGTGTTACTAACTTAACGACTGCAGGGATTCACTTAACAAATGTGGCAAGCAAAGTCATAAAATGGGGCAAAATTCACTTAAGAAACGTCTCACATAGCAATATAAATGTTGGACTCAATTGTGGTTGTAAGTCAAGGACTACCTGTATTTTATCTTTGGAAAGTTGTGCAGTGTTCAATTTTAGAGTTACTTTGGATCACGAATCTCTGGGACACTGAGGAAAAAGGGAACTGAAAGTAGCAGATGGTAAGCAAATTGGCATATACCTACAAGTGGGTTAATTGATGGTGAGTATGGGGGGACAAGGAAGTACATCCAGTAAGATTACATACCACTGGGTGGGCTTCAGAAGAAGGATATAAAACAAGGGTCTTCAACCTTGGCAAGTTTAAGACTTGTGGACTTCAACTCCCAGAATTCCTGAGCTAACATGACTGGAGGAGGAATTCTGGGAGTTGAAGTCCACAAGTCTTAAAGCTGTTAAGCTTGAAGACCCCTGGTATAAAAGAAGGGGGTAAATCTCAAATCATGGCCACCGATAGTAGGCATCCTTTCTGGAGTTAGCTACTGTCTCTGGACCTCATTGCAATGGATTATTGATATAAGTAATGTTATGATGGCTTTTCATGTTCCAAAATCCTCATGAAATAAACCTCTGATCTTAAAGTAAGATTTATTGCTTGTGGTTTGTCTGTTCCTCTTTTACTGGGATATTTTTATAACAATCTAAATGAAATGATAGCCACTAGAGATCTTCACAGCATCTCTCTTTCTCTTTCAGTCATATACTCAGAAAGCATTTTGCTTCCAATTTAAGAAACAGATTAGAGTCACTAGATAAGGAGAAGGTGTGTGTTTTACTTGGTTTTTTTAGCTTTAATATTTCCTTGATTATAATGCATCAAATGATCTTATGTTAAGGCCGGATTCTAAATGTTCTTAAAAATTCCATTCTCACTGGTAGTATTTCAGGTCATATAAAATAGGATTTGTATCATTGTCATTGTTATTTACCTGGTTTCAAAATCGGCTTCTACCAAACTTTAGGTTTTTTTTTATCTGTGCTGTTAATTTAGGCAAAACAATAACATTGTTACTTTACAGTGTTGTTCATTTCTTGCCAGGTACCACAGAACTAACCGGAAGCACAAATTTGATCACCCACTACAACTTAGAGCATGCCTACAATAAATTCTGTGGCAAAAAGGTGAAAGAGAAGCTCAGCAACTTTCTGCCTGACCTGCCAGGAATGATCGATTTGCCAGGCTCACATGATAACAGCAGCTTGCGTTCTTTAATTGAAAAACCTCCCATTTGTGGTAGCTCATTCAACCCTATCACTGGTACCATGCTAACAGGGTTTCGTCTCCATGCTGGCCCGGTGAGTTATGTTTTGGATGAAAGACATGTTATACTAAAGAAGGTTTTTAACTATTATAAACAAAACACAGTGATGCCTCGAATGAAAAAGAAACTTGCCAAACTGGTAACTAAGAATATTCCAGGTTTGTTCTTTATGGTCTGACAAATATCAGTTTAGAATCTGAATATAAATTCACCTCTAAGCATATTGATTATCAGCCATATGGCAGTGGACATATTTGTGGAACTACATTACAACCTAGATGCAAATAAATAAGTAATTTAAATTACAGAGACTACAGTGCAGAAATCTTGAATACTGTGTCTATTAGATATTGACCATGTTGTACTTTATAAAAAAGGAATTCAGGGTGTTCTTGGCAGTGTGGATGCCTTGTAGACACCTTGCCAGCCCAAGAATCAAGTGGATTGGGATCTTTTAGAATATGGAATATAGCATGTGACTATTAATTATGGTACTGTATAAGAATGAGGAAGCCTGAGTTCTCCTACCCTAGGTGTGGAGGCAAGCCAGATTCTTTGGGACCAGTCAGTCCTAGGAAAAAGGCAACAATAATGAACTTATGAAAATGTTGCCAGAAAATATGTCTAGAATATCTATGTACTTGCCAGGAATAAAGACTGACTTAAAGGCAACCACTGCCCACCCCACCAAAAAAATAACTCTGGTTATAACTTCCCTATCAGAATAGACTTTTAAGTAAGGTTGAAGATAGGAAGAAGTTCCAGGCAAAGGATAAGAGAGGTTATCCTTTAAAAGAACTATTGAACCTTTCTTTCACCTTATATTTATAGAATCTGTATATATTTATATTTCACATTTCTAAAGAGTCTGTCTCCCTCAAAGAGGTTTTAAGCATATGATATACTGAGCCATAAAGTTTGCACAGTACAGTGAAAAAAGGACCACAGTGGCTATGTTAGCACAACATGTCTAGTTGTGGTTCATAATAGAAGCAATAGAAAATGATAAATCCTTGTTAAAATTGTCATCTCAAACAACCAGCAAATCTTTCTTTGTTGATATATTTGTCATAGCCATTGGATTGGTCAAAAATGGTAATTATTTGTAGTAAGTATTCCTAAGAGTTAATGAGAGATCTGATCGTAAGAGGACCCTGTGTCTGCATTTCATGTATTTATTCATTAGATTTATATCCTGATTTTCTCTATCCTCATAACAATCTGAGAAGTTTGGGTGGAGGATAAGTGATTAGTCTAAGGTTACCCAAGTAAATTTCTCTAGCTGAGGGTGTAGGTTTTCATCAGAGTTTTCCTCTCTCTAGTTCAATATTGGAGTGCTGTACTGGGCTGGTTCTCATTTTGAACCCACAAGGCTTTGCAGTGCTGCATTTGTAAAGTTGGAAGCTGGAAATGATGGAAATCTTGATTAAAATAATTTTGCTTTAGCACAGAAATCCTTAATTTGCAATAAGCTAAGTGAACATACAGGTGGTCCTTGCTTAATGACCTGTTCAAATTTTTAAAAATTTTAATTTAATTTTAATTTTTAAAAAACAGTTCAAATTTATGATGGTGCTACTTATAACTGGTCCTCATATTTATGTTTACAGTCTCCAGCCAGTCATGGCCCCCAGCTCACAGTTATGACATCACAATGTCTCACAGTATGTGGTTGTCATTTGCAACCTTCACTGCCAGCTTCTAACAAGCAGAGTCAACGGAGAAGCTGGAACAAGGTTGCAAATGGCGACCATGTGATGTTGCACTTCATAACAGCAATCAGAAGTGCCAGAACTGTTGTCACTAAGTAGCAGAGTCATATGATGTCATGTTTTACAAACATTTCACTTAGCAGTGGAAATTCTGGTCCCAATTACCATTGTGAAGGGAGGACTGTTTTGTTCTGTACTATCTAGTAGAAATTTTTCTAATGGAAAATTTGATGGAGAATATTATTTGATCAGCTTGCAAAAAACTGTAAGTCTATTATATATGTTTTCTTCGATGGTACTTGGGAAGTTCATGTATTGACATGTCTTTCTGTTTCTGTTACACCAGTTGCCAGAACAATGTCGCTTAATGCACATCCAGCCACCTAAGAAAAAAAATAAGCATAAACATAAGCAGAGCCGAACCCAAGACCCTGTCCCACCAGGTGAGAAGTCTATTTCTTGGGACATATAATAATAATGTCCCCATACACATCTTGCTGATATAGAATTTTTCAGGCTGATAGCCTAAATTAAGTCATTCCTTCCTTCTAGAACAAATACCTTCTTCAATTCCTCTCTCTTATTTTACTAGAAACGCCCTCGGATTCTGATCACAAGAAAAAGAAGAAAAAGAAAGAGGATGATCCTGAACGGAAAAGAAAGAAAAAAGAGAAAAAGAAAAAAAAGGTGAGTTGGAAAATAGTTTTCAGCTGTTGATATTTATAAGTTCATTGTGAAACAACGAAGTTAAGTTCTTTACTTAGAGTTTGGCATCAGATCTAAGATAGCTTTCTGGGCCAAGAAAATCTACATGGCTGTTTTTATTGCCTCTGGAATTTCTTATTTGTGTCTGTATGTGTGTGTTTTTTTTTTTAAATAGAATCGCCATAGCCCTGAACATCCAGGTGTGGGCAGCTCACAAGCCAGTAGCAGTAGCAGCCTCCGGTAGGGTCCTACCCAAGATGATATTAAAGAAATGCTACAGACATGTTGAGAGAGGAGGAGGAAGAGGAGGAACAAGGACGGGAAAGCCACAACTACCTTGTATATCTCCTTTTCACCTTTTGGAGCAGTATATAAAAGATTATATTGGACGGACTTCACAGCTTCCTCTACAAAGAACACAGACTTTGCTTGGGACATGGAAGTTGATGCCTTTATATAGAAATTATGTACATTGTTTTGTGTTTTGTAAAAAAAAATGATCCTGACTAAGTTGGGATATGTTTGTTTCATATTTTAATTAAATCTCTGTTGGAGGAGATGCTAATGATTTCAAGGAATCCTGAGTACTGGACTTTTCCTGTGTTGTATTGCAAACAGTTCTGAATTATTTTGCAATTAATAAATTGTGAGCAGAAATGCTTGAGATATAGGATGGATAAGTTGTCTGATAAAAACACCTTATGTGACTTAAGCTATTTTGGGTAGAGGAGAAGAAAAGACAAAATTTTAAAATGGCAGGAGAGACAGTATAAGGTTGGATTTCACTTCCATGTTATTAGTTTTGTGAGGAGTAGATCTGCTTTAGAGTAGTAACATGAACAACTAATACAAAGTATTGACCAAAATCCATGTAACAGTAAAAGATGTCAATAGGAAATGATAATCTGTGAATTAATAATAATAATAATAATAATAATAATAATAATAATTTATTAGACTTGTATGCCGCCCTCTCTCCCTGAGGACTCAGGGCGGCTCACAGTATACAAATGCAATACAATAAATTATTAAAAAGTAATTAAATAGTACAAGCCCAATAATGAAACTAATAAAATAGGTTAAAATTACATTAACCCCCCCCCCTTTATTTCAGTCCAGGCCGGCCTGCTGAAACAGCCAGATCTTCAGGTCGCAGCAGAAGGAGCGGAGATCAGGGGCCAAACAAAGACCCAAGGGGAGCTGGTTCCACAGGGTGGGTGCTCCCACAGAGAAGGCCCTACCCCTGGGCACCGCCAGCCGACAATGTCTGGCCGACGGTACCCCAAAGAGGCCCTTCCTGTGGGAGCGTACAGGGCGATCAGAGTGTGATGCCGGCAGAAGACGTTCCCGCAATTACCCCGGACCCAAGCCATGTAGGACTTTGTATGTCATCACTAGTACCTTGAATCTCACCCGGAAGGCAACCGGCAACCAGTGCAGGTCACGCAGGAGGGTGTAACGTGGGAGTATCACACTCCCATCACAACCCGCGCGGCCACATTCTGCACCAACTGCAACCTCCGGGTGATCTGCAAGGGTAGTCCCATGTAGAGAGCGTTGCAGTAGTCGATTCGGGAAGTGACAAATGCGTGAGTGACTGTCCATAGGGCATCTCGGCTCAGGTAAGGGTGCAGCTGGCGAACCAGACGAACCTGGGCAAATGCCCCCCTGGTCACAGCTCCCACCTGCTCCTCCAAACCGAGCTGTGCATCCAGGAGGACACCCAGGTTACACACCCTGTCCAAGGGGGCAACACCTCTCCCCCTATGACCAATGGTGGAATATCCTGAATAATCCGAGATGCCGGTACGTACAGCCACTCAATCTTGGCCAGGTTGAGTCAAATTAGAGGACAAGATTGTTGTAAAACTCTTTTCTTCAAGGAATCACTTATAAGGTAAATATTTTTCTACACATTCTCTTGTTTAATTAAAGAAGTAGATTTAATTTTTGCCAGGAGGAAGGAGAAATATGTTGAAGATTTAAATTGAATATATAAAGCCATTTCCAGGAACCTCATTTTTCATTCCTTCTGTTAAGCATACTTTGCTTTCTTTAACCTCACTACCTCATTACAAGTATGCTGGCAAAAATTATTACTTAAAACTATCTAATTTGCTGCTTTCCTGGTTCTAAACATCAGAGAGAATTATAATCTGGCTCCATTTTAAAATAACTGGGGAAAATATGAAGCAAAATGTTCATGATTGGGAAAGATTTGCTCTTTGCTGCCTCTTCTTGCTTGCAAAAGAATAGTAAGACTTTCAGCAATGCCTGTTACGATCAGTTTCATGTAATATGGGAGAACCCTACTAAAATGCTTCTGCAATTTCCTTCAAATAAAATTGTGAGTGGTCATTTAACATAGGAACAGTACTGTATATGGGCAACTAGGCAGCAGCTTTTCATAGGACTCCTCTGCTTTGAGCAAAAAGACAGGTGGGCATTTTCATCTCTTTCCACATCTGCAGCTGATTTTGTTTTAGAGAAATCATAAAACTATCATAAAAGTAGCTTGGGTGAACTTTCCCCCCAATATTGTGGCCTTGATTTTAAAAATAACTATTTTTAACCAAAGAAAGGGGTTGGAAAACACTTTCAGGGGCCTTCCCTATCATATTTGGTTATTGAAAAATTGAAAAAGTTTCTTTTACAGCATTTGAATAGCAGATGGAGATGCTTGGGTTTACAATATTTAAGTTTTCTAATGGTTGATTCTATATTCTAAATGACTTTTATGCTCCTAGCTTGTACAGAGCAGCTTGCTTCATCCCAAAATAAATACATTCCATGAAGTAGAGAAATTGTTACACCAATTTCATGTGCAAACTGTTATTCCTTGACTAATTGGCTTAAAGGGTCAAAGAAGGGTAGGTTTGGCAACTGATGTATCTTATGCAACAGCCTTAAACATGGTTATTTATGCTCACTCTTATATTCTTCATTGATTCAAATAGGAAGGAAGTAAAATAATAGAAATACAAGTTTACAGCTGGTTATCAAAGGAGAAAGAAGGAGTTGAGTTCCTTCCCCCTTCCTTTTCCCTCTTGAATTGATGGTAAGCTAAGCAACTGGAAGGTTAATTCAAACCTATAATCACAAAACCAATGATAGCAAATTGTGAACAGCTGTTGCTATACTTTTATAACAACTGTTGGAAATTGTTGAGAGTCTGCTTGGAGAGGGAGGGGTTTGTGCTAGGTGAACTATAAAAGCTGAATGAAAAGTAATGCCTTCAGTGTTATAAAGCACTTATGGATGACAGTATTGCTATGCTAGAAACTGGTGTGTTCTTTATCATCTGTTATTTCACTTCAGTTGTTAGGAAGTTGCTGTGAGGGAAAAAAATTGAGTGGGCATTGTTTATGAAATGAAAACCTAAAGTAGGTAAACATAAGTGAATTTAATCAACGCACCATGGTTAAATTTTCAGTTGACAAAAGAGTCCCCCCAGTTAAAATTCACCAAATTAGGTTGTTTATGGCAATCAGCATGTTGATGTAAATACTGTGCATCACTGACCTCTCCACCACTACCAAATGTGGAAGAGTTGATTTGTGTGATCAAGAATGAAGCAGATGACCTGTCAGCAACCTAAGAGTTTCAGGTGCAAACGATTGATAAACCTATTGGGTCACTCAAAAGAAATTGCTATGAAGCTTGGCATTTCTCACAAGAATATATGGATCACATTGCTGTACTGATATTTTCCAGTATTAAAGCACATGACAGATTCCTTGCAAGTTGAGGGAGAGATGATAGCTTTGAGTTGTAAGAAGTCACAGTCCTGAGTGCTACCATCCCTGGGATCACATTTGCCCTTATTTTCCACGGTCTTTCTAGTTTCTTCTAAAGGCCTGGTACTTTTCCAGTTTCTCATACTTCAGATTTCCCCCTCATCTTTAACACATAAGCAGTACAATTCAATTGAAAAAGCAAACAATTTTTTGATAGGGGGAGGGAATAACATTAAAAAAATTGGAATAGTGTGACTGCATAAGTGTTCATGCCTTCTTATAAGTAGGGTTGTGACTGTTCAGAATTAATCGCATTCAAACTGATGATAAATAGAAGTCAGTACACACCTGCCAGCAATTAAAGTGACTGATCAAGTCCATATAAAGTTCAGCTGTTTTAGTAGGATTTTTTTTCCTGACATTTACTCAATTTTGTCTCTTATGGCAAAAGCCATGGTCTGCAAAGAGCTTTCAGAGCATGAAAGGGTTGTTGGAAGGTATCATACAAAATGAGGCAAGAGTCCCTGCAGACTTTACTCTGCTAATCATTGCCAATTATAGGCAGCTGTGCTCATCTCTATTTCAAGGGCCATTGAGCCAGCGCCATCTGAAGATGTTTCTGAGTTGTCACCAGCATGACATCATGGAGTACTGCTACCTTCCACCAAAGTGATACCTATTTATCTACTTACATTTAATGCTTTCAAACTGCTAGGTTGGCAGGAGCTAGGGCGAGGATGGGAGCTCACCTTATTGTGCAATATTTAGGTTTCAAACCTGAGCCCAGCGTCAACAACAGAGTTATCAGGCCACCCATATAAAGTTGAACTGTTCTAGTATGATTTTTCTGGCTCGGTTGCCTCTTAGAGCAAAAGCCATGCCAGTCAGAAGAAGGGTGCAAAAAAAAAATCCAAGGCATTGGATATATCATGGAACACAGTGAAGACATTCAACAACAAGTAGAGAAAATATGGCACAATAAGAACTGACTGTCCCTCCAAAATTAATGAAAAACAAAAGAAAAATGGTCTGAGAGGCTGCCATGAGGTCAACGGCAATATTAAAGGAGCTGCAGGAATTTCTGGCACATACTGATTGTGTACTAGATGTGACATATTCTTCACATGTCTGACCTGTGGGGTGGCAGGGGAAGACGGAAACCATTTCTTATAAAGAAAAGTATCTGAACCCAGTTACATTTTGTAAAACATCAAGCCTGACAAAAGCATGTGGAAAATGTGTTATGGTCTGGTGAGACCAAGGTTTTGGCTACATTCCAAAAAGTATGTTTGGCTCAAAAGCTTGCATCACCAAATGTACAATGTACCCACAGTGATGCATGGTGGTGGCAGCATTATGCTTTAGGATTGCTTTTCTTCAACTGGAAATGGAGGTGCAGGGAATTATGAATAGTTCCAAATATCAGTCAATTTTGGCACAAAACCTTCAGGCCTCTGCTAAAGTGCTGAAGATGAAGACAAATTTCACCTTTCAACAAGACAATGACCCGAAGTATACCTCCAAATCAACACAAGAATGGCTTCACCAGAAGAACAAAGTTTTTGAATGGCTCAGCCAGAGCCTGGACCTGAACAACTGAAAATATATGGGGTGACCTTAAGAGGGCTGTACATAGAGAGGCCTTTGCAACCTGAGAGATTTGGGATGCTTTTGCAAGGAATACTGGACAAAGATTCCCAAGGTAAGATGCACCATGCTGATAGGCTCCTAGCCCCAAAGATTGAATGCTGTCATAAATCAAAAGGTGCTTCAACGAGGTTTAAGGGTGTGCATCTTTATGCAGCCACGTTATTCTAGGTTTTTTTTCTTCTTTTAAAAATTCAGTTTGTTTTTCAGTTTAAGTGCATAATGCATAGCTTATACAAAGGTGGGAAAAAACCTGAAATGATTTAACTTGGTCTGATTTTTTAACATCTCAAAAACCTAGCATTTTAATGGGTGTGTAGACTTTCTATATCTACTGTTTGTGTGTATATAGTATATGTATGTAATATTGATTGATGATAAAGAGATAGAGATAGTGGATATCCTTCAATATGGCACATGTTCATATTACTACATTTCAACACTTAGGCCCAGGCTAAATGAGCAATTAGAAATAGGATATAAAAAGAGTCATCTTTTTTAGTTCCGTTTTTTTTAACACAAAGTAAACTAAATAAGAGTGAGATTAGGATTTATTATTCAAAACATTACACAAGAGCTGTTGTTGAGAAACCAGCAAAAATGTGCTCATTCTCCTGTTAATTCACATAGCTGGGAAAGCTATAATTGAAGTATGCATCATGAAGTTATGCATAGTAATAGACTGGTAATAGAAAAACAATTTTGAAATTATAAAAGCATGGAGATATTGACAGTTACCAAAGTGTAATGTACTAGAACTGTGTACCTAAATATTAGCAATGCTATAATTATTTTTAATAATGAGATCCTCTCCCAAATTTATTATGCCTAAAAGCAGGTTTCAGTAGTGTAAAATATGCAAATTATTTCCAGCTCAGCAACATCATACCAGAACTGTCCTTTGAAATGGTTTTGCTAAAGTAATGGTGATTTCAATGTCTCGTGCAAAATAGCCAGACTTATTCACCAGGTATACTTGATAGTCATAAAAATTGCTGTACTGTCATTAGCAAGCAGAATTTGGTTACCCCTAGTGCAATTAGACCATTTTCTCACTGGCTGGATTTCATTTTTTATGATGTGATATACAGGTAGTCCTCGACCTATGACCACAATTGAGCTCAATGTTTTTGTTATTAAGCGAGATATTTGTGAAGTGAGTTTGCCACATTTTGCAACCTTTCTTGCATCAGTTGTTAAGTGAATCCCTGCAGTTGATAAGTTAGTAACTTGGTTGTTAAGTGAATCTGGCTTCCCCTTTGACCTTGCTGGTCAGAAGGTCACAAAGGGTGATCACGTGACCTTGGGATACAGCAACGGTCAACCATCTGAATTTTGATCACATGATGATGATGGGGATATTGCAAAGGTTGTAACTGAAAAATGGTCATAAGTCACTTTTTTCAGTGCCGTTGTAACTTTGAACGGTCACTAAATGAACTACTGTAAGTCAAGGACTACTTGTACTGTTTGTGCTGAAGTATCTAGCAAACCTACTTCTAATCATGAAAATGTGTGCTTTAGTACATATGCCTTTAAGTATACTAAAGTATTGTAGTAAACATCTCTTCAAGTAAACTGTAACGTACATTCCCCATACAACTACAGTATGTATTTTACACAGGTACTGCTATGTATTTTACATATAAATCAACGTATTTTCATGAGTTGCAATGCTGTGCTAATTTCAGAAAAGTGTTTCTTTTTCTCTTTAATTCATCGAGTTGACTGCTTCCTTAGCAGCCATCTTTTCTTGATGTGTCACAGACTGATAGGCAACCTAAGCAGGGGTGGGATTCTACTGGTTTCGACCGGTTTGGGCAAACCAGATGTTAAATTTACATCTGATTCACTGAACCAGTAGTTGAATCAACCGGGCAGCGAACTGATTGCTGGGATTTTTGTATTCCATCCCTGAACCTAAGCTCTTAGAACAGCCAGAGCCATGCTGATTAGGCCAAGGAAGCATTCTAAATTAGCATCTTTTCTACCAATTACCAATAATTTGTCTCAAACCTTGAGAAAGGAATGACAAATAGCCATTTTTTCTTCTTGTTCCTCGGCAACTGGCATTTAGTAGCACAAGGCCTCTGAGGCAAGAAATTGCATAGCAGTATTGATAAATTTACTCTCTGGTATCTAAAATAGTGGAACAATGAAATCCACATATTTACCAATGCATAATATGGATAATGACTATATTCTCAGAAATAAAGCATTCTTTTCCATTTTCATATATTTTTAATCCCTACTAGATGAGCTTTCCTTTTATGAAAGTCATCCTTTCCTCTTATAATTTTAGATGCTATCTTTGGTAACTCTGCTCTGCAATAGTTTAAGTAAAAGCAACCAGAATGTAGTCATAATGGTTTAAATATAGCTATTTCTCATTTTTACAGAAGCATTACAATATTGGTCAATTTTTCTACCAACCCATTCCTAATTATTTTGTTCATGGATTTTGCCTTTTTTCATCCCTTTCTGGGTTGGTCATTTTACTCAGGCTGTCACCCAAACGTCCAGTTTCGCTTGTCGCTTCGGGACATTCTGGTTCATATTTCATCAGTGAATATATGTCATGATGTGTCATTTTAAATTTACATTTGATCATTTAACAGTTTAGACAGCTTGCACTTTTTCCTTTCTTCTGAACTCAGTAGTATCACCAGCGGCAGACGGAAGGCTTTGTTCCCTCAGCCATGTCGGGATGTATTAGATAGATGCTGTTTAGCTGCCTAGCTATGCTTCCTATAGATGCTGCATAGGCAGCTTCTCTACTCTTTTGTGGAAGAAGCTCATTTCGCCTCTACCACAGAAGTACAATGGAGTTACTATGATGTATAATTTCTTCTATGTCTTCTTATGATGATGATCTTACGCTTTCTTGTAGGAAAGAGTCAGCAAAGCAATGGCTATCACATGAGGAATAAAGTCTTTGAAGTGTTTTCAGAATGCCACAGGCTTTATGTTTGAGAAATTATTTTTATATCATGTTCTTGTTTATTTTTTTTTAATTTTTATTCATATTTATATCCCGCCCTTCTCTGGAGACTCAGGGTGGCTTACAGTTTTTTTTGGGGGGGGATACAACCCAATGTGCTCAGCAATAGCCTTCATTCCATTGTATATGCCTGCTTATTACTAAGTGGCATTTTTACAAAGTCAGCTTATTGCCCCCAACAATCTTGGGTCCTCACTTTACCTACCCCGAGAGGATGGAAGGCTGAGTCAATCTTGAGCCTGGTGGGATTCGAGCCTGCAATAATTACAGGCAGCTGGAGCTAAGTGCTAGGCTATTAACAGCCTGCACCACCAAGGCCCTTGTTAACACTTCTAGCTGCAACTTACTTTTAGGTAAATTTGACATGAAAGGTAGAATATTTCTGAAAGGAAATATTCAAGAGTGAGTGAAATTTCTAATAAGAAACATGTTTTTTTAATGCATCCAACTGCTAGTACTGTATTTTCAGATCAGAGAACATTATGAAGTGGGGTGTCAATTTTTTGACAGAACTAAAGGTGACATGAGGCAGAAAAAAACATCATATTCTCTGTGATCTACCCTTTAATTGAAAGACCTTCCCATTCTAAGCCAGCTGTATTTAAAGAACTGCTCTAAAATTCTGTTATGATGTTCTGGAGATTATGAGAGATTGTGGCTGGTGAAAAGTTGTTTGAAGCTCTTTTATATATTTAAACTATTCTGATTTCTAGTTTTGGTTCTTTTGTTACATTTGGTATATTTAACTTTTTGATCTTTTAAGATGTGTAATCTGCATTATAAAATACCTCAAATTTACAGGTCAGTCCATTAAAATGATTTAAACCAACTAGGACCATTAAAAAAACTGAAAGAAGGTTAGCAGAAGGATTTATGAGCAAAGTCAAATACTGACTTGACTGGCTTGTAAAAATGTACTTCTGTTGTCCAGATAGGTATCAGAGAATGCTAGCAATAAAAAACAACACTTTAAAAGACAACTGTCTTGTGACCACCTTGTGAGGTAAGTCACAATATACTACTCAATTTTAAAAAGGAGAACTGAAGTCAGGAACTATTTCTCAAATAAGATTAGGGGAAGGAGTTGGTTTCAGTTTCCCTATGGAGCTCCTAACTTTCTTGCTTACTCAGTAACAGCTTGACCATCTAGCCATAATTAAAAGCTTAGGAGTAATTCATGAAGAATGAATTATGAAATGAATTATGAATGAGTTAAGGAAATGAATGAATGAAATGACATTAATATGGTTCCCCAGAATCAGGACTTGATTCTGGGAAACAATATTAATTTCTTCATCTGGTTACAATAACATATCAAAAATATACAAGTTATTCCCTATTTATAGCTTTCTTTTAACACCATGGATTTTTTTATACTTAAACTGTTCCAGAGAAAAAGATTAGAGGTATGTATAGCAACACTTCTACAGCTTTAATGTTTTTACTACTAAGTAAAATGTGTTATTGTGCCAAAAAAAGGTTCACTGTTGTACTATAATCCTGGAGGGTATTCAGCTATATTTTATGTAAAGACTATGCCCCAAAGAGAAGTAAGCAATAGTCAAAGCATGAAATTATCTGATAAACTGAAGAACTAAGAAGAGACATGAAACACACACATCATATAAATAGCAGCTGAAGAATATGGGTATCTTTAGCCCATCAAATAACTGTAAGGCAGGGATATGCAGACATCTCTTTGGGTTAATGGAGGCATTTTATTTTGAAGGTATGACATGGGTGATCTCACAAAATAATTGCTATAAAAGAAGGCATAGCTTGTTGCAGAAAGTTACCATGATCAATTGTGAGGACTCTCTGATCCCGAATTTCTTGCCTGTCTTTTGGACAGGTGGACACATTTCCAAACAGGATATTTGGGCTGTGATGATCCATCATTTGTGCTGTTTAAGTGAGCATTTCTTAAACTTTTTTCTCTCTGGGTTTTCGACAGGCTTGGAGCCCTTCTTGTAAATGAAAATGCTAGAGACACACTTTGCTTTACAGCATGCCAGCTACTCATTTATTATGTTAATTTTAATTAAAAGAATCTACTGTCAGATAAAGCAGGCGCCAAAGGTGGTGTCTGGAAACAGACTGGGGCCCACAGGCACCACAATGCCTACTTCTGGAAATCCTATTGGTAATGCTTGATGGTATCACGTGTATAGCTGGCATTATCAAAGAAATAAACTTACAAATAAAGAGAAATTGCCTTACGGGGAAGAACCATTGAGCAATTTGGCCAGTTGTTCAAGAACGTTGGAGAACCTTCTTAATATAGCCAAAGAAATATTATACAGAAGAAAGTGCAAGTTTAAAGGCCAGCAGGTCCAAATAAGGTAGGACCTTCAAGAGATACAATATTGCAAATTAATTTATTTATATAGCACCAGTTATGTACATACATTTAACAAAAGATTGATTTAACAGCCTTCTGTCCCCAAGAGACTTACAGTTTGCACAAATGCACACACAGAAAGGAGGTAAAGAAAAATGTGAAAGAATATGCCGTAATTTCCAGCATCTTTGACTTAAAAAGAAGAGCCAAATCAGACACACCAAATCAGTCAGCCAGTAGTAGAGATGACAGTTCCAAACAATGAAAGGAAGGCACATTCTGCAGGAAAGGAGTCACCATCATCTCCTGTCCTAGCTTTTTTTTTGCTTTCCTGACACCAACTTTGTTATCTACAGTATTTGCATTCTATTGAGATCGAACTGATACTACATCTTTTCACACGTATTAGCAATTTAGGTCAAGAATTTATTCATTTAGATATAGGCTGCTTTTTTTTTCCAACCTAGGAAACCAGGTAAGTTAGCCATATGTCATATGGAAGCCTCCCACCGCAAGAAAAGTATAGCCATTCTTGTCCTTCATCAAACTGGTCAAAGAAGGGAAGCTAATAATGAAGAAATTTCAAAATTCTAAAGTGGTCTAAAGATTTCATGCATGTCTTAAGTGGCTCCATTTTCTGTTAGTCTGGATAAGATCTTCTTCCTCTTCCTCCTCTTCCCCTTTACAGGTTGCTGCTATGGGTTTATATCAGCTTTTTATGAAAACATTAGAAAAGAATATCTACCATAATTTCCTTCACTTACTAGGTTCTTATTCTTCCTTTCCATCACTTTGCTTACTGCAGCTCCTCCCAACATGCCAGCGTCATTTCAAAGCTTTAGTATATATACATTGTTCGAGCACTGAACTTTTGTATTTTGTTCATGAAGACTTGCCCATTAACACATCAATGTGGATTTTCCTGATATTGGGTTAAGCATTACACAATAACACATTGTGTAATGTGCACATTACATATAGACACATTCAGAGGTGGTATTCAGCAGGCTCTGACCAGTTCTAGAGAACCAGTAGCGGAAATTTGGAGTAGTTCGGAGAACTGGCAAATACCACCTCTGACTGGCCCCACCCCCATCTATTCTCTGCCTCCCGAGTCCCAGCTGATCGGCTGGGTCTTCTTTTGTTGCCCTGCACAGGAGAACGGAGCTGGAAAGCAGGTTTATGGGGTGGGGAAGGAATGGGGATTTTGCAGGAACCTTTCCCTGCCATACCCACCAAGCCTCGCCCACAAAGCCATGCCACACCCACCAAGCCACGCCCACAGAACCGGTAGTAAAAAAGTTGAATCCCACCACTGGACACATTGCATATATGTGCACATTATTTTCATTCCATTTCAAAATTCAGAGATTATGTTGCTTGCATACTGTCAGTACCTCATTAATATTGGACATAGCCCATCAATAATGTCAGAATTAAAATAAAATTAAAATTAGGCATGTCTTAATCATCTGAATTTAAGGCACTTGTAAAATGCTTAAATTTGGCGGGTTGTATCCAACATACTGTATTGTATACTATAGCTATATATTACCACAAAAATTGCTAAATTACTTACCATCACCTTTTAGATTGAGAAATTTACTATGTTAACATAGGTAATAATTCCTGGGTTTACCTGAACTAGATGTCTTTTAAAAGTTTTTTTAAAAGATCCATAATGTATAGAGGATGTTGTCCTATTGGGCTGCTATATTGAACTCTTAAATCATTTGTGGCAGTCATTTGTGGCAATGTGCAAATTTTATAGGACATCATAGCTTTATGAAAAAATTTGGAAAATGAACCAAGAATTAGGAAAAAATAGATTCAAAAATAGCAGATTTATCTACTGTTGTAACCAATGTCTACAAATGGTTTGTGGAGCCATTCTGTGGAAATTATACCTGCCCAAAGTAGTTTAGAATCAGCAATGAAAGCATTTCTAGCTGTTCTTTTTAATAGAGAAACTCTATTGTTACAAATTTTGAACACGGAGTGCCGTCTCTTACAATTGGTTTATGATAATATGAAACCTTCTGCAGATGTGTATTTTTTTCTATACCACAATTTTTTTTCTTAGTGCAATCTTCCATTATTAGGTTGTTCTGATCATCTCTCATCTGCTCATTCAACATTTTTTAAAATTATTTTTTCTCAGCACATGTATAAATTCCATAGGTGTGTCTGCAGAAAGATTATAAGTAATTAATACCAATTTCTGTCAGCTTCATTTTTTAAAATTAAGGTGCATTCATATGTAGAATCAGTAGATAAACATAATTTTGCCTGTTAAGTATCCAAAATTATCTGGAAATTTACACATCCTCTTTTCTAAAAATCAGTTTGACTTTAATTATAGGTTACCCTTATTTGCAAAGTGTTCTATATAATATGTAATGTAATATATTTTCATCAAAATATGCAGAAAATAAAATGAGAACATGCACGTTTGGTAATAAGTCATAGCAATGCAAAAAATCCATTTGAAATAATTTGTAGTTACATTCTGTTTAGGTGGAAACATACTGTTCTCTTTATGGCCATAATGTTTGATCAAGTAGAAAATACTTTTAAAAGTAGCAAATGGAACCAATAAGTATTTATAAACTTTTGCACTTAAAGGGTTGGGTATCATCACCATGCTGATAATTGTCAGTTATCTCAACTCATGAAAGTATTGTGTTTTTATGTATATACATGTTTGAATTGATTTATAGTCATTCACCTCACTAATGCAACTGTGGATTGCTAGTAAGTTTTAAAATACAATATAAAAATACCTATTATGACCAACTAAAGCATCCAGCTGCCGAAGATATTATATAGCAACAGTACAGGCTGTTCTACAGAACACCAGTTACTTACTGACCCTATGCCTGGGAAACAGCAAAATCTTCAAAGCTTTCCAACAGATGGTCAGAGTCAGGGCCAACCTACTGTATATGCGGGCAGTATGTTGCAGAAGGCAGAAGCAGTTATGGATAAAGCATGCTTCCAAGGTCCTGCTATACAACAATACTTGATTGTAAGGATTCAGAGCATGCCTATCTTGCCCGAACTAATGGGATGGGTAGAAACATTGGAAGCAAGGCAGTCTTCCAAATCTCTTGGCCCCATGCCACCTAAGGTTTTATATAGGTAGTAACCAGCAGCCTAGAAGCATATTGGGAGCCAACATGGCTTACAGGACAAAAATGTAACACGGTGTAATCATTTGACACATGGGCATAGAATGGAACCATGCAACTACATGTTGGACCAATTGAAGTTTCTGGATGCTCTTCATGGGTAGCTTCATTTAGACTGCATTGCAGTAATTCACCTGGAAAGTGACTAAGGTATAAGTGACCAGATCTAGTGCCTCCTGATTCAGGATGGGTACAATTAAAGTAGTTCAACTCCTCCACCCCACCCTGGCCACCAAACAGGAATTGTGAGCCAGGACAATCTGAAATTGTATACTGGTTCTGTCTGGAGTACTGCAACCCTTTCCAGAACTAATGTAAATATAGCAATAGATCAAATTTGAGAGGTCCTAAAATCCAAAGCCAGTCCATTTTGCTAGGGTTGAATTGAAGCCCATTCATCTAGATCCCCATAGCCTCCAGTCACTGGAATACAGCAGAGGTGCTCAAACATGGCAACTTTCAGAATTGCGGACTTCAGTTCCCAGAATTCTGGGAGTTGAAATCTACAACCCTTAAAGCTGCCAGTTGGATACCTCTGCTTTACAGCATAATGTGACTAGAAAAGGACAGAAATACATCAGAGCATTATCAACATATTGATGATTCCTTACCTACACTTCACGTATATGTGAGGAGTCGATCTCTAAAGCATCCAACACAAAAGACCCATGGAGCCGGTATGTCCTCCCCATCAACATTAACCAGGATTAACTTCAAAGGAGAAGCAACATAATTGTGCCCCTCAACTCCTAACCCTTGGAGCCAGAAAGATGTCGGTTGGTATCAAAACACACTGAGATCAAGGAAAGCAAGGACAGCTGCACTACCTCCATAGGTCATCTGTGATAAATGCTTTTTTACTCTCAAACTCTGACTTGAAACCAAGCTGAAACAGTTTGGATAATCTGCTTCATCCATTGACATCTGAAGGTGCAAGGTAACCATTTTCTCAACAACTTTCCCTAAAAAGGGAAGGTTAATGGCAGAAAATGAGTCTAGGGATGGCTTCTGAAGAAAATAATGGAGGAATTGCCCCCTCCTTCAAGGATTAAATCACATGACCCAGACTCAAGCATTCTCTTGGACAACATTCGCTAGTCAAGATGTATATTAACCTAATATCAGGGTGACTAAAGTTATAGCCCCAAGAAATTGCATCTAGGTGATTGAAGTTATACCCCGAGGTGGGATGTCCTCAATTCAACTTTATGGATTCTGCACCAGAGCCCAACATGAAGTGAATTATCAGTATGTGGATGCAGAGGGAGCCTGATAGAATCAAACAGGCTTAGGCTCGACACTAGAAAGTCTACGTAATTGTGGATTTGGGGGCTACCAGGCTTCAGAGATTTTGTAAGTTCTAGATAAAGATGTAATACTCAAGACAGAATTTGTGCACAATTTAAGAGTCCTTATACATGCCTAGCTCCTATTTGTAGGCCTTTGTGCAAAATAATATTGTGTCTGTTTCTGGACTGGGGGATTGTATTCAGTCATTCACATCTTCAGGATCTCTCATTTGGTCTACTTCAACATGCTGTCTATGACTGTCCAGAATTCAGCAGAACTATGAGTACATCTCTGTACATCCATGTAACATTGCTACAGAGCTGCACTAACTTGTGTTTCCCAAAATAAGACCGAGTTTTATATTAATTTTTGCTACAAAAGATGCATTAGGGCTTATTTTCCAGTAAAGTCTTATTTTCAGGGGAAATGTGGTTACTAAATGCATCTGTTTGGCTGATGATCTTAACTGGGGTTTTATTTTTGGGGTAGGGCTTATATTACGAGCATCCTGAAAAATCATGCTAGGGCTCATTTTCTGGTTGGGTCTTATTTTTGGGGAAACATGGGATTTACCAATGGGCTTCTGGCTTCAGTTCAAGGTGTTACTAGTCACCTGTAAAACGTTTTGGCACAGGATGGGCCATTAGTGTTTATGGGACTGCTTCTCCTATAAGAACCAATAGCGCTGACATTCTGTAGATCCCATAAAAAACACATTATGGGGTCCAGAGGGGATGCTTTCTATGGCAGCTCCTTTTCTGAAATTCAGTTGTCTCAAACCCTGACAATCTTTAAAAAGGGGCTTAAGTTCTGATTCACTCTGAGGCACTGGCTCAATTGTAAATATATGAGTTGGGCATCTGGCCCCACTATCATATACTTTATTTTTTTCCCTTTGTTAGATGTCTTTAACCCTTGCTGATCACCTAGGAAGTGGACAGTCATATCAATGAAATAATAAATTAGTAATTCTTTATTGTTCTGAAAGACAGTTCAAACTGCTATATTTGAAGACAAAATATATAACAATTTTATTGAATTTTTAATGATCTTAAAAATTTAATAGCTTTTACAACATCATTTACTTTCATAGTTCCGTTTCTCTAGCCTGTGACATGGTCCAGTGCATTAAATAAGAGTGGAAGCATTTTTATTGGTTCTTAGTCAATCAAATTATACATGCACATTCCCTTCCTCTAGATTTCTGCAATCATTCACCAAACCATTCAAAGAAAATTCATTCAATTTTAGCACTTTTCTCTGTCTCACATTACCTAGTTAATCACTTTTTAAAGATGTTTGGTGAATGAGGTTACACAGCGTTTGATTGTTTCAAGTTCACATTTTTAGTATTCTGAGTGAATTTTGCTCTCAACAGAAATTGTGCTTTCAAAACCTATTTTTTCACTTGTGATGTAGTTAGTTAACAGTTGGTTCAGAACTAAGGATAAATTACATGAATAATCAGAAATTCCTAATCAACAGATTTGCAGATTTTTTCATGTGTAAATATCCACAGTGGGATCAAAAATATGCCTGCACTGTAAGGAAACCTAATTATTTTTGTTTAATGGTTCCAACAAAAACAGTTTAGCCCACAATCAAAGTCAATGGGAAATCTGGCAGGAAGTTGCAAGTCCCAGGCCTGCAGGCTGGAGGAAGGAGCAAGCGTATGTGCAAGGATGTGGGGAATGGTTGGGGAAGGTATACTAGAGTCACGTGTGGGTTGAGAACAACATATGAACGGGTGAGAGGCAACCTGCAGGTTGGATGTGCAAGAGGCACATTGCTGATCATGAAAGGTGCATGGGGTGCATGTAATGAGAATCACACAAGAGTGGGAGAAAATGCTAAGATGTGCTGTGGGTGAGGGAAGGTCCATAGATGGAGACTTACCCCAGAGACTTGTAACCCGCCTGCCAACTTCCAGACTGACTTTCTAAGGAAACCGGCAGGGCAGCTTGCAAATAGCAACTATGTGATCACGGAGTGCTTCTCAACCAGTTGTAAGTGTGAACGGGTTGCCAAGCATCCAGATCACTATCATAAGAGCACAAATGGGCAGGTTACCGACAGTCAGAACTCTATGGACTGGTTGAGGACTACTTGTAATGGTTAAAGTGCCACCACAGGATCAGAGAACTCCATACAGTATGTATTAATGTTCATCATCCCTGAGCTGCAGTGCGATGACTTTGGGACAAACACTCACAAATTTGCTGGTGTGGATTCAGAGGAATGTAATATGTATCACCTTGAATTCCTGGGGAAAAGGTGGGCCTTAAAGGAAGAAACTTTTCACTGGCACCCAAAAAATAGACTGGAGGAGAATTTATAGATTCTTCCATAGTTTTTGTTTTGCTTCTCCCTTTTCCTCCTGGGACTGCTTAATTTTATCCTCAATTTGATTTGGATTTGAAAAATGCCTTCTAAGACCTTATGTCACAAGAGATTTGTTATTTTAATGTGCCATAAGACTCTTTGGTATTATCTCATTTGTATTCTAAAGTCTTAAAAACTTACTTGGCTGAGCAAGATTCCTCTCCTACATATAAATTAGCATTGTATTTTCCTAACAGAAATAACCTCTAAATTGGATTAGAGTCTGATGTGAGGTGAAGCCAGATTTAATAATAAATTAGAGAAGCATCTTGATCAGTGCTTGACAGGTTTCCTCACTGGGAATTAGAAAGGCATTTTTAGATGTAGGGGGTGAGTAATCTTGTACCAGAGCTGCGTCCCACCAACCTAAATCCCTAATCATTATAATTAACTGCTATGCTCTCTAGGGATGAATGTAACAAATCTAGAAGCACTAAACTGGCAAAACTTATTACCTGAAAAATACC
This sequence comes from Naja naja, assembly GCA_009733165.1. NCBI lineage: Eukaryota > Metazoa > Chordata > Lepidosauria > Squamata > Elapidae > Naja > Naja naja. The sequence continues at coordinate 251,320,666 of CM019148.1, read as the reverse complement.
CATTAGGGGCCTAACCCCTGAGGTAATTAGAAACTATCTGAACCAAAATCTATAATCTGGTTTATAAATCCCAGGTTACTTCATAATTGACTGTGTAATTCTTGGGTTGTAAATGTTACAATGCATAGTTCTTACTTACCTGTTCAAGAAAACCTTCTGAATTAGCAGAATGGCTGCAGTTACAGTGGCCAAACTCCAGAAACTAGTGATCTACTGAACAATTCTGGGCCCACTGCAATCAACACTGATGACCACTATCCACACGTGTTCCAGTTAACAAAACAAAAACTACACAGGAATAGAGGAAGTGGCTCATTGTATTCTTTTATTCCTCATTTTAAAATGGCTAGTCATAATAAAAATAAAAGTGTGGCTTAACAGAGGCCACAGTTTAGCTATTGCCATAGAGAAAGATTCAGTAGAGACTTAGACCGTTGGATTCTTGGGTTACTGATTTCTACTGCCATGGGCTTTTACATGTGATGAGAGATTTTTGGCATATGAAAAAATATTGCTTTTTGGTTAGTTTTTCTCTCTCTCTTTTCTTTCTCTTACCCAGTTTGGTAATAAAGAACCGTGCCACCACAAGAAATTCATATGGAGCATTTCATAAAAGCAAGGTAAAAAACACAGGAAACCACTTGGGAGGATTTACCAAATGCAAATAATATCTCCACACAAGGGACTCAGGCCCACTGCTACCTTTTCCATTTAGCACCTCAATCCAAGGCTGTAATGATACATAATGAATATTTCACATGCTTCCTGGTTTAGAGAGAACAGCGTTTGCTCTCTGGGCATCATTCGGAAAGAGATTTGTCTGGATATTGAAAAAGTATGAACCCAAATTTTCCCCTAGTTTTCCTAAATCCTCCAAGACCTTCAGGAAAAAAAAATATTTGTGGGACAATTTTCAACACCACAACCCAAAGATAATAGAAGTGGTGCCTTTGTAAGCTCCCTCCTGGAACAAATCCGCCTGCTCATGCTTGGCCAAAGGCAGAGATAACCAGGCCAGATCAAATGTTGTACTGGCATTTCTTCAGCCCTACTGGGGTCGTGGTTTTGCAGTGGTTTTCACTGAAAGTGAACCAAATGGCTATTCTGCTCTATCCCACCAGATTCTCCTGAATGTGGTTTATACATGGTTTCCTTAGGCCCAGCTGATGACATATGACTAGACCTGCCTCCCTTACTTATGGGTAGATATAATTTCTTTTTCTTTTTATATTTATATATTTATAGATATTTATATACACACACACCCAGTAACTCAGAAGAGGAAAAATATAGAATCCGTAGTAATAATAAAAAAAAATTAAAAATGATCAACCCCTACTGCACTAGGCGAGCGATTGCACAAGGTCCACAAATTTAACTGTTCTGTTGGTAGCAAGACAGGCTACAGCCTGCTCTCTCTTCTGTGCGAGGAGGCTGGCACCAAGTCTTCCCCTTCACTCTCGGCAGTGTGCGACAAACTGCAGTCTCTTGGTGACTGAGAGGGAAGAGTGCAGGCTGTGGAGGTGAGCAAGGCCGAGATCCCATTGTAGTGTTTAGAAACTCCCACTGATAGTTTAGTTTTAAAAGGTAATTGTCCCCTCCGTTCTCCCCACCTACCGAAACCTGCATTTATTTCTTTATTTTTAAAAGTCCATGCACGTGATGGAGCAACCATTTGCCGAGCAACATCCATGTCTCCTGCTCATCAGGGACAGGACGCATGGAAATCAGCCAAAGAGGAGTAGACAGTGGGGAGATCAGCTCCTCATACAGAAATCTCGTATGTGGTCCCCCCCACTCCAGAGACTTTCTTGACTCCTCCTCGAGTGGGACTGTTGAGAGGTGGCTGGCCAGGGATGGGTGAGGTTGAGCCCAGAGTCCTGGGCTGTCCATTAGACTTGCTGTAAGAGGGTCTCATCTGCACCTCGTCTCTGGGAAAAAGGAAGGATACAAGGGCATCAGGAAGTGAGCACTCATTCAATGGCAATGGAAATGGAGGATGCCTCACACGCAGATAGCTTAAGGGAGGAAAATCTGGAATCCCTATTGGCATTGCCTGGGATGCAAAGGGAAATACAACAGCAGTGGATTGTCAGCCCACAAAGAACTGACAAGGCCGTACAAATATTTTAGCGTCCTAGGACGATGAAGCTAAAACACAGAAGAGAATAGGACTCTACACACTGGGAATGCCGCATTTAGCCAAAACACAGCACTGTATGGAAGGGATAAATGAAAGTGTACCACAGACCAAGAAAGGGTTGCAGGAAAGGGCACATATATCAAAAGGACTATTTCTTATAACCCGTTCCATCTGCTTTTTGAGTGTGGCCTCAAAAGCATCATAAGGATACACAAGAAATAGGGAAGAGAAACACAGAAAAATAGGAGGATGAATTGTATCCCTTACAGTGTTTTTACATATGAGGTAGTAATCAGGCAGGCAATATAAAGATTCAAGCATCTCATATGAAAGCCAATGACCATCTCACAGACCCACACAGCTCACAAAAAGGAATGCGATACTATGCAATGTACCCTGCAGCATTATAGAGCTAAGGGTGAGGAAATGGATTGGTTCACACACTGGAGAATGAATGGGAAGGAAGAGGGAGGGAAGAAAGGGACAGACGAGAGCAGACACTATCTGTAGATCACTCCTAGCCGTGTCTTTCGGATGTTGCTGGAAGGAATCACAATTATCTTGGAATCCTTTGCCAGAGCAGTGGTGGGGCAGATCTAAATGTGGTTCATCCTCCACTAAGTCAAGGAACACTTAAAGAATGAGACAAGTGTCACTTGTACTTACTTTGGTGCCAGTAAAGGCTGCAAGGCCACCTCCTCAGTCTCTGGGACGACAGCCTGAGGCGGCTGTTTTTGGCTGCTGTAAGACATAGATTTGCTCATGTGAGAGGATGAAAGCTGGTCGGGTGAGCCCAGCGCGCGCACTCTAAGTGCATGTGGTGGTTCTGGTTTGCCAAAGCGAGGTGCCACTGGGCGGGTGAGTGGGTTTTTGCCCAAAGGTGAGCGTTTTGAATCATCCGAAGAGGAACTCGTTCGTGGGGCATTGCTGGACCCTGGTGTAGACTGTATCCCAGAGTCCCCTAGGCCCATATCTTCCTCTTTGGCCAGGGGTGGTGGCATAGATGACTGCTGTAGCAACTTCTCCCGTTCCTGCATGGAAGCCACAATATGGCGCGAAAGATTGTCATAGCGGACGGGGGAAGAATCACGAGGCTGTTGGTGCTTGGGTGAACCAGAGCTTGGAAAACGACTGTGCAAGTCAGCCTCCCGCTGTTGAGCAATGCGGGCTGAAAGAAAAGGAGACGTGTATCCCATGAGCGGGTCTGGCTCTGAACTTGCCTGCACTGACTCAAAATCAGGGCTGTCGGATGGTGTGAGAAGACTGTCATACGACAAACTCCCATTGCGTGTCTGGTTCACCAAGCTCTTGTAAGATGTGGAAGTAGTGCCTTCGGAGCGGATTGACTGAAGATGGCCCATTTCAAAGCCTGTGCCTTGAGCTGACTTGAGGCTGGAGGAGCGGGAACCACTGGATAGAGGATCAAAATGGAAACTCTTGCCAAAGGTGGGTGATCGAAAACTTTCTGGTTCCAGACTTGGTTCTGAGCGGTAGCTGGGGTTTCGGCTGCTTTCAGCAATCGACGTTGGCTCCTTCAGACTGTCTCCTCGACTTAGCTGTTATAGGGAATAAAGGATACAGGAGTCACTCGATAGCTTCCTAGGCTGTGCGTAAGAAATGAAAAATGAAGTATGTCATCTGCTTCTTCAAGGCAAGCTATAGGCATATCAGAAGGAAAATAAATGTCTCAATATAGAGAAATATAGAGATTGATAATTTGCAAGTTATTCAACTTACACGTCATAGTAACTTACTCACTGAAAGTCAGCATAATGCAGCACAATCCTGAGTACTGAGTCCAGGATACACATATTTAAATTCTATCTCAGCTATAGATGCTGTGGATGAGATGGGTTTGGTTGTTTTACTCAGCCGAGTCTGTTATAATTATTTAATCAGTTCATACGGTATCAAAATGGTATGTTAAGCCAGAATACAATAAATTTAAAAAAATCTGTTAAATACGTAATAAATCATACAAAACCTTAAAATATTTCAAATGTTTTACATACCGTGTTTCCCCGAAAATAAGACACTGTCTTATATATTTTTTGGCTCCCAAAAACACACTAGGTCTTATTTTCGGGGTAGGTCTTATATATTTATGGTGCCAAATAGTGGGTGTGAGTGTGTAGGGGGGGTGTTTCGCGGGTGCACGGTTGCTCCCTGAAAAGTCTTCCTGGAACTGGAGATTTACACTAGGTCTTATTTTCGAGGTAGGTCTTATATTAGGGCAGGTTTAGAAAACAGTGCTAGGTTTTACTTTCGGGGTAGGTCTTATTTTCGGGGAAACACAGTAGCTAGTCTGACGATGAGACATCCTATATTGCCATTCGGGTGGGCGAGAAGGTGGAAGAAAAGGGATGTGGACAATTAGGGGAGCACAACTATGGAAAAATATGCAGCCTGACTGCCTAACTTGGCTTCTGATGCAATCATGGTTGAGCAAGCAATGATTCTATGGCTGACAACAGCTGAAATTTTGTTAGATTTGTTTCTTGGATTTCTATCCCACTTTCATTCAGAAGCTTGAGGTGGATATACAGTGTTTCCTCTTCCTTGGAAGTAAGCTACTAGAATTTAGTAGCATTTCCTTTTGACTCACAGGAGTTCACTATAAAACAGGGGGGTCGAGCTCGAGGCCCGTGGGCCTAAGATCTGGCCTGCAGGGCTGCCCTGGAAACAGCAAAGGACCCGCCCGTGGTGCCTCTGCCAGCGAAAGGGGAGGGGGCCCATTTTCACTGACAGAGGGCTAGAAAAACAAACTAAATGCAAAACTAAACAAAAGGAGAAATGTTTTCCCTTTTACATTTGAACATCCAAGAAGGGACAGGAAAGAAGAAAGGAAGGAGGAAAGACAAAGAAAAAGAAGGAAAGAGAGCAAGGAAGAAAAAATAAGGAAGGAAGGAAGGAAGGAAGGAAGGAAGGAAGGAAGGAAGGAAGGAAGGAAGGAAGGAAGTCCTGCCTTAGCACTTGGCCACCAGCAGACGGCAAGGCTCCTCTGGAGGACAAGGGTTTGGCGCGTTCTCTGGTCTCGCCTTCCTTGCTGGAGACAATGGATCCCCATCACACGTGCCCCCAACACGAGTGATGTCGAGCTGGCCACGCCCACCCCAGCCACCACCTGAGGTCAAACACAACCCTGATGTGGCCCTCAATGAAATTGAGTTTGACACCCCTGCTATAAAAAGATCAACTTTTAAGAATATCACAATATTTCTGCTATTGTTTTCCTGCATTTGGTTATACAATTAACCCTCTTAAAGTTACTTATATATAGCACTTTGGGCAGTTTAGGCCTCACGCAAGAAACTACAAACTAAAAATAGGAAGGAATGTTGATAAATAGCTTTCCCATTGCCTTTACTTGTCAAAAGGATGGGGAAATGATCACATGACTCCAGGAGACTGCAACTCTCATAAACAGGAGACAGTTACCAAGCCTCTGAATTTTGATCACATGACTATGGGGATGCTGCAATGGTCATAAATCTGAAAAATGGTCACAACTCACTCTTTTCAGGGTCATTGTAACTTTGAATGGTCATTAAATAAACTGTTGTAAGTTGAGGACTACTTGTAAATATTACTTTAGAGTTCTGTATTTCTGGCATAAACTAAGTATTTTATACAGCACTAACGAGCAAAAGAATCTCTGGAAAATCTTCATTAATGCTCTCCAAAATCAAATGGTTAAGCAAGTGTACTGCACAGTTCTAATTAGATTAACAGTACTGTTCTGAAATAAGAATTATATTTATATATGCAAAGTATTTCTCCTATACATTATTCAACACATGACTATTTCAATTCCTTGATCTATCTTTTTTTTTCATCTGCTCCAATTAGTAGGTCTCAGAGCTCTACTAAGACTAAGGCAGATCCAAAAAGTCTGAAGTGTGCCACCCTCACCCCCCGCCCCTTAGTAAAATATACATCAATCCAATTAAGGTGTTACAGTCTCAAACCAAATTCCCCTTCCAACACCTCGCCCTGTATGTTCATTTACCACAGTCTATTCTTCATGTTAAGCAAGCTTATTTACCTTGGCACTGGTGGAGTGAGGCATTGCAGCTGAAGCACTGCTGCTAGTATAGCCAGGTCGATACTTATACATGGTTGGAGTTGGAGGGCTGTCCTTATTTAGCAAACTGCTATCTGTAAAGAGAAAGGGACTTATAGCAACTAAGTTTTATGCATGCACACACACACACAATTTGGGTTATATAAATAAATTTATACATATGCAAATATATTAGATGTATTAGAAATATTTATTGATCTATTATGCCCTCAAATATTATTTTCTCTCTGTCTCAGTTTTCAGAACTGCTGGATGGGAGGAGTAGTCCTGATCTGAGAACTCAAATGAAAACCTGCAAAACAAAGTGCCGAACACATCCACCCATGTTTTCCTATATATTATTATAAAACGCACAGGTGTATAATATAGCCCAAATAACAACTAAGATCACATCTTCAATTTACTACAACAATTGAGCCTGGAATTTTGTTTTTTTGCATGGTTATTAAGTGAATCATGTGGCTGCAAGTACGAATCCAGATTGTCCAATGGGTGTTTTTTGATGGAAAATGGCAAAAAAAAAGGTCACAAAATGCAATGTGATCATGGGATCCTGCAACCTGTGATAAATGTGAGATGGTTGATCTCAATCATCAATGCAATCATGTGACTGCAAGGGCGGTGCAACAGTCACAACTTTGAGGGCATTTGAGATCTTAACACACACACGCACACACACACACAAAAGTGTATGTGTGTATTCTTCTTTTGAGAGTGGCCATCGGAATTTCATGTTAATGTATGCCACCGTGTACACAGAAAAGTAACAATAAAGGTTGTCTTGTCTTATCAGACCGTGCCTCAGCAGCATTATCCTAATTACTTCAAAACTACCATTACGCTTTAAGCTCAATAGCCACAAGTATTGCTACCTGGTTTTGGAGTGATGCAGATGGTATTTCCCTGATACAGAAAACCACCCAGGTGCATAACTGACTGTGTCTCTCAAGCAAATCCCTCTTACCCTCATTGGTGGCCAGGGTTAAATGTGTCCTCAGACCTGTGTAGCGGCTGAGGTCTGGTTTGGGTGGCGGTGGTGGTTCAGCATCAGCAGACTGGCTCTCTGTTACTTCAAGGCTTCCTTTGGACTGCAGAGGGGGAAAAAGCAAAGCACACGGGTACAATCGGAAAAATGGCAGGAATCAATGTTATGAATATTGTCCTTGGTTGGATAAAGGTGGGATGCTCTTAAAATGACCAATTAGTCTTCCAGCATTTCCACAAATGTTTTTGTAAACTGTAGTTGCTGGATGAGAAATGAAAAGGAAAAAAATCAATGATCTTCTAAGGCACAACTTTTATGTTGTATTGGTTACACAGGAGGGAAATGTAAGTTCAAGTTCAACTCCTGAAGAAGCTGAAACAAGGAGAGATATTACTGAGGAACAATGCCTGAGGTAATCATTTGATACCTACTCACACTGTTGAAACCCCAAGAATATTTTGAAGCCACTGCTTGTGCAGCATTTTCATTTCCTCCTCACCTTTGTTCTCTTCAGTTCAGCCTGGATACCATTATCCATTATCTTCATAGCAACCTGTCCATCTGATATTTCTGGCCGTAAGAATGGAGGTCTCACTAATACAGTCTGTTCTCCCTTTGGCCGCCCAAGATACCTAGTGAATAGTGAAAAAGGATTTAAGACAGAGCTTTTAGTAAATTATTTATTTACCTGGCTTAGCAAGGCAGTGTAATGTCAGAATAAGGTTTGAGATACATACGTTTTGCAATTTGAATACATTTGTGTACAGGTAGTCCTCAAGATATGACTGGTCTTTTAACAACTACCAGAGTTACGACAGCTGCCATAAAATGTGCCCACCCCCAGTGCTTTTTGATAGTTCATGGCAAAAACTGCTCATTTGCAGAATGGGTTAACACTTGGCATCAGCTACCCAAGCCCTGCTGTGCACACTCTACACCTCACCATCCACTTGCAAAAAACTCTTCCACCCAATAGCAAGTCTAACCTACCTGCCAGCAAGCCACCTGGGACTTGCAATTTCCTCTTGGCTTCCCCACTGACTTTACTGTTTGAAGCTGGTGGCAAGTTGTGAGAAGATACTCATTTAAAGACCCATGATTCTTGCTTAATGATGGCAACAGAATTGCAGGGATTGCTGTTGCTAAGTGATATGGTCACATGATTATTGCCTTTATGACTGTATCACTTAGTGACTGAAATTTCAGTACAACTGCTATTGTAACTCAAGGACTACCTATAATATGGTTTTAAAGATGCAGAAAAACGATAGCAATTTATTAAAATATGCCAGATTGTCATGCCCCTGTTGGAATCTGATTCCAAGGGGGAGGCCAAGCAGCTGACAGGGAGTTAGTTGCAACTGGGAAAACAGTGTTTAAAAAGGAAAGCTGTGCACAGCAAAGTTGCTGGAGGCAAACCGTGAGTTATCTTTGTTTGTCGAGGCTTATCTGGGTCCCTGGCATCTTCCCAACTGTGTGTGTTTTGTTGGCCTTTGAGTTCTGCAATTCCTTATCCTGCCCTGTCCAGTTAATTGCTGCAGCGTGGTTTGTATGGATTTTTATTTACAGTTTATCTGTACTTTGTTTTCAAACTGAATTTCCTCCACTTAAAGACTGTTCTAGGGAGAGTTTTTTCTCCAGCTGAAGGTAACTGGACATTGGGGGCAAAGTTGGAGGTATTAAAGGGACTTTTCTTACTTATGTGACTGTGTTGCCTTTGTGCCATGCCCCGGGTAATCACAGATTCCTAGTTGTACTGGTGCTTTGCAGTTATTAAAAAAATTAGAAACAAAGAATAAAGGACAAAAGCACAAAAAAACAAAGAAACCAAGATGGCTAACATTCCCTCTTCCAACCCCCCACCCACTAAAACTAAACTTGGCAGTTTCTAGAAGTAAATAGAAGTAATAAAGAAAGTAACAGATAAAATGGTTGCTATATAAAATTACCTCGCAATTCCAATAAAGGAATAACATACAAAACAGGATTACACAATAGGAAATGGGTTCTAACCTTTTATCCCTCCTTCCTTTTTAAATTGATCTCATGGAAAGACCTTGCTTTTGTGCACAACAGTTTATTTCAATATAATTTTATAAATGTGAAGAAATGCATACACGGAACCTCAGTATTGTTAGGCAGGGAAATGTGGTACCTGTAGATTCTGATTCATTACAAAGTAGGTGTGTTGGGTGCACAAAAATAATCTGAATACATCTGCACAGTTAAGCAACAGAAACATATACCTACAGAAAGCTGCACCGTCCTAATATATTTTAGATACTGACAAAGGTTGAAAAGGAAACTTGGCTTTATGGTAACTCATTCAGTCTTCCTCTTTAACCATGCACAAAAATGTAACTAGTACAAAAGCAAGTTTCAACTGGAGGTCTCAGTAATATCATCACATATTTTTAATTTGGAGCTAATTAGTGTTCCTTATTATCTAAAGTGAGAGCCAGTTAACGCTGTTAAGGCATCAGGCAAGAAACTAGGAAACTGTGAGTTCTAGTTCCACCTTAGACATGAAGCTAGCTTGGTGATCTTGGGCCGGTCATCTTCTCTCAGCCCTAGGAAGCAATGGCAAATACCCTTGCCAAGAAAACTGCAGAGACTTGTCCAGACAGCCTGTGAATTGGACATGACTGAATGGACTAATATAAATCAGAAAGATATTCCACCCCCACAAGGAGTAGAATGCTTGGAGAAGCAATTCATCTTTGCTCCAGGAAAGTCTTAGTTTAGATGACCAATTAATTTGGAAAACAGGCCATGGGCACTTTAAAAGAGATCACTCAGTCAGCCTTTATACCAAATTAATACTCCTACATATTTAGATACTGATCAGCATGCACTCCTTACAATCTACAAGGGAGAGGAAAAACACAGCTGCTCTGTCAAACATCAGTTTCCCCAGGGAGAACCAGAGATCCTAATTCAGGAAAACAAATACAATGTGATAGGCCTCACTGAAACTTGGTGGGATAATGCTCATGATTCATGCACATTAGAAGGGTGTAATTTATTCAAAAGAAACAGACTGAATAGAAAGGGTGGGGGCGTTGCATTGTACATGAAGAAAAAAAATATATTGAACAAAAATTCAGCAGAGAATGGAAATCCTATAAAAAGTATTTGGGTAACAAAAACAACAAGAGAAAGGAAAGTGATACCACTGTAGGAGTTTTTCACAAACCACCTGGGTAAAGAGAAGGAATGGATGAGGCCTTCCCACATCAGATGATCAGGCTCTCTCAAAGACGTGTAATAGGGATAAAAGAGGATTTCAATTAATAAATTATTGTTATCTCTTGCTGATAATTTTGTCAGAAAGTGGAAGAAAAGAGCGAGCTTCTTTCTGTTATTGTGGATGTAATCTTTACCAACAGGAAGAATTGGTTGAAAAGATGAAGGGAGCTGGCACCTCTTGGGGAAATGAACGTGTTATCCTTTATTTGTGATAACCAGAAAAGAAAGAATTGAGAAGAATCCGACTGCATAGTGTACCACAGTATTAAAGAAATACCCTGATATAGTCCTTGACTTATGACAATTGAGTCCAAAATTTATGTAGCTAAACAAGACAGCTGTTAAGTGAGTTTTGTCCCATTTTATGACCTTTCTTGCCAGGGTTGTTAAGTGAATCACACTGCATTTGCTAAGTTAGTAACGCAGTTGTTAAGTGAAATTGGCTTCCCCATTGACTTTGCTTGTCAAAAGGTCCCAAAAGGTGATCACATGAACCTGGGACACTGCAACTGTCACAAATATATGCCAGTTGCTAAGCATCTGAATTTTCATTATATGACCACAGGGATGCTGCAACAGTTGTAAGTGTGAAAAATGGTCATAAGTCACTTTTTTCAGTGCTGTTGTAACTTCGAGTGGTCACTAAACTGTTGTGTTGTAAGTCAAGGATTACCTGTAGTGCAATAACTGCAAAACCATTTTCAACTCCTGGATGACCAGTGAAATTCCAGAAAAGAGCAAAGGTTATTTCCAATTTCAAAAAAAGAAGGAGGAGGCAGACTCACAAAATGACAAACCTGTCAATTGTAGCTCTGCTGGCCGCCTTGGGGACCAGATGGGGGCATTCCAGGCTGGAGGGAGCTGCTAGATTGACGGCAGACTCCATCCTCCTGCTCTCTATCAACCATTTTTTTGCTTACCATATTGATGTATTATTCTCATTTTGTTCCTTTGTCACAGTTTACTTATTGTCCTTTTATTTTACTTCTCTTCTGTTTACGTTTTTATTATTGTAAGCCACCTAGAGTAGCCTCATGGCAGAATAGGTGGCAAATAAATTTAATAAAATAAAATAAAATTTGTCATCTCATACTAGGCAAGTTTCTCAAGAAGATGATCAAACAGCATGTTATGGGAGCAGGTTAATAATTAACAAAAGCCAGCATGGCTTTGTTACAACAGATCATTCTGGACTAATCTCATGTCCTTCCTTGACAGAGTTACCACCTTAGCAGATCAGGGAAATGCTATTCCACATAAGAGTGAAAGCCAATAGAAAACCAATGCAGCACTCAAAGCAAAGATGCATTGTGCTCCAATAGGAACTGGATAATACACAGACCGAATCAAGTGAAGCTTTCAAGTGGTAACTTTAAAAGCAACCCATGTTGTAATCTGGGTGAGTGGTGACAATGTTGTGAATCACTGTAGTAAGATCCTCTTGCTCCAGTTAATGCTGCAACTGTTGCACCAGCTAAAGCTAGCCAAATGCTCTCATGGCTTCCACCTACTCTTTAGGCAGAAATCACAGATCTGTTCCTTCAGGAGTAGTTCTTTCAACTGCAAGAGATACCACTGGTATTGCTTGAGCACCCCAGTGGAGAAACAGTAACTCTGTCTTGTTAAAATTCAAAATTAAGTTTGTTCTCTCCCATCCATATTGTGAAGGATGTGGAAAACAAAGCTCTATGAAGAACAATAAAGGAGCCAGGATTATTAAAAGGCAGTTGTTGGGGACATGTGATGTTACTCTTGTTTCCAAATACCTGAAAGGTTGTCATATGGAAGAAAGCCAGATTTCTTCTGTTGCCACAATAGCAATAGCACTTAGACTTATATACTGCTTTATAGTGCTTTTCAGCCTTCTCAAAGCAGTTTACAGAGTCAGCATATTGCCCCCAACAATTTGGGTCCTCATTTTACCCACCTCGGAAGGATGGAAGGCTGAGTCAACCTTGAGCCTGGTGGGATTTCAACTGCCAAATTGTAGGCAGCTGGCTGCAGCAGAAGTAGCTTGCAATACTGCACTCTAACCACTGTGCCACAGAGTTCTCTCACAAGCTGGAGAACCAATGCAGGTATCCCTTGTTTAACAACCACTTGTTCAGCAATGGTTTGAAGTTACAACAGCACCGAAGAGAGGTGGTTACAATCAGTCCTTGAAGTTCCAGTGGTTCCCAGGGTTTAGCACTCAGGTGCTTACAGCATCTTGTGGTTATGTGATTGCACATGGCAACATTCCCTGTCAGTTTCCCACAAGCAATGTCAATGGGGAAGTGGGCAGAGAAGGTTGAAAGTTGATTGGGTAACTCTCCCACCCATATACCTTCTTCCAGCCCTTCTGCACTTATGCCTTCCAACCACCCACACACGCTCAGTGAGCCTTACTATGCTTGTGCCACACCTCCCTGTCCTTTGTGCATCCTTGCACACTCTTCCCAAGCCTTCCTGAGGTTGTGTCTTTCTGGCCACTTGCATAACTGGCAGCAGCCATTTACCTGCCTGACAGCTTGCTTACAAGACACCTGGAACTTGCAACTTCCTGCCAGCTTCCCCACTAATTTTGGTTGCTGGAAGCCAACAAGAAGTTGTGATGAAGTTATAGCTTAAGAATCCACAATTGTTGCTTAACTGTGATAACAAGAGACTGAAGAAATTGCTGTCCCTGAGTAATGAGGTAATATGATGTTGCACTTTATGACCACTTTATGACTTAGTGACAGAAATTCCAATCTCAATTGCCATTTTAACTCAAGGACTACCTGTAGGTTTAAATTACAAAGAAGGAGTTTCAAGCTAGACAACATGAGGGAACTTTCTGCCTGTACAAGGTATAAGCAAATGAAACATGTTGTCACATGGAATGGTGGGTCCTTCTTCAGAAGTCTTCAGAAAAAGACTGGCTGGTTCTCTGTCAGAGATACTCTTAATACATACTGCACCAAGCAAGGGGATGAATCCTACAGTTTCCTATTCTAAGAGTCTATGATTAAGAACTAAAATGATGGTTAGCAATTGCTTTCTGCAACCCAGCATCTCCTTGCTGATTCATTCATAGGATTAACAATGTCTATGGAGATCATCCAGGTCATGGCTGTCCCAAAAGTGCTTTTCCAAGAGGCAACTGGATTTTCTGGTCCAGAAAGTCCAGTTGACCCCTGTAAAAGCACTTTTGGGACAGTTAGCTGTGAGAAACTTCCTCTCACTTTTCACACTAACAGTGAAGACAGTAATTCTCATTTCTCCTCTGCTCCATCTTACTTTGGTGGAACAGAATTTACCTGGGAGCTGGAGAGCTGCAGAGGACACGACTGACATTCTTACAGCAGCCATTGGTAAATGGGTTTACCCCACCTCGGAACTTGCCTGTAACCTGCAAAGACCAAAAACTGGTTAGGCAAAATTCAGTGAAATGAACAACAAAACAAAATGGGAAATACATACTTGTTCATTGGTAGTGCGACCTCTGGCTACTAGTACAACATGGAATCCTGTAAGGCCAGCTACAGGAATAAAGAACAAACCAGCCACACACATCACGGCCATACTGCAGCAAAGTCAAGGAACAATCCTAAAGAATCACAATTCATTTCTTATCTGGAGTTTCATTTCCCACCTGATAAGTGGCACTGTCTTAAGGAGATCTAAAAATTCCTTGCCAGGGTTCATTTTTGGGGGGTGAGTGGGGGTGGGGAGATTAAAGGATACGTAACAGCCATGCGGATTCCAGAGAGTTCTTCCACTTGATATAGGACATACAGTAAACCGAAACCAAACACACCCATGATGTGGGCCGTAAGTGACAGCAGGAACAGGAAGAAGTAGCGATAATTGCGTCTTCCTATGCAGTTGTTCACCCATGGACAGTGATGGTCAAATTCCTTCCATAGGAAAAAAAAATGGGTTAGGAAAATAATCCCTCTATAAAGCCAGACTATAGTTTTACATTATTAATAAAACCATTCTAAACTACATCACATCTGACTACAAGTCAAGTATTTATTTCCATTCATGATAGAATGTAAAACGTAACTCCCATAAGAATGGTATAACTACAATGAACTCATAGACCTTTGATCTGATCGATCTTATGCCTTTCCTCTTCTTTCATGTATTCTGTGTGCTCGTGCGTGTTATGTGTGTATAGACAGACAGATGAGTTTTGACATAAAGAAGGTCAGGATATGTATTCTTCTGCAACCACTCTGCATACAGTTTGTAACATCTAGCCAATTTCCCAGGCTTCACAAGCAGAAATGACCAAGTTACTGAACACGTTCCCAAATATTACTGTTGAATTGCTCAGCAGAGAAAATCTGATTCAAATAGTTTCTTTCATCTCAGATAACTTTTCTTTGTTTCAGCTCCAAAATGAAATTCTGAAGCATAACAATGTTCTGTCTACACTGACTATGATGAAACAACCAGGGAAGAGTAACCACACTGTTTGTCAGACTATTGGAATGCTTCCCTCCTTGGGAGATGAATAACTTCCTTCAGACACTGTTTTAAGAACTGCATTCCCCTTCCCACCCCCGTATTAGCCAGTGAAAATATTAATGTCTCCCTAGGTTTACATCTGAAGCAACCCACTCTCTAGCTCTGTATTTCCAATGTGCCTTGACAAGCCCCCCCTCCCATTTTGGCAAATGGATTGTTGTAACTGAAGAGCTTTCCTTCCAAGATGCTTTCAATCTTCAGTGTTACCCTGCTATACACCTTTAAAACAATCCTTTTTTTTTTGTTCTGCCAGTCTAAACCCTACTCTGAACGTTCACAAATTCTCAATGCTGTCTTTAGTAGTCTGAGGATCTTAGAAGGAGCATCTTGTGGCATCTGACAACTTTGGTGTTGAACTTGGATAATTAATATGTGGTACCTTACATGTATTGGTATTGCCTGAAGACAGGAAAAATAAACCTACATTCAGTGACTGGTTATATGTATCCTGTGACTAAGGTATAATCTGAGAACAGGTGAAACTCCAATGCTACTGAAGCTAAGCAGGTCTGGGGCTGTTCAAACGCTGGGTGGGAGGAATCTGAAAAGCTTATGCACATCACCTTGCATTCCCATTTCTGGAAAAAAAGGTGACTAAAAAAAGGAACAGCAGATTTAACACCACCATTCTTTCTGAAAGCCCTTATTCCCTTCTCCTTCCCCTTTTTCTTTCTCAAGATTACATTATAAAACCAGACACTCAATACTCAAGTTCTGGAATTGATGAAAAGCAGCCCAGATTATGCCAAACACCATCCCATGCAGAATAAGCATTTCCAATTTCTTTAGTGGAGTTCTCTCCTCATTTTATCTTCTTACCTCCACACAGTTATCACAGACACTACAATGGGAGCAGCGTGGTGGCCGGTAGAATCTGCATGTTGCACACCATTTCATGCGCACTTGAATGCCCTTTATTTCCACAGTTTTGTATAGGGGAGCTCGGAAATCATCCTCCTTATCCTCATCTTCTTCAGCTACATGAGAAGAAAACCATCAAATGCAATAGGAGAGGAAGAAAAAAAAACCTCTAGAATCAGTATCTTTCCACCTTCCAGATTTGTAATGATAAATATATAACTGATGGCAAGAGAGATTTTTTTCAGAATGAGGAAACCAAAATTTATTACAGGTAGTCCTCTATTTATAACTATTTGTTTAGTGACCATTTGAAGTTACAGCAGAACTGAAAAAGTGACTTATGACTAGTTCTCACACTTATGACCATGGCCACGTGATCAAAATTTGGACAACTGCCATGTATTTATGACTTTGCAGTGTCCCGGAGTCATGTGACCAAGGCCTGCAACCTTCCCAGCCAGCTTCTAACAAGCAAAGTCAATGGCAGAAGCCTGATTTGCTTAAGGAACACATGATTCACAAAACAACTGTGGCAAAAAGGTAAAATGTACAACTTACTTCAAAACTGCCTTCCTTAGCAATGGAAATGTTGGGCTCCCTTGTGGTCGTACATCAAAGACTAATTTTATAGGCTGTTGTCTGAAGCAGTCAAAACAACCTGGATTATATAATGTAAGCAATGCACCAATAACCTAGCCTGTAAGTCAGACTCCCTGGCAAAAGGAACCAGACAATAAAGGAAAAGAGCAATGCTATGTGTTCACTGTTAAAACTGACCAAGTATTTAAAATTCTCAATATTCATTCTTAGACCTATATTAGAAAGGCAAAGATCTGCATTTTTACAGGTAGTCATCCACTTATGATGGAACAGAATTTCCATTGTTAAGCAAGGCAGTTATTAGGTGAACTGCACTCAATTTTATGCCACATATGTTAAGTGAATTATGGCAGTTGTAAAGTAAATTGTGTGGTCATTAAGCAAATCCAGCTTCCCCCACTGACTTTGCTTGTCAGAAATCAGCTGGGAAGGTCACAAGTGGTGATCATGTGACCCTGGGACACTGCAACCATCATAAATGCATGCCAGTTGTCAACACCCAAATTTTGATCATGTGACTGTGGGGAACACCACAACAATCTTAAGTCTGAGGAACACTTGTAAGTCACTTTTTTCAGTGCTGTTATAACTTCTAACAATCGCTAAATGAATGGTTGTAAGTTGAAGACTACCTGTATTGTGATGAAAAATCTTATACAAATGTGAAAAAGAAAATGCCTGACAGATGAAAATAATGAAATAACCATAGTCAAAATCCCCGTTTTTAGATTTATGATTTGCAAGAAACCAGAACAATGCTTACCTCTAGGGAATATGCCAGGATCCATGAAAGTGGCCATACTGAAATTGGCCAGCACAAACAGGAAGACCACAGCATTGTAAATGGGTATGATTGGGGAGATGTAAATGCTGAGTCCTGGACACCTGTACAAGACAAAGCAGTCCAAAACAAAAAGCATCACTCTCTCAATTTTATTAATTGCATTTGATATTCAAGCATTTTCCTTAATAACTATATACCTGCAGTTTGTCATTGCAAATTTGCTCGAAGCTCATGGAATCAATTAGCAGAAGGTATTATAGTCAATTAACAAAATTACCTAAATATATAACATTTAATCTGAAACAGAAGATGATTTTCTAACCTCACTGGACAATTTGTAGCTAACCTAACTCACAAGTGCACCTTCAAATTTATAGTAGACCTACTGTTACCAGAGTAGACAATCTCAAGGTGATACTCCTTCCACATGTATATTGGGTGTATACTGCATCCACTATGTAGAATAATAATCTCTTCTCCCACAAGAGAAGCTGTGCAAGAACACGATTTAGATGGTTACAAACACAATGCAGTAACCCTGGACATCAGGAAAAGGAAACAGAACGCTTATACAACATCTTGCAACAAAATGGATACCCATGAAAATTTATCAAAAAGTGCCTAACCACTCAACCCTCTACAGCACAACCAACACAAGCTATGAAAAAGGTAACTTTGCTATATATCAAAAACATATAAGAAACAACCAACGGATTATTGCAACCACATGGCATCATAGTAACACAGCAACTAACTAAAGGCCTCCAAAATATCTTTAGTACCGGTAAATCAAAACACCCTGTAGCCCAGAAGAACAGGAATCATCTACAATCTACTGTGTAAGGACTGTAATATAGCCACTATGTAGGACAGACGGGCAGTAGACTAGCAGAGTGCATCCACCCACACCAGCTAGGAGTCAGAGGACATGATGAAAACTCCTTAATTGCACAACACATGGACAATCTTAACTGGGAAATATGAGCATCTTAGACCAAACTAAGCCCCCACCCCCAAATGCTAGAGAATTCCTAGAAGCCTGGCACTGAGACAAATCAGCCATCAGCAGGCACACAGAAATAAGCAACATTTACATATCAATCAAAAATGTTAATCAAATAGCTAAAAAGGAAACAAAAGATCAAAAACACCTCACCAGCAAGGAACACTCAGATAAGCAGGGATTAACATCAAAATTAATAGCAGACCAACTATCAAGAGGTAACCAAATCCCCAATCAAGGGACTACCAACTCAGACAAACAATCAAACAATGAACAACAGCCACTTTTAGCACTGAAGATGTTACTTGCCTGGGTAACAAAATGTTTGCAAAAAAACAACCAAGCATGGAGAGCACCAAGGACTCTTCAGTTCAGCTACAAATTTATTTATTTATTTATTGAATTTATATTGCCGCCTATTCACCCATGGTGACTCAAGGCAGCTTACAGAATGTAAAACCATATTTAAAAATAAAATAAAACGAAAAACTAACAAAAAATCAAATTAATAAAGTACAACAAAATCTGAAAAAAGTAAAAATAAAAAATCACCCCCCAACTCCCAGCCCCTGCCCCGAGATGTTCTCTTCTTAGTATTAAAACCTATCTGTATCTTTTCATAATATTTCATAATATTATAAAGTAACAATTTCCCACTTACAGATTCAGATTCTTTAGTCATTAGAAGATCTCATGCAGAAATACATTACCTGCTGAGATATTTCTATATCCAGATTACTAAACCTAGTATTCATTCAGTGATGAGCTTAACAGAATGAAATAATTCTCTATTCCAACTGACAAAAAAGCTCCTCAATAATGTTGCCATTACATTTAGCTCAAAAGAGGGAATATCTTTTTAAAAATTTACTGCCATTGACAATAAATTTCTACAGAGGAATGTGCACCTTGGATGTGACAGATTGGGCTCCAAACAATAATAAATGTATTATACCCTACTGTCTCCTTTCCTGGGAAGAGCCACTTTGATAATAGTTCCACCAGTCATTTTTTTTCTGGAGAAATCCCTTTCTGTCTTGGTTTACTCGCGAGGAGGAAAATAGCAACCTATTTACATCAGGAAGGGGGATAGTCCAAAACAGGGTCCTCAAACTTGGCAGCTTTAAGACCTCAGCCATAGCTGGCTGAGGAACTCTGGGGGTTGAAGTCCACAAGTCTTAAAGTTGCCAAGTTTGGAAACCTCTGGTCTAAAAGCTTCCCACAAAATAAATGTGCTAATTAAGTATAAAATTAGAACAAGGTTTATAATAAAAGCTGCAAAAGGAAGGGAAAAAATGATTTCCAGAGAGGTTTATTTCAGTCACTATCCCTTCACTCATCCCTTACCTGTTCTATAATTCCCTATTCTTCTTCATGGATTTCTGCAGGTTGGGGTTTCCTTTCTTACCTAGCTTTTTCAGCTAGCCACCAATATTCGCCTCCTTTTAAATAAAAACCCATCTGATAGGCTCTTCCAAAACGGATTAACTCAGGCCCCCTATCTGTATTAGACTAGTCAGCTCATTTTTCTCTAACAGTGTACTTTTCCCTGCAAGTCTAGAACACAATAAATGTTGAACCAACCAGCGGTGGGATTCAAAGATTTTTAACATCGGTTTGGCGGGTATGGCTTGGTGGGTGCACTTTGCGCACATGCGCCAAATGCGGACTTTGCACAGGCGCAGAGGCGTTTGTGCAGGTGCAGAGATGTTCCAACTCACTTCCTGCAAGCCTGCACTCTCCCTATTGCTTCAGCAGTTGCCGCGCAGCACTCTGCTGTGCCGCGCAAAGCAGCTGTGTTTCAAAAACAGGGAATAAAGGTGAGTATGGCAGCCTGGGTGGGTGGGCCCAACATCAGAGCGGCGGAGAGAACCGGTTCAGACTCTGCTGCTCATCGGTGCTACTGGCTTGGCAGAACTGGACCAAACTGGTAAGAATACCACCACTGGAACCAACCAATCTGACCTTCACAGAGAGTTCCATCTCAGGAATGCTTCTAAGAGAACAGACCACATCTTATATACATACCCGCTATGCTAATTTCTCAGTGGGGAAGATCTGATGAAGATTACAGATCATTTCAAAAGGGGCTGTATTCCAATTATGTAGTATTAGCAACTGTAGTGAATAAGATAAATCCCATTCCAAGAAGTTCAGACACTGACAGTTGAGCAAAAATTAGCTGATCTGTCAATCCAGGTAGTGGCCAGAGATAATTGAAGCCTCAGAAAAATCAAAGGCTGAGAACCAAACGAATGAGGTTTAGCTTGAGCTGAAGACAAGCTCCATTTTCTTTCTGTCTCTTTTTCCTCCATGTCTCAGAAGGAGTGGAAGTATCTTTTCAAAATGGTTGAAAAAGAAAAAGAAATACCAGTCCATAGAGATGTGACTTAGAAATCAGGGAATTATACTGCATGCTGAGGAATAATGAAAGCAAGAAGCAGATCAGATTATTCTATTATTTGATAGTGGTTTTCATTGCAGAACAGTGTCTGATTCTGACTGAAGGAACAGAAATGGAAATCGATCTTTAAAGAAGTCATTCTTCATTTTTTATTTTTTTTCTGTGTTTGCCTCTTTTCAATTTCTTCTTTAATCTGTATTATGTTAATGTACCATAACATATTCTTGAATTCTTAATGGACCAATAAGATTAGCGTTAGCACACATTTTTCATCCTCCAGTCAAGTTGGCCAGTAGGGATGAATCGCAGTGGAATGCAGGGTAGTCAAAAAGGCAGAGATGGGGCGATAGATAGGCTGGTGGGAGGGAAGTTGAAGCACATGATGTAGCTGTAAATGCAGGTGGGGGGGCAAGCACCCACATTTTTATCACAAGGCCCTGAAACGTCTTTAAGTTCAAGGACTGTTTGAAACTACTATTTGTTCAGCACTATTTAACTTCGAATGGTTGCAGATTGAGTGGTTGGTAAGTGAGGACTATGTTCTTCCTCAACTTACTCAGTTCTGTGACACTGTAATCACTACTGACTTTTTAAATGTAAAGAATAACAGTTGGGCACCTAGTCCAAATACTTTGTCTATAAGGCTGGATACCTTGAACTTTCTAAAAGCAACTGCAACTTGCTTTGTCAAAGAAGAGGACTTAGCAAGAAAGGAAAACAAGACAAGCTAGTCTGACTAGATGGATAGGGAGAACAAGAATGTTGCACTAAATATAATGCTAATGACTGGAAGAGAAGTACAGCAAAAGCCCTCTTAGAATCAAGCTAGATAATCCTTAAATGTTTACTAATGTACTGAAGATATTAATGGAACAGAGACAAAACTATATTAGAGCAAACTCATTTTAATTTTTAATGGAACAGAAAAAAACTCTCTATGCTTTAATGAAGTAAGGGAATAGCCTTAGGATCCAAGGCAGCTTACCTAAATGTAGATATAATGAAGTATGAAATTTTATCATGGGCAGAGACTTCAGATTTATCATTAATAATTAAGTTCAACATTGCTTCCCCCATAACTGAATATAAAAATTATCTACCTGCTTTTGAAGCTAAGATACAAATGATTCTACACTGAATAGTTGCACACAACTACTACCTTCTATAGTGAAAGGATGAAAATGATGTAATTTTATAAGCCTTCCAGTGCATAATAAATTGGGTTTAACAATACAAAATAAGGATCTGCAGGCTATTATTCTAATTTAACTGGTCCAACATAAGAGTATGATAATGAGTACAAAATATCAAACAAGTATAAACAAATAACAACAATGACTCAAATATCTAATAATGTTAATCAGTGGCATCATAACAGGGACTAGACCTCTTTGGGCTCAGAGATTCACCACAGAACATGGACAAGACCAGGGGTGGGATTCAACCGGTGTTACTACCGGTTCGGTGACTATGTTTTGCACGCGTGCGTATAAAAAAAACATCAGCTGTGCCGCCCAGAAAGCTGAAAAGCGCTGTGTGCAGGTGTGCAGCGTTTGAAAAGCCTCTTTTTCCTGCTTTTTCAACCTCAGCTGTGCCACGCAAAGCAGCTGAGGTTGAAAAAACAGGAAATAAAGGACAGGTAAGAGCCCGGGCGGGCGGGCGGATGGGCCAAACAGCAGCAAACACAGAACCGGTTTGATGTCTGCTGCTCTTCAGAGCTACTGGTTCTATAGAACCGGGCAGAACTGGTAGCATCCCACCCCTGGACAAGACTTAGGATAAACTGTAAATGATTAGCCTAGAAAATTACAGGAATTATAACTCAAAATAGTTCTGCACTTAATTCTATGCATTAGTCTTGTTCTCAAGCCCATATAATAAAATTGTAATTAAATCTTAGCATCAAATGAAGAAAAGCTGAGATAATAGGCCAAGTACCATATTTTTTAATGCTGTCTTGTTATAAGACAGCAAACAATAATATTAAATACAACCTGATCAATCCTAGCAAAGGTTTAAAGATATTTTCAGGCAACCTGAATTCAATAGCTATTTTATTACCCTTCATATAAACTAGTGAAAGTTTACAGAGGTTTGGCTTCAGTGGTGGGGCCTGGAGGTGCTCCTTCTCGGTGGTAGTGCTGGTCCTTTTGAATTAATTCTCAGTGGAAATCAGATTAATTCCCATTTTAACTATCTAGAAGCAAGTTAAAACAGATCTTTTCTGGAGAGTGTCTGGATTGTGATGTTGTCTTGGCTGGGGTTTGCAGATTATTGACTGCTGGGGGGATTGCTTGTGCTTTATTCATTTACGTCTTTTTATTTTATACTCAGAGTAGGTGTTTCATTTGTAATTGCAGAATATCTGTTAACCATTGAGAGCCCTTTAGGATTGTCTCGAGTTACAAAGTAATAGTAAAAACGTTATGGTGGAAGAACTGGAGGGAAAGGATCAAGCTGCCCTGGATCATGGGAGAAATGTCACTAATATTTTCATATGTTGGAAAATTAAGAGATAGTAGACATGTTCGATAATTAGTAAGAGATGGTAAATATGTCTTTAGAGGCACCAATTTCATATATTAATTACAAGAATGGTGTATGATCTTACAGCAGGGTCTCCCAAAGGTTGATAGGACTATTCAAAGGGTTGATAAATATCTGAGGGGCAAATGGGGGGCAGTAAATTTCTGGGGATCATTTGGTGTTCAATAAATGATGGAAGGTTGATTTAGGTTAATTAATCTATTGGGTTTTCTGTAGAACCTCAAGCTAGTCCCTTGTCCTGAATGTGAGATATCTAATGGCAATATAGTGTTACTCAGGGTTAGATGGTCAGCTGCCAGCAACAGCGGCTTTGAGTATCATTATTATCATAGTACTATTAAAGTAGTATTTATTATTTTCATATAATAACTGTTTGGGAGTTGATGAACAATCAAAAAATTTGAGAACCCCTACCTTCCAGTGACCAATAAAGTTTAGATGAGAGTAACAGTGACTATGGGATGAAATGTTATACCAGAATGGAAAGAAATATTTCACTGGACTGAGAATTTCTTATGTTATTCATGGATGAGAGGCCTTGAATGAAATTGATTATTTCAATGCAATTTTTAGTTTTGTTTGGAGATAGAGATAACTTTTAGTTGCCTGTCTATACAGGAATCAGAGTTGTCCTAATCTACAATCCACAAGATAGTCACCTATATTTCTCAATGATTCCATAGTTTTTCCAGGATCTTCATTATGCTAATGACATAAGATTTAGTATACATTCAACCCCTGAAGATCAGCAATATTTAAATCAATTGTTTGAAGAAATCTCTTAGTTAGACCTTTTGAGTGTGTGACTCCTGTGACATAATTACCATTCTGAATCAATGTTTCACCATATAAAGGGCTAGATGAAAGACAGCAAATTAAAATTTAATCAAAACAAGACCCAAATGTCTGATTAGGAGAGGCCCCATCTGAGGATAAGGATTTATTTTATTTTAGATGAAACAGCTTTTCATTGAAACAAAATTGTGTGAAATTCTAGATTTCCAGGTAGCTATGATCAAGAAAATTTTTATGCAGCATACATTGATCTAGGAAGATCAAGCCTAGTCAATCAATATGTATCTTAGTTAGAAGTTTTAACACTTCTTTCAATGTGCTCTTCGGTGCTGCATCATAAAAGTCTCTAGAAATTTTTGACATGATAGAAATATGTAGACATGATATTAAGCATCTTGGTTAGTGTACATCCCTGGAAGCACACAAGAACAATTCTAGTGTAGCTGTATTGCCCTTCACTTTATTTTCAGGTTCTTTTTATCCTCTTAAATGTTCTCTTTTTCCATGACAGCGTTTACACAGCACAACTTCCCCTTTATTTCCACACCCAAATCCCACACAAACCAGTTTGAAGCTGACCTTCAATTGTTTCAATTCTGCTGTTCCTGAAACTGTGAAACAGTGAGGGAACAGCTAATGAGCCAGTTTTCTTTCTAGCTGACCAATAAGATGGGTTGAGCTGGCAGCCACAGCTACTATGAAATATTACTTATTCTCCATCATAGATAAAAATACTAAATCACTTATTGTGCACTGCTTCAGTTTTTCAACCTGTGTTGTAATGTATCTGTCTGACCATTTGTAAAAAGAAAAAAAAAGCAACTGTAATGAGGAAGGTGGTGAAGATAACATTTTTTTAATAAAGTCTGCTAGCAATGCTGCTGAAAGAATACTTGGCATCATTCTGCAGCTTTTCAAAATAGTTATAAACATAGTTATAGGCTGCAGTATAAGGCCTTTATGTGGCTCTGGGAGTGGGCAAAGTACCAGTCTGCTTACTTGGGCCCAGAGACTAAGTGGAAGAAATATCTTTATGGTTGTGTGTGTGTGTGTGTGTGTGTGTGTGTGTGTGTGTCAGAGGTGGTATTCAGCAAGTTCTGACCAGTTCTGGAGAACCGTAGCGAAATTTTGAGTAGTTCAGAGAACCAGCAAATACCACCTCTGACTAGCCCCGCCCCCATCTATTCTCTGCCTCCCAAGTCTCAGTTGATCGGCTGGGTCTTTTATTGCCCTGCACAGGAGAACGGAGCTGGAAAGCAGGTTAGTGGGGTGGGGAGGGAATGG
The DNA here is from genome assembly GCA_009733165.1 of Naja naja. Classification (NCBI taxonomy): domain Eukaryota; kingdom Metazoa; phylum Chordata; class Lepidosauria; order Squamata; family Elapidae; genus Naja; species Naja naja. Next base: position 251,295,427 of record CM019148.1, on the reverse strand, counting down.
AGATTTTACAGTATCTTTCCCCTGCCACACCTACCAAGCCATGCCCACAAGCCATACCACACCCAAGCCACGCCTACTGAAACAGTAGGAATATTTTTTAATCCCACTACTGGTGTGTGTGTGTAAATAAAATATGGAAAATCATGCTGAAAGTTGAATTTGTAAATTGTGGAACAGACTAGAAGAAATGTGATAGGATTACAACACTACTTATATAAGCAAGAAAATAAAGTTTCATTACTAAGGTTTTTTTGAAGTCCTTTGCTAGGACAGTTAGCTTGCAGAAGGTACTGAATAAGAGCTTACTTTTGCTCAAGAATTGGAAGGTATGATGAAACAAGAGCAAAGTCAATTGAAAAATAGCTTAGCAGCCCCAGTATTGAAAAGAAAATCTAATTTTGTTTGGTTTTAAAAAACTAGTATAGTACCAAAACAAAAACAAATTATTATTATTTTTTTAATTACATTTATATCTTCTCAGACTCAGGGCTTACAATTTGGATACAACCCAGTGTGCTCAGCAATAGCCTTCATTCCATTGTATATGCCTGCTATTACTAGTGCATTTTACAAGGTTAGCTATTGCACAATCTTGGGTCTCATTTACCTAGAGAGATGGAAGGCTCAACCTTGAGCCTGGTGGGATTCGAGTCTAGTAGTAGACATCTGGATCTTAAAGCAGGCATTTACAGCTGAGAGGCTCTTATCAAAGCCAGTATCAAAGACATGGACAGATCCAAAGTCAATTTCGAAGTGCACAAGGAGTAAATGTCATGAGCTTCTAGTCTTTAAGATGTTACAGACAAAATAAGATTTTAAGGATAGAAGAGACAAGTCTGTGTATTTACTAATTTGGTAGCACTGAGATAGCACTATGGAGACCGAGGGTAACTTAAAAAAATTTTCCAGTTAAGAAGAATGAAAATCAATACTGTATATTAAAATAATGAAAGAAAACAATCAATTATAATAAGTTTTGCACCAAAGGGATAAACAACCATCACACATTCTACAGCAGAAGGCTTCCAACCTCACAAGTTGTCACCACAACCCTTTTGAAACATCCAGGTCTTATGAACATAAGGACACAAGCAGGACTCTGTTGAATCAAACCTCTGGCCCATTTAGTCCACAAGTCTGTTCTCACAATAGCAAACCAACTGCACAAGGAAGCTTGCTAGTTTCCCAGAAGATGGCCTTCAGAGGCAGCTACATTTCCATCAAGATCAGTAGCACTGATTCCTGTGACATCTGTGAATTGATGCAATCTTTTCTTGAAGCTAGTCAAGCTGGTAGCCAGCACATTTTGTGGAAGCAAATTCCAAAGTTTAATTATACATGATGTAAAAAAAAATCCCTTTGCCTATACTGATTCTTCCAGTATTGAATGATTCTTATTTCTAGTATTTTAGGAAAGAGAAAAAGTTTCTCCTTGTCTATTTTATCCACACTTTGCATAATTTTGCACATCTCAATCACAACCCCTCTCGTTTCCCTCCTTTCTAGACTAAAAAGCCCCAAGTATCACAACCTTTCCTCATAAGGAAACTGTTCCAGCCCTTTGTTTATTTTAGTTGCCTTCCTCTGAACTTTCCCTAGCTTTATTACATCTTTTTCTGAAGTACTGCAATCAGATCTGCATACATTATTCCAGATGCAGTTTCATCAATGATTTACTGTGCATAAGGCCATTAAGGTATTGGCATCACTTTTTACTATACCATTTCTTATTAAAACCTAACATACTGTTGGCCCCTTTTACAGCAGATACACATTGTCTTGATAGCTTTCTAGAATATTAACAAGTCACAGCTATTCTAATCTCAAATTGGAAGCTATTCCAAAGGGGGAGGAGGGAAGTCTGAGAAGGATCATCCACAGATTCCTACAAATCACATTCAGTGAAAGAAGGGTTCTGATTAGGGTCTATTCTTCCTGATCTTATGAATGAAAAGAAATCAATGGGAGTTTGAAATCCAAAAAATATTCAGGCCCCAAGCTATGTAGGGCTTTACAGTATATGTGGAAGGCAGTATCTTGAATTCCATATGAAAGTAACTGGTAACCAGTACAGCTCCTAAAGCAAAGATGTTACATGAGGATGCTTAGTGGCAGCTGTTGTTGTTGTGCTACTGTATTCTGGACCATTTGAGGTTTCTGTGTGATCTTCACATGCAGCAACATGTAGGGTGCATTACAGTATTCCAAATAAAAAGTGACACAAGCTGGGAATGATCGTAAATAAGCCTTTCATGTCCAGTTAAGGCCTTAACTGATGTCTCAACCATGTCTGATTCCTGAGTTTGCTAAGGGCTTTTTGTTTAATGTAAAACTGCCATATTCAGCATCTTGCCTATTCTCTTTGAACCAGTGCAAACATTTTTTGTCAAATCTCCATTTCAGACTCCAAGCCAGGGATTCTCAGCTTTTCTACCACAATCATCTATAAAGAAAAATGAATACATACAGCCCTCCCTGCACTATGAATAAATCTAATGATTTCAACTGGGATTACACCTTAATATGCCAGTACTTTTAACAATTAAAGATCTTATAGTTAAATATGCTTTACATGGGGTTGAGTTTGAAAACTAGTCATAAGCTACAACTGGTCCAGAATGTGCCGCCTTCTAAACAACCTTCCCTAAAAATAAAGATATTTGAGATTGAACAATAGTTCTGTAACATTGTTGGGCTAAGCAATGGCTTTTTTAAAGGAAGAAGCATACTATTGCCACTTCCAGGGCTGGAGGCAGCTCCCCCCCGCCCCGCAAAAAATGCATTAAATCCTGGTATGACCCAATCCCGTTATCTCTCTTTCACCAACTAGAAAGACCAAGATCCAGGCTACAGGTGGCAGAACTGTTATCACATGGACCCTATCCATTTTTTCAGAATCAACATTTTCAAACTAATCTTGGATAATATTACATTGAGGCATCTTCATAGAACTAGTGTAGCGGGCATCCAGCTCAAGGGTGAATCTGAATGATTTAAGACAGAACATTTATAATAAATGACTGACTGACTGAACTATTTAGTCTATGCTAATATTAGCATTTTCTTTCCTACAAATTTAAACCAGCTTCCCCTTTATTAATTTTTTATAATATGGTAATTTTTTGGCAACAAAACTGTACTTTTAAAAAGCTTCTTTCATTGCTTAGAATATTTTGTAGCTTCTATTGCCACTTAAAATATATGGAAATATTTAATTGGTAGTTCATTTATGCTACTCTAAATTCCCTAACTTCCCTTTTATACAGCTTTTTCACTGTACTATATTTTTTTCTAAATTAATCATACCAAACAATACCATACTGCCACATTGCTACTGTTCTGTTCATCGAACAGAAATTATACCAATAGAAATCATATTATATGTCCTCAATTTCCTCTGGTAAAATAAATTCTTCCAGATTCTTCTAACAGGTTAGGGGGAGGGGAATTACATAAAATATTTCCCACTGTAAAACTGCAGGGAACAATACAGAAAATAAAAATGTGGTCCTTACTTGCAACTATTTCAACTGCAATGGATGATGGACTGGGAAACAGTAAGAAATCTTATTTATCAATTTGAAACTATCAGTCCACTTGCTCCCTTTGCTCAGAATAAGTGTTTATCAATACAGATAGTCATGGACTTTCAACTGATTGCTAAGCAACTATTTAAAGTTATGAGGGATAACAGAGCTACTTACAAGCCTGTTCCAGTGGCCACCCCCTCTTATGCTCATGTGATCATATTTTGGGAACTCTGCAGCCAGCCTGCATTTATAACTGTTTGTCATGTCACACAGTAATGTGATTGCGTTTTATGATGCTTTTTTTTGCCAGAACTGGTGTCTACTCCTGATTTCTGGCAAAAAGTGCCCACTGGATACATGGATTTGCTTAATGACTGCAGCACTTATTTAACCATCACAATGTTTGCTTTGCCACTGCAAAACGGTCATAAAATCAGGCACAACCACATGGTGACCCACATAAAAACTGCCATGATTTACGACTGTAATTCTGGGTTCAATTATGGTTGTAAGTCGAGGACTACTTGTATGTTAAGTTCTATACAACAGCACAGTAAAATGCTACAAAATATGACACTAACCCTTTAGTTTCTATGGAGCTACTCAGTCATACAGGTCATGGTTGTCCCAAAGGTGCTTTTTTTCAAAAGGCAACTGAAAAAAGCACCTTTGGGACAACCCTTTAGTTTGTTTTTTTAACTTTGCATCCAACTGTTATGGGCCAAATCCAGATTTACACCAGAGAAATTAATTTTGTTATGTCATTCTTTTGCCCTCAAAGAAGGCAGCAGGTAGCCAATTTTGGAATCTATTAACAGGCTCAATTATGAAATTTAACTTGCATTTGGATGGAGGCTCAGCTGGGAATTCCAAAGCTATTGGTTGTCTGGTAAGGTGGAGTAACATTCCAGATGACAGTGGCAAACTACTTCCCTAAGACTACCAAGAAAACTGCACAGATATGAACAACAGTGCTAAACTAGATTAAAGATTGCCATTATTTTTTTAGACCACCCATTAAGATGCACCAAAGTCACAAGGAAGCATAGGGAAGGGGTGGGGATTTCTGTAGTGGATTTTTAATGTTGTAAACCATCTGGAGTCACCTGAGAGTTGGGTAGCCATATAACTTTGTATATTAAATAAAACATAGATAGAATCTGGGTTCCAAAGTTTAATTAAAAGATGGGAAGTATCGATTAAGACTGCCTTCTGAAATTATGAAATTTAACTGAGAACAGAACAAAACAAAGAAACGGGCTAGCTAGACAGTTATCTGACAGGGATGATGCTGTTACAAGAGGGGAAGTGAAGGAAAGGGTTAAACAGATTTGCTGAGAAAACTTCCCAGGTACCTTTCAACTCTAAATATTGATGATAAAGTTCACTAAAGAGTCCTTTCTGTGGAAAAGCCTGGGCTCAAAGGCCAGCAGTTTTTCTCCTTGAAGCTGATGGTATAATACCCTAATCTGCTTTGTTGCTGAGAATTTAATCCCACAGATTTAGGGCAGCATCTGTCCCTCCTTCCCAAGTCAGAGCATTCTATGATAAATAAATTTATACAGCATGAGCCAACAGCCAAGATAAATGTATAGATAGCTTGACAAAATGACATATGTAGCAAACTAGGTAAACTTAAAAAGTTGCTTCTAAAACTGATAGGGAATCAGCAATCGTTATGTAAATAATCGGCAGACTCCTACTTCTTTGCATCAAAATATTGTGAAAAAGACTCAAAAAGATTTTTGTTCTAATGTATGTATAGATATAGTGGTTCTGAATAACATTAGTCCATATGACAGAATTTTTATCAACTGCCACCCACATACAGCTTGCTAAAGAGGGCTTGATGAATGGTCTGCTTGAGAAAAATCAGTTTAAGCAGCTACCAAAAGTGTGACATAGTATGAAAGTTGGATCAGAACCCCAAAAAACCTGTCCGACGTTAGCAACGGGGATGAAACACTCCTCCCCATATATTTTAAATTATCCCCAGGATCAAACTATCTATAAGGCAAACACTAATTCAATTCCATCTTTATTTTGTTATGGGTCAGTGGGAGGCAGAAAGGAAACAAAAGCAATGGCAGAAACTAAGTATATTTTGTTTCTACAATACTTAGATATTGTAGTAATATATACTCTGAATATGTGTGATCAAAGTGCTTTGTACACCTCTCCGTAGGTACAGAAGTATCCCTGGAGTATCATTCTAAATAGAAAAGAGACAGGAAAGGAACACAGAAACTTCCATCTTGATAACTGAGATAAAGAGCAATATTTGATAGGAGTACCACATGTAATTATCAAACATGTTGTATTCTTTAAAAAAAATCCAACAAAGATGGATCTTAAAATACACCAAAAATTGGGACGCAAAATTAAAAAAAAACTATTATTTTGTCCACCATTCAAAAGAGACTCTATTTCAAGCATAGAAAAAGAAAAGAAATGATAATGGCACCTAACTTTCCAAAAATATTAATTACTGCCTAAACCAGAGCTGTCAAACTCACGGACCAGATGCATCACACGCTGGCCACACTCACAATTGGTTTAGCGAAGGGGGAAAAAGTCACGACACACCACGTGACGCAGCCGTGATGCCGCATGTTTGACACCCCTGGTCTAAACTAACCATGGCCATTAGTGAAATAACTTTTGGGAAGAGGAGAATAAAGACACTGTTTGGGTGAATTGTATACCAATAATAACTGAAATATGTTTGCATTGATTACTAATACATATGAGAAAATTCATTTGCCAATCTTGGCATTCAACTATAAGTGCTGGCAAGTACAGGTAGTCCTGGGCTTATGAGGACTTAGTGACTGAAGTTACCACTTAGCAATCAAAGTTTATGCCTGGCCAAAAAGGGGACTTATGACCAGGATATGAAGTTCCAACAGTCAGACCCCCACCACAGCCATGTGACCAAACTCTGGATATTTGGCAGCATGACTGCATTTATGGCTGTTTGCAACTGTGGCAAGGAAGGTTGCTAAATGGGGCAAAAGTCACTTAACAACTGTCTCAGCTTAGCAACAAAAAAATGGCCTCAATTGTGATTGTAAATGGAGGACTATATGTAAGGAGTTATTAATAGAAATTTGTAATATTTTTTGCAATTCTTTCTTGTTGTACAGGTATCAAAAAGTTGGTTTTCAATTGATTATATGGCTGCTTTGAATAAAACATTTGTGAACTATTTCAAAAATACCTACCGCATAAAAAAACCCTATCAATTAATTTAATGTTCAGTTTTATATGCAAGCAATATCATAAAAATATATGCAAGTGATTCAGTTGGTTCAAAATGGAAACACTACCGCAAACATTGCTATGAAAAATTCTAATCAATAAAGATAATAGTGAAAGTTAATAGTGAAAGTAAGTCTTCTAAGCTAAAGATTTAATCTTTTAATACCAGACTTCTTTTGGGGGTGGGGGTGGTAAACCAGACTTGGGCCTTTATAATGGAGTGAAACTCATTAAAAACTTACAGTGTAATGCATAAATGTAAAGTTTAACACTATAGTTTGGCAGTGATATCATTATACAGCTGACGTCACAAAGAAGCCATATGAACATATATCTAATTTTTGTAAGTAACAATAAGTTTAGATATGAATATTACTATGGAGTTTTGAAGCCTATTTGCATGCAGTATACTTGAAATTAAAAAGATAGAGACTACCCAACCTGGATTTTCCCGTCGACTCAATGGAGAACTTAATGGAGTTTTATTTCAATTACATATACACTGGTTTAATGTACAAACACCACCAAAAAGTAGATATTACACATTTTAACTCTCATTTATATCCTGCTTCATTCCATAGATCTATTCTTGGAAACTACAATTGATTTCTATTTAGAACTTGTGCTGGGGACAAAATTAATTCTGACCATTCCTTTCGAACTTAATGTAAAGCGGTTTATCTAACAATAATATAATATCTATTATAAAATGAAGGGTTTTATCAATATTAATATTTTAATGGAAGGATTATTTTACACATAATATAAAAGAATAATTAGAAAATATACAGTTTTCATTATGGTATAATTGTTCACAATTGACCAATTCTTGAAATTTTGACTATTTTAACTAGCCAACTCCGTAATTTAAATAGTCTGCTCATTTGAATATTAAATCCCCGAGCCAATAACTTTCTAGATTGTCTAGGCAGCCTAACAATGAAAGCTAAAATTAAACAATTATTAATACAGATTTCTACTAAATGGATACCCATAGGAAGAATTTGTGTCTTGATAAATCAACCTCATGTATATGACAAATGTAAATAATTTTTTTACTTTTATCTTGCCTTTTTTTCATATATAACTCAAGACAGCGAAGAAACCAATACTCCTTCCTCCTATTTTTTCCACAACACCCTATGAAGTGATTTGGGCTGAAAAAGACTGGTCCAAAGTCACCCAGCTGGTTTTTCATGCCTAAAGCAAGATTAGAACTCACAATCTACTGGATTCATGCAGTTTTTTTATCTGACACAAAATTATAAGACTAAAATAGAAAGTACATACGATTTTTCACATATTGTATTTGACTTGGTGAGAAGAGTTAGCAATTCGGACAATAACATCACTTAGAAAGCCACTATTCTTGGATTTCAATATTAAAGGCCTGTAAGGTCATCCTATCCTTTTGTTGCATATCTGGGAGTATTTAAGAAAACAGTTCCTTTAGAACATGGGTGTCAAACTCGCCTTGCCACTTTGATCTCACGATATCACGTTTTTTTGCCTTTGTGGAACTGGGGTGGGTGTGGCCTGTGTGTGACGCATCTGGCCTGCGGGCTGCCAGTTTGCCACCCCTGCTTTAGAAGAATTGTTGTTTGGAAGTTCTCGCAGGGGAACACAGCTATCGAATAACCTTGACCGACGATCGGTACACCTCTTCTATCTGGGATGGTTATCCTCTTCCACTGAGCTTTTGGAGCGACACGTATTGAGCTGTGAGGGAAGAAGGGGACAGCTACGCAGATCACCTGAATCAACCCTGGTGATCAATGGGGTGACAGATATTGCAGCCAGGTTACCCTCACATCTGGAAGATCTGCTTTTTAACTGATGTGATCCGCTCGCATCTGCTTTTTAATTTCTTCTTATATACACAAGAATTCTCATGTTAGATCTATAGCAGTAGCTTGAGAACCACACACAATCCATTTTTGTTTTAAAAAAATCTTGCTAAAGGCCTTTAATCTGTTGTAAAATTGCCATTCCTGGGCTTACCTGTTCTCTTTAAACCAGTGTAAACTCTCTTTGCCAAATCTGTTAGTTTGAGATCCAAAGCAGGGGTTTTCAGCTTTTACAATACACTACTTCCTATGGTGAAAAATGAACACATACAGGTAGTCCTCGAATTACAACAGCTCGTTTAGTGACTGTTCAAAATTATGTCATTGAAAAAAGTGACTTATGACCATTTTTCACATTTACGACCATTGTAGCATCCCCACTTGAACAAAATTCAGTGTCATGGGGTCATATAAGTCACCTTTTGCAAGCTTCTGACAAACGAAGTCAATGGAAAAGCCAGATTCACTTAACAACCATGTTAAGTGAATCTGCAAGAAAGGTTGTAAAATGGGGCAAAATTCACTTAACAAATGTTTTACTTAGCAACATAAATGTTGGGTTCAATTGTGGTCTTAAGTCGAGGACTACCTGCATAATGTTCCCTACCCCACAAATAAAACTAATGATTTCACTGAGGTCAGTGTTGTCTCCTAATATACTATATACTATATTTTAACTATAGCTTCATATTTGAATACGCAGGTTGACCCTGAAGACTGGTCCAGAGAGCAGCAATGCAAACAGGGTGCCTATGTAACACTGTTGCACAAGGAGCACTGGTTACCATTTGGCTTCTGCGTGCATTTCAAGGTATTGGTAGTTATCCATTAAAGCGTCTTACAGTACAATAAATAATTAAACTAAACACAGCTGTCCAATATTTGTCCTGTAAGACTGGACAGGGAATGGCATGCTTGAGTTCCATCAATTAAGCAATGTCATCATATGGAGGGAGGCATGCTTTTTCTATTGTTATTACTTGCCCTTTAGAACAGTATTTTCCCTGAGATCTGTTACAGCCCTGTTTCTGCCGGCTTTCAGGAAGACAATTAAGACCGGGTTCTTCGCACAGGCTCCTTGCAAATAATTGAGGATGTTTGGGATTGATTGAAAATGATAGAGCTGTTTTAACAGCTTTAAAAATAAAATGGATAAAAATGCTGAACTTCACTAACATGTAGACTTCTACAGACACCCCAAAACCATGGACATTAGAAACCATGCCAAGAAAATGCCAGAGACAAATAAATGCTTTTGAGAGAATCCATACCTGATTTTTGAGGTCAGTGCTAACTGATTACAGCATAAGCTTTTGTGAGCTACAGTTCATCAGATACAGTGTGGCTAGATTGACATAGGATTTAAATTGGGGGGAGATGGGGGGAATTGCGGAGGGGAAGAAGAGCTAGGTTAGCTAGATGTGAAAAAGATTATCAGTTAACAATTATAATGTGTTAAAAGTCACAGAGTTTTTTAACACAGTAGATTGTTAAATAAGGTGCTTTTAATCTGTCTCCCAGGTAACTTGTACTTGCATAACTAACCTGTCTTACTCTCCCTTCCCCCATCTCATCCCAATTTAAATCCTGCATCAATCTAGCCACTCTATGCATCTGATGAAGTGAGCTGTAGCTCATGAAAGCTTATGTGCCTTAATAAAACTGATAGTCAGAAGCTACCAGAGTTCTGCTCTCCTCTCCCTCCCAAGACTAACACTGCTCTCCTCCAAGTGTCTATTATGTTATAATAGTTTGTCACATAATCAACAGATGACAGTTGTTATACTCAGCAGAAATTTTGCCCATTTCACAAATATTTTAAACAAGTTTGTCTCCCAACTTCAGGTTGTTTGCAACTTCTTGGTTTGAGAACTCTTAATATTCCTGGCTGTGCTTTAGTTCAGGAGTAAGTAGCTTGCATCCTTCTCACGTATGCTGAAAATATTGAAAAAGGGATTAGGCTACCTTTCCCTACAAAACAAACTAGTGGATCAATTCAGGGGGGAAAAATCAGCAAAAAATAATTACTAAGAATTCAATGAATCAATGCATTCTATATTTAGTTTCTATTTTCTTCTTTGAAGGTTTTTTAAAAATAAAATTCTGTAAAAAGTTAATTATTATGCCTTCTCTTTTTTCCTGAAAGATGAAAGAAAACCCTGTAGACTTAATAACATGGAATAGGCAGAATTTCAGGATGACAACAGATACAAGAATGATTCCAACATGAAACAACCTTTAAATATATTCTCAGAATTAGTAAAAATTGTTTACTGGAAATAGAATGATGTTCCAATTTTCTCATGAGCTCTAAAGTTTGATTATAATTCTAGGACAGGAGTTTTAATTCCTCTTTTTTTCATGACTATCCTGATTCACATATTCCACACCCTCCAGCCTATTCTTTATCTCGTTAGAAACAAGACATTATTAGGTATCTATAGAAAATTAATTTGGAAAATAGTCCAAAGTTCTCAAATAAATCAGGAAGGCAAAAACAGTCTAGAGTTCTTACAAAGGAATCACCGTAACACAGGAGAGTAGGTAAACAGCTCATACCTGTTAAGTTTCTGATTGACTTCATATAGACTGCTGGACTTGCAAAACTTGTTTAAGCTGAGACTCATATTCAAAATGATTTGCAATTCTCTGAATTAATTAAAAAAAAACAGCCACAGCAATATGAACAAAGTGGTAAAGGCACTCTTGCCCATTTCAGTCGTAATTTAACAGACATTTAATCTTAACTCAATATAAACTCTTAAAAGTTTGGGATAAAAAATGTTTTCTTTCTACAATCATAAGGAAGTTTAAACAAGTTTTGGAAAAAATGTGACTCTACTATCATCTATCAGCTATGAACTACTATGTTACAGAACTAGAAATTATTGTGCAACCTGTGGCAATAAGACAGCAACAGTACAAAATTACTATCCTAAAAACTTGCCTCCAATGATGAAATTATCTCTGGAACATGGCAAGCATTTTTGATCAATTTGCATGGGACCGCTCCACTACAGCGATCAAGAAAAATATATAACTAGTTTATTTAATGCTACTTTAAATGAGATTCCTGAAATCAGATTAATTTCTTGAATTAATTTCATGTAATTCCTAGATAAGGATTTTGGTGAGCCAATTACACATATATAGTTTATGAGTTGTAAGGATCTTATACAAGATAAAAATGAGATCACACAATTAAATAACTTCTATAAAAATATGGTTATTCAATTGAAAATCTTTTCCCAAGCATTTCAAGTTCTAGTCCTGCCTGGGCTGGGCAACCATGGGCAGGCACGTTCTCAGCCCTTAGGAGGCAAGGCAGTTCAGGAAACCTTGTTAAGAAAACTGCAGGGTCCAGTCTTCTCACCAGGAATCAGTATCAGGCTTGGAAGGTCAACAGGTTTTCTAGGGACAAGTTCTTTCCAACAGAATAAGCATTACAACCTAGGAATTCTGCAGTAAAATGCCTTTCTCTGAATAATCCTGCTGGAGAATATATGAAATCAAGAGCACCATTAGTCCTCGACTTATGACTATTTCTTCAGCAACCATTCAAAATTACAGTACAATGGCACTGAACGAAGGGGCTTACAACCTGAAGTTACAGCCATTGCAATGCCCCCCTAAAATCACATGATCAAAATGTGACTGCCTGGCAGCCTACCTGCATGGGAACTTCAACTCTCCCACTTGCCTATTTGCCCCACTCTACCTATATATCCTTTTAGTCCTCTGCTGCCCTACACTTTGCTGCTCCAGCTGATCTTTGCTGACTTCTTGTTTCTGCTGCTGACAAAGCATCTTTCAGCTGCAGGGAGGGGAAAAAGCCCCCAAAATCACAGAACTGCAGTGCACCAAAAAAAGCTTCTTTGTGTTGCACTCCTGGGATGAGCTGGGTGGCCTTTGATTGCAAAAAAAACCCAAAGAAGCAAAAAGCATCCCCAGAGCCACAGCATCAAATAAACTCTTCATTCACACTGTAAGTCCGGTCACCGAAAAGCAGTGATAGAGCACGATATCAAAAGGTCCCTTTGCATTGGGAAAAATCAGCCAAAACCAAGAGTTGTGGTATGCCAAAAAGTTCCTTTGCTTTTTTTCTTTTTCTTCTCAATGGAAAGGGATATTTTGGTGCCACAGCTCTGAGGCTGCTTTGGGCTTTTTTGTTTGTTTGTTTTTGCAACTGAAACCTAGTCTTGACCTGTTCCTGCAGCCAGGCTTGGCAGACCTTGTGAGCAGCTGGAGCAAAACACTGAAGGTCAGGTGGAGTGGCAGAGTGCAGGATGGCAGAAATCTCAGCGTTCACGGTGGAGAGGACAAGTGCACCTGGGACTGTGTTGGGATGGATGCAGCTTCCCAGGGCATGGTAGGTAGTTTCAGAGCTGTGCAGTTCTCACAAGGCAGGATGCCTGGTGGCCAAGAAGGCAGGGATGGGGGAGGAGATAAGTGTGTGTCGGGGGAGGGGCTTGGAGGCAGTTGCTTACTTTACTGAGGTTTTGGAATGGAAGGGATATTATGATTACTATACCATCAGGCTCTAAGTGTGAGGAGGAAGGGCAAGCAGTAAAAATGAAACCTTTTAAACAGATTATAAATATAATATTAAAGAGCGCCTGTCATTTCAGATCCATCATGGCAACGCCTATTAGAGGGTATCCACTCACCTACTGTCTGTCACGTCCCTCACCTTGTTGTGTCACTTCCACATTAAAAGTAAATGGGACTGTCGGTGAGTTAACAGCGGGTCAGAGAAGAAGCTGCTGCGGGACAGATGACAGTTGCTCTTTAAAAATTATGATTTAAATCAAGTTGATTTCAATAAAGCCTTTTTACTAGTGATTTAAATCATGATTTAAATCGTGATTTAAATCAACTTGATTTAAATCAAATCCAACCTGCCTTTGACATAATAGGTATGTTCCAGGTTACTGTTGATATAATACTATATCTAACTACTTAGTAAGAAACAGAATACTAGTTTATTTACATAGTATGGGGATAATTAGGTAGCAATGTTTCAGTTATACAACTGTTTTTAGTTTTAAAAATCAGTTTAGAAAAGTTGAGGAAACTAAGAAAACCTCTGTGTGTATATATGTATGCACAAGGAAGAATTTTAAAAAGATTTAAAAGTACCAGTGTTAGTCCTTACAAATCACAGAAGGAGCTTATTTTGCTGAGCAGGTGCCATTACAAGGTGCCTCCACCTTCACAGTGTTACTAACTAGTAATCTGCAAATCAAAGTGCAGACAGCAAGACCTTCCTAGAATAACAGGTTCCTGGAAAGCAAATGTTTCTGATTTTATTTCCCTTGTGTCAAAGGTTACATGTTATTATTGGATTTTAGGAGTTGGTTAATTGTTCTTTTAATTCTATTTTACTTTTCTATTATTAATAAACCAGTCAGAACCTTTTTGGAACAAAGAGGTCAAGTAGATCACAAAAATAAATGAATAAATAGTTCCAAATATATAGTCCCGAATTTACAATATTATATACGGGTACAAATTACCCTAAGAGTGACTCTAGAGAAAAATGGCAGTGATAGCCAGCATAGGTTTAATATGTATACAGTCAAATTGGATACCTTAGGGCAGGGGTGTCAAACTCAAGGTTAGATCTGGCCCATGGGGCTGGCCTGGAAATAGCAAAGGACCGGCTCACAGGGGGCATGCGAGGCCATTTTGCACCCCATTGTGGCCGGCAGAGTGTTGCAGGAGGTGTCCATCCTGCCTCCGTCCCACCCACCACCACTGGCCCAGAGAGGACAACTACAATGCTGATCCAGCCCTTGAAGAAATCCAGTTTCACACCTCTGCCTTAGGGGTACTACTTGTAATCCATCCTAAAGATGCATATAGCATGTTACAGGTAGTCCTTGTTTAATGATCCCTCATCCAGTGCTGAAAGAGGAGAATTAGGATTGGTTCTTCTAACTGCAGCCTATCTACCACCACGTGATCATGATTTGGGCAAACTGGCATGAAATTATAACAGTTATAGCATCCTTTGGTCATGGGATTGCCGTATGTGACTTTTACTGCTGGTTTCCAACAAGCAAAGTCAATAGGGAAGCCAAAAGGAGATTGCAAATGGATCCTGTGATGTCACACCTAACAAGCATGCAAGGACTGCTTAACAGCAGCAACTGGAACTGCTGCAACTGCCATTGTGGGCGTAGTTATGTAACTTTGAGTTTTGTGACTGTCATTTAGTGACAGAATTGCCAATCCCAATTACTGTCATTAAGACAGGATTACTGTACTTTAGTCTTGATGTTGTCACAGCATGAACTATGTTGTCCTAATCAAGGAATAGGTAGAGTTGAAATATTAGCACCCCAGATTGTAATAAATGTTCCTAGCTAGCTAGTAATAAGTGTTCTTATGCCTCTAGTAATAAAGATGGTGCCAGGGAAACTCTAGATTACAAATCTCTTCTTCAGAAGTACTATATTATCAAAGGATGTACAATTATTCAACAACTGCCTCAGATTTACTGAAGATAAGGTACAGTACTTTGTATCTGGCATTAGCATGCTTGCTATATCTGTCTGAGTGTATTTAAACAACCATTATTTTTCTTGGGTTCACATAGTAGTACATTATTCTTGCCTATTATGTGAAACCAGAAGAACATGTAACTTCCTTAAAGCAGGCACACTCAAAGCCACATCTGAAAAAACCTTTCCTGCTGTTAATTCAAATAACTGCCCATGCCATTCAGAGCTAGCCCAATTCCCAGGTCTAAGAACCATTCCCTACAACATTTTTATCCTAAAATTTAATTTCAGATTAACTCTCATCCAGTCTGTTGCTTTTAATACCAGTTCAGTCATTCTGATGTCATCAAGAAATAGGGCTAGATGTCATTAGCATCCTGGTATACTCTGCTCCAAATTACCCAGTGATGACAGCCAACAGATTCATATAGAAATTAAATAGCATTGGAGACAAGATGGTGTCTGGTGTACAGAATGAGAGATTCATTCTCAGAGAGTCTGCCCTGCAAACTGAAGTAGAACTAAAGAACACACCATAAAGGATGTATTTTAACAGTTTTGTGAATATAGCACATAATGTCTTTAATCTACAATTACCAACTTTACCGAGTCTGATACCAGACTTTATACAAGATTAGACCATCTACTAATGTTAACTGGCAATCCATAGTAATTGCTAATTTATACACCTTTTAAAAAATGAATACATAATCTCTGGAAGAACAAACTGAAGGACAGCACCCCATTTCCATACAGCTTGCTGGCTCTTTCAATGAATGCAAGGCTCCATGAATTACTCCAATCAGACTGTGCTTATATGTAGAAGAGTAACGTATCATAGACGGACTAATCTAAAAACATTTAGCTCTGCATATTTTCAGCAGCCATTGGGTATGATTAAACCATTCATTATGCACCAATACTGCAGCCTGTTTGCAGTATTGGGTTTATTCATAGTTTTGCAACTTCAAAATCAAACATTCATACTTTGCAGGGTACAATCTAAGCTTACACACACACACACACACACACACACACACACACACACACCATGTATATACAGAAGAGGAGCTACCTGGAAAGATGTTTACATCAAAGCAGAAACTGAACAGTATTTTAACAAGTATCTCTAAAATTAAATTAAAATGTCAAATATACTTTGATGTTTATTTATTTATTTTATTTATTTGTTTGGACTTGTATGCCGCCCTATCTCCCGAAGGACTCAGGGCGGCTCACATCATAAAAATCATACAATACAAAAGTTAAAAAATACTAAAAATTGAATTAAACCCAAGCCAAACAAAATTTAAAACAGATAAAACTAGATATTAAATGAATTAAAAACCCACCCCACCTCAGTCCAGGCCAGCCTGCTGAAAAAACCACGTCTTCAGGTCGCAGAGGAAGGAGCGGAGGTCAGGGGCCAACCGGAGCCCCAAGGGCAACTGATTCCACAGGGTGGGGGCTCCCACAGAGAAGGCCCTGCCCCTGGGGGTCACCAGCCGACACTGTCTAGCCGACAGCACCCCAAGGAGGCCCTGCCTATGAGAGCGCACAGGGCGATGGGAAACCGATGTTAGCAGGAGACACTCCTGCAAGTACCCCGGACCCAAGCCACGAAGGGCTTTGTTTGTAATCACCAACACCTTGAATCTCACCCGGAGGGCAACCGGCAACCAATGCAGTTCACGCAGGAGGGGTGTAATATGTGAGTATCGGGATACTCCCATCACAACCCGCGCAGCCGCATTCTGCACCAGCTGAAGCCTCCGTGTGGTCCGCAAGGGCAGCCCCATGGGAGGTAGAGAGTGACCATGCACAAGGCATCTCGGTCCAGATAGGGGTGCAACTGGCGCACCAGGTGAACCTGGGCAAATGCCCCCCTGGTCACAGCTCCCATCTAGTCCTCCAAACTGAGCTGCATCCAGGAGGACACCCAAGTTGCAAACCCTATCCACGGGGGGTAACACCTCTCCTCCCATGCCTAATGGTGGAATATCCTGGATCATCTGAGATGCCGGTACACACAGCCACTCGGTCTTGACCGGGTTGAGCCGGAGCCTGTTCCTTCCCATCCAGATCCGCACCGCATCCAGACAATGGGACATCACGGCGAGGGCATCACTGAGTTGGTTCAGGGTGGAGATGAAAAGCTGGGTATCATCAGCATACTGATGACACCTCACCCCAAAACCACGGATGATCTCACCCAGTGGCTTCATGTAGATGTTGAACAGGAGGGGAGAGAGGACCGACCCCTGAGGCACCCTGCAAGCTAGGGGCCTCGGGCTTGACCTCTGCCCCCCTGCCAACACCGATTGCGAGCGACCCGAGAGGTAGGAGAACCATCGCAAAACGGTGCCTCCCACCCCCAACCCCTCGATAAGATACGATGGTTGATGATATCAAAAGCTGCTGAGAGATCTAGCAGGACTAGGACAGAGGAATGCCCCCTGTTCCGAGCCCTCCAGAGATCATCCATCAGCGCGACCAATGCCGTCTCTGTGCTGTACCTGGGCCGGAAGCCCGATTGGTACGTATCTAGGTAATTGGCTTTCTCCAGGAACTCTGGAAGCTGTCGGGCCACCATGCTCTCAACAACCTTCGCAACAAAGCGAAGGTTGGAGACAGGATGAAAGTTATTCAAAATGGCTGGCTCGAAGGCAGGCTTCTTAAGGAGGGGCCTCACCACCGCCTCCTTCAAGGCGACGGGGAAGGATCCCTCACTCAACGAAGCGTTGACCACTGCCTGGAGCCAGCCACGTGTAACCTCTCGGGTGGCATAAACCAGCCAAGAGGGACACGGGTCCAATAAACACGTGGAACTCAGCCTCCACATAATCCTGTCCACTTCATCTAAGGTACACAGGCTCAAACTCACCCCAGATAGTATCAGCAAGACCCGTTGTTACTCCCTCATCCAACTCTAGCCAGTCCGAGTCCAAGCTGGCCCAGATCTGAGCGATCTTATCCAGCAGATGCTGAGTAAACTCCTCGGCCCTCCCCTGCAGGGGGTCCTCCCCCCCGCCTGATTGAGGATGGAACGGGTGACCCTAAACAAGGTGGCTGGGCGATTATCTGCGGACACAATGAGAGCGGAGAAGTAAGCATACTTCGCCGCTCCCATCGTCATCAGATAAGTC
The DNA here is from genome assembly GCA_009733165.1 of Naja naja. Taxonomy (NCBI): domain Eukaryota; kingdom Metazoa; phylum Chordata; class Lepidosauria; order Squamata; family Elapidae; genus Naja; species Naja naja. The sequence goes on along the minus strand of CM019148.1, from coordinate 251,277,137 downwards.
CTTGTAAAGGCTCTTAACTGGAATTGGTCAGATTCAGACCGACTGGACCTCCAACTGCTCTCTAGGCCCCTCCTACGACGCTTCATCTCCCGGAGCTCCACAGAAAACCAAGGAGCTAACTGAGATCTGCGTCGGGTAAGGGGCTGCAAGGGGACAACATGGTCAAGAGCCTCTGAGGCCGCCCGCTGCCAGGCGTCCGCCAGGGTCTCGACCGAGCTGTGGGTAAGGGAGGTAGGTAATAGCCCAAGCGCCATCTGAAATCCCTCAAGGTCCATCAGGCGCCTGGGGTGGAACCACCTGGTCGGTTCCGCCTCCCAGTGATGTGGGGTGGCATACTGGAAGACCAGCCACAGGAGATTATGATCGGTCCATGACAGGGGTTGAATGCGGCCGCGCGGGTAGTGATGGGAGCCCCCCGATACTCCCATGTCACACCCCTCCTGCGTGATCTGCATTGGCTTCCGGTTGCCCTCTGGGTGAGATTCAAGGTGCTGGTTTCAACATTCAAGGTCCTGCATGGCATGGGTCCAGGATACTTACTCGAACGACTTCTCCCAGCATCAAGTACCAACCGCCCTGTACGGGCCCACAGGCGGGGTCTCCTCAGGGTCCCATCTGCAACCCAATGTCGCTTGGCGGGAACCTGGGGGAGGGCCTATTCTGCGGCGGCCCCCGCTTTATGGAATCTTCTTCGCTGGAGCTCCAGTTGGCTCCGATCTCGCACCTTCCGCCATGAGTTAAAAACCTGGCTGTTTTTACAATCTGGGCTATGTTGACTCTTGGGGTTTTGTTTTAATATGGGGGTTTTAAATTGCTTATTCGGCTTATAACCTGTTTAATATAGTTTTAAGTAATTTATTGTTGTATTGTATTTTAGTGTGAGCAGCCCGAGTCCCTTGGGAGAGGGCATATAAGTCGAATAAATAAATAAATAAATAAATAAATAAATAAATAAATAAATAGTTGGTAATCCCCCACCCAAATCATTACACCACTGTCCGGAGATGAAAACCAGGTCAAGTGTGTGCCCCGCTCCATGAGTCGGGCCCTGAATTATTTGGGTCAGGTCCATAGCCGCCATGGAAGCCATGAACTCCTGACCCATGCTCGACGTCCCACCCAGAGGATAGGTTGAAATCCCCCAGAACTAAAAGCCTGGGGAACTCCACCGCCACTCCCGAGAGCACGTCAAGCAACTCGGGCAGGGCCGTTGTCACACAGCTGGGAGAAAGGTACGTGAGCAACAGACCCAACTGACCACCAGGGCCCAACCTCAGGAGGAGAGACTCACACCTGCCCATCTGCAGGACAGCAACCTCCCTTGGACACAGGGTCTCCCTAATAATAACTGCCACCCCACCGCCCCTACCCTGGGCTTGAAGTTGGTAAAGCACCCGAAAACCCGGGGGGCATAACTCACAGAGAGGGACTCCTCCCTCTGACCCCAACCAGGTTTCCGTAATGCAAGCCAGGTCCGCGCCCTCCTCCTCAATCAATTCGCAGATGAGGGCAGCCTTATTCATTACGGACCTGGCATTCACATAAACCAACCTAAGCCCAGGGACCTGCCCTCCCATACCCCCAGGGGAGTGGGCAGAAACAGGAGGGTCGGAGTGCGTCACAGCTCGAAGACAGCGGGGGCGCACTCCCACCCTACGATATGGCCCTCCGTTTCTCCATCTCCTACCATTCCCAATCGCCGTAGGAATTGCAATCCCCACCCTTTTCTCCAGGGCCCCGGCCCCCACCCCCACCCCCCGCTGCAACCCCCTCCTGACCTGGACTGAGATATTGATTCGGGGAAACCCCCAGTTCCCGCCCGAACCTCCAACCCTCCCCACTCCCTAACCCCTTTAAACCTTTAATTAAAAATTCCAATAATCTCCCTTTACTACCCGGTTTACACTTAGAACCCTTAATTGCGGCATGCCACCTCTCGGGATCCCAGGATCCGTCATCAAGGTAGGCCTTCGAAAGTCCCACGGACCACTTCAGGGACAGGGGGCATTCCCCAGGGCCCGTAACTCCGCAATTGAATAGGTCTGTACAGTCATAAGAGTCATAAAATAATCCATAGGTGGGAGTGGGCAATGGAAAATAGAGCCAGATAACAAAACCACCATGTCCAGGCACAGAGCCCAGCGTCACACCGTTTCCCACCTCGACAGCCCTCCCACGGCCAGTCGAGGGGTGGACCAGCATTGAAATAAGGTCCAACCACCATCCTCTCACCACGGTGGGAAACTCCCAATGCTGGGGCAGGTGGGGTTGGCGGAACAGTCACTGCTGCCCTCTCACTGCAGCAGGCTGCAAAACAAGAAGCAAGAAACCCCCATCGCCCTCACACCGCGGTGGGGTGTTAAATTACACATGAATTGCTTTATTTTTTATGTTCTACACACACACACACACACACACACACATATATATATATATATATATGTATATGTATATATGTATATATGTATATATGTATATATGTATATATATATATATTTGTTTAATGACTTCAATGTTTAAACTTTTATTCAGCTTTGAAAGCAGTTTTTAAAATATATATTTGTCAAGTCACGTACATTTTAAAATTTTTGGTGAGCCTATATAGTATATACACTAGTTCTCTAGCTTTTCGTTTCATGTTCATTTTTCTCTTTTGTTTTCTCTTTTCTCCCTTTTTCTTATGTTTAGAATAATATAAACGTTTTATATTTGCTCAGCTTGGAAGTCTGTTCAGTTTGGAGATCACCTATTCGAAAACTTGAAATACACATGGAGATAGAACCTCCTATGCATACTCATATGGATGATGAGCTGCAACATCATCATCATCATCATACAGCAGCATGGGTGAGGCAGCTATAGCCTGTAAAACTAGTGAAACCACTTGCTATTAGTAAAGCTTCTCTTCAATGTATGCACTATGCCAACAAGCAGTATATACCTAGCTATCATGTAATGGTTTGTTTGAGAGGCAGTATCTCATCCATTCTCTTCAATAGTTATGCACTTAAGAAACAAGTTATGTAAACATGATATCTAGAGTATATTTCTCAGCATAACCAGTTTTAGTAACTTTAACTTATGTACAAGAGTGCATCACTCTTAATATCATATCACCATGCATCATGCATATATGCACACCAATAATTCTTAAATGGTAGACTGGTACCAATGCAGCTTAAAACATTTGGGCTACATTAGAATATATTCAAAATATATCTTGTTAAGATAAAGCGGCACATTAAATATTTGCTTGATACAGGAAATGGCTCCTTATTCTAATTTTAAATGTTAGTAGAAACACCACTATGATTTAGCAGTGGTTTAAATTCAAAGGACAATGTATGCATCTACGCTCATACATCTGTTGACAATTCCTTTAAAAACTTTGTTTCTCCTTGGATTCACAAGGTTACTCCAATAACATCCCAAAAGATGTGCATGATTTAAAGGATGACGAATGGGTCTTGTCTATATTCCAAATCTTTTTCCTTTAAATCCAAAACAATACGCAGCCACACTGTTTACATAAGAGATAGTTAAATAAAGCTAGCTATAAACCTGAAATTGCCCTCATCTTGTATGACTCAAAATATATTTAAGATTAAAAATGTCACCATATTATTTAATTAAATGCACAGAAATAGTAGTTATTCTTTTAATTATATCAGCTATTATACTAATGTTATTATTTAATTTAAAGGGAAAGTCACAATATTAATAATCAAATAATAATCAAGAACAAAAACTTAAAAGGATCACATTTGCAGTAGTTTTGCATACTATTAAAGCAGCAATCTGTTCCAAATAAAATATAAAGTTTTATGTAAGAGAAATTGATGTTGAAATGTATGTCATTATAGCATAAAATCTTTCTTTTGATAGTAAGGGATGAAAGAGTCCAGTTTTGGTAATACTGCTAAGGTGGTTTTAGGATTGATTTGTGGTTTTAAGGCAATGCAGAATGGTGATGATCCTTGCCAAAAATCAATAACACATGGTACAAATCTTTATCTGAAACTTCTGACAGGAAAACTGCTGTTCTAACAGCAAGAAACTTGTTAGGACAATGATTAAAGAGTTTTTACTAGAATTTTACAAGGACATTTATCTATAAAATTTAACTGAAAACTGAATAGTGAAAAGAAGCTCACTTTATTCTAAAATGTGCTAAGTGTGATAAATGTGTTGTGATAAACACATTGGTAGTATTGTTATATATAGTTATCTAAGGAATTCAGTGAATATTTTCATTCTCCTTTTATTTTGCTTCAATCCTATCTCTACTTCTGCAAAGTTAACGGAACAGAACACACCTCTGATTTTTATATACTCCTGTAATGGATGCAAAGACACCAACATCATATCATTACTCCCCAGTCAATTGCACATCCCAGTAATAGATATTTCTGACTCACGTAAAAGCGAAGAAGAGAGTGGTGGCTCCTACTAAGAAGATTGCAGCAGCTGATACCGGGACATACTTGCTAGGTTTGAATCTCTTTCCAGATACTGCTGGCATGTTGGAGCTCTGGTGGATGATCTGCCCTGCAGCATAGCCCAGGCCCAACAGGAGTCAAGAAGGGTAAGAAAATTAGGGAAAGAACCTTTCTCAAAATACAAAACAAAACAAGAAATCAGGGGAAAGCTTAAAAGATTGTCCAAGTTCTCAAAGTTGCCTGTTGACAGCCAGATCTTATTCACAATTGTAATTCAAGGTGGCATTGACCAAAAAATAAAGAAATCTGGATAGAATTATTAAATAAGCAGAACAGGATCCAATCAGGAGAATAATAAACCTAATCCCAAGATTCCTTTTGAAAAATAATAATGTAAAACTAAATTCTGGAAAAAGTAGTCGCCATGTAGCTTCTGGAGAATATCATCTTCTGAAGATGAAAAAAACAGTTCAATAAGGCAGAAAACTGCAGCTGGATTGGAATTTTTAGTGCAAGAAGACAAGATGGATTGGACAAAAATTCCAAGAAAAATGATGTACTAGATATAAGCTCCCAGTGGTTTTTGATGTATTATTACTTCATTATTATTTTCAGAAATTGCACAATAATTTTTGAGGCAGAGTTTTCCCTTTCTAATCTGTTTTCAAGATAAAGCAATGCATTGTGGGTGATGTTTGGGGATAGTTACATTACTGGTAAATATGCTAGTCTAGAACACATGTTCTTCTGCCTCCAGAATGCTCTTCTCCCAGGGTTAGAACCCTGCCCCTTGATTTCATCAGGAACTAGAGCTGTGTGGCAGTTGCTTGCATTTACTTTTCTCTTGAATGCTAAATCCTAGTAACAGTTGGTAGAAGGCTGAGCTGAAAATCCTTTTTGTTCAAGAGGAATTGTGAGGAGCAAACTGGAGGATTGGTCCTGTTTTAGTCTTCGTAAACCCTTAATAAATATACTTTTTACTTTTTAAAATAGAAAGTAAGTTTTGCTTCTTTAAAGATGCACCAATTTTACAGAGAGTAAATCCAGAACTGGGAGTCTCACAATTTTCAAAGGTTGTCATAAAAATAAAACTGACAGAAAACAAAAATGCAGTCTTCTTCCACACTTATATCCTACAACATTTTGTCTGCTCCAGACTGATCCACTGTCACACTTCTATGACATATAATATTAGTCTTTATTCATATTTGCTTTAATAATCTTCACATCATTTTAAAAATTGACATCTGGAACTCTTCTTTTTGCCTAGAAAAACAAAAGAAAAACATTTTTATTTGTAACATTTTTAAATGAAAGAATTATTTATAAATAACTCTCTTTTGTGTGATTTGGTTTCTGTAGCTACAAATCTGGAATAATTCTGACTGTGAGATATGGCACATTTTGTATTCAACTCTCAAACATCCAATAATTATTTTTAATTTGGATAAGTTTAATGTTAATAAAATTAATACTAAAAGATTATGTCTAACATAAATGGAAGAATTTATTAAACTTCAAATCGCTCACTTTTCACATGTTGATGACTGAAATATATTAAGCAATTATACAACATTATTCATCTGCATTTCCCCTCTTTCTTTCTCTCTGTGCTAGAGTGGAAAGGAAAAGTATTCTGATAACTTATTTCTTCTATTAGCAGGTAGAAAGCATTGGCTAAACACTGTAAACTACCTATTCAAAGAAAGACTAAAACCTTGGTCAGGAATTCCATAACACATCTTGAAATATAAATCAGTTGCTAAATCAACTTTGAAAACTGATGTGCATCATCTACTTCTTTCATCTGCTTCCTTTATATACATTTCCATATGCTCCCTGCAACTACTCTCCACCTTTGTCATTGTATTTTCAGTTATAAACTCTAATCAGATTATCCAGAAGAATAGAACCAAGAGGTGATATAACGGGAAGGTCTGCGAAACTTTTAGAATTATCCATATTTCTTTAGTATCATGATTTACAATATGATCAGAGATTCATTTAAGTCTTATTAATGAAGAGATTTAGCAAAACAAACAACCCAAAGAGCTTGATGTCTTTATTGATCTCATGGAGCCAGTATGAGCTGCCTCTGTTAGAAAAATATCTAAAAACCTAGATAATCAGAGTGAGTTGGATCAAATATTAATAAGATCTGATCTTGGTGGGCCCCACTCCAGATCAAAACCAGATTTTTTTGTTTATCCCCACAGTACAAATTGTGGAAATGAATCATATCCTGATCAGGATAGTAGTGGCAGATATGAGCCCAAAAAAGACTATAAAACTACTGACAAAGATGTTGGCTTTCTTCAATTCACAGTCCAGTAGAGAGTGCAAAAATGGAAAAATGCAACACCGTTGCTACTCTTCCCAGAAATTATGACCCAAAATCATTACCTTAAAAGAAAGTTATATAATACTACACAAATAAAGAAAAAGGGCTTGCAGGCCACTAAGTAGTGGAAGTTCACAGTAACAGCATCTGCAAATCATTCTTATGTCAGGAAAAACTTAAAAGAGAATATACATGGGGTAGCCAAGGATTGTGTCAAGTTTCCTTGGCTAAACAGTAGGCTATGAATAATGCTTTGAGGACAGTTGAAACAAATGTGCAAGTCGTTGGCATTAATGAGAAATGTATCTGGAGAAAAAATCTCGCTGCATTTCAACAAAATAAGCTCATCTCAATTATGACACATGATGGTAGGATTATCATCATTTGGAAGTGCTTTGCAGGTTCAGGATCTAGTTGGCTTACAATGAATTCTGGACTTACCAATTCTACAGAAAAAGGTCAGAAGATATATAGAATATATAACACAACAAACCTATGGTAAATATTGAGAGAACAGAATAAATATTGAGTTTTGGAAAGGCTGAGTCAAAGTTCTACCCTTAACAGGTGAAATGTAGAATATTCTAAAGCAAATAAAAAGACAAAACAAAAAGATATGTGAGTTGAAGCAATTTTTCAAAGAGGAATGGGTCAAAAATAGTAATGTGTGGGAGAAAATATCATGCCCCGCCCCTCCACAGTCATGTGACTACATTTTTGGGCCCTTGGTAACTGATATGCTCTAACAAGAAAATCCTGTTTATTACTTGAATGTGATTTTTTTTTAAATTATGCCATTTCCAAAAAAATGCTATATAATATAGAAAGATGGAAGTTGCTTTGTAGGCTAATTTCTTCTTTTAAGAGTGTGAATTTGTTAGAAACCCAAGCACCTTTTTGCTTCTCTCTTCTGTCTATAAATCACATTAAAATATAATCATGGTTCAACTTTCTCTACAGTCCTGGAGACCTGGAAATCAAGCTCTTGTTGGATTCAAAATTAAAATAATGCATTTATAAGCCATATCCGCACCCAAAGGCAAGCATCAATCTGAACCAAATATCACTATGAAAATAATGTACATATACAATATAAATGATAAAATCCAGGTAAAAGCATCACTAAGAATGTATACTGGAGATCAATCACAGTACAGGTGAAACTCGAAAAATTAGAATATCATGCAAAAGTTCATTTATTTCAGTAATGCAACTTAAAAGGTGAAACTGATATATGAGATAGACTCATTACATACATAGCAAGATAGTTCAAGCTGTGATTTGCCATAATTGTGATGATTATGGCTTACAGCTCATGAAAACCCCAAATCCACAATCTCAGAAAATTAGAATATTGTGAAAAGGTTCCATATTCTAGGCTCAAAGTGTCCCACTCTAATCAGCTAATTAAGCCATAACACCTGCAAAGGGTTCCTGAGCCTTTAAATGGTCTCTCAGTCTGGTTCAGTAGGAATCACAATCATGGGAAAGACTGCTGACCTGGCAGTTGTGCAGAAAACCATCACTGACACCCTCCATAAGGAGGGAAAGCCTCAAAAGGTAATTGCAAAAGAAGTTGGATGTTCCCAAAGTGCTGTATCAAAGCACATTAAGAGAAAGTTATGTGGAAGGGAAAAGTGTGGAAGAAAAAGGTGCACAAGCAGCAGGGATGACTGCAGCCTGGAGAGGATTGTCAGGAAAAGGCCATTCAAAAGTGTTGGGGACTTTCACAAGGAGTGGACTGAGGCTGCAGTCAGTGCATCAAGAGCCACCACACACAGACAGACCCTGGACATGGGCTTCAAATGTCGTCAGAAGTGTCTTACCTGGGCTAAAGAAAAACAGACCTGGTCTGTTGCTCAGTGGTCCAAAGTCCTCTTTTCTGATGAGCAACTTTTGCATCTCATTTGGAAACCAAGGACCCAGAGTATGGAGGTAGAATGGAGAGGCACACACTGCAAGATGCTTGAAGTCCAGTGTGAAGTTTCCACAGTTGTGTTGATTTGGTTATCTGCTGGTGTTGGTCCACTGTGCTTCATTAAGTCCAGGGTCAACGCAGCCGTCTACCAGGAGATTTTGGAGCACTTCATGCTTCCTTCCGCAAACGAGCTTTATGGGGATGCTGACTTCATTTTCCAGCAGGACTTGGCACCTGCCCACACTGCCAAAAGCACCAACCTGGTTCAATGACTGTGGGATTACTGTGCTTGATTGGCCAGCAAACTCGCCTGACCTGAACCCCATAGAGAATCTATGGGGCATTGCCAAGAGAAAGATGAGAGACATGAGACCGAACAATGCAGAAGAGCTGAAGGCCACTATTGAAGCATCCTGGTCTTCTATAACACCTCAGCAGTGCCACAGGCTGATAGCTTCCATGCCACGCCACATTGAGGCAGTAATTGCTACAAAAGGGGTCCAAACCAAGTACTGAGTACATATGCATGCTTATACTTTTCAGAGGTCTGATATTGTTCCATGTACAATCCTTATTTTATTGATTGCATGTAATATTCTAATTTTCTGAGATTGTGGATTTGGGGTTTTCATGAGCTGTAAGCCATAATCATCACAATTATGGCAAATCACGGCTTGTACTATCTTGCTTTGCATGTAATGAGTCTATCTCATATATTAGTTTCACCTTTTAAGTTGCATTACTGAAATAAATGAACTTTTGCACGATATTCTAATTTTTTGTGTTTCACCTGTAGATGTTAAAGCTAGACAACATTGCATGCTGTCATTCTATATGTCTGACACTGTATTACTGAGCAATGTGAGTGATCAATTTTGTAAATTATTCATTAAGAACAGCAGCTACTTCTGCTGGCACAGATAATTAACTAGTACATGTACAGTAATAGAACATTTTTTGAAAACCTAGCAATTTAAACAGGCAGAAGCCAAAAGGCAGTGAACTACAAAGGAGAGCAGAATGAATGCAATTTCATTGCTGAGCCTTGTTATTCTTGCAATTTTAGTCAGTTTCATATGACCTAGTTCCGTGATGGCGAACCTATGGCATGCGTGCCACAGGTGGCACACAGAGCCATTTGTGCCAGCACACGAGCTGTAGGCAAACTTACCTCACTGCTCATGCGCACACCTCACAGCTGATTTTTGGCTGGTTTGAGGCCTTTTTCGGCCTCCCAGAGGCTTGAGGAAGGCTTCTATAGGCTTCTGCAGGCTGAAACTAGGCCCGTTTCATCACTTCCTGTTTTTCAGAAAATACCAGAAGTGATGAAATAGACCTAATTTTCGGCCTGCAAAGCCTGCAGAAGCCTTCCTTAAGCCTTTGGGAGGCCGAAAAAGGCCTCAAACCGGCTGAAAATCAGCTGTGAGGCACAGTGCAAGTAAGGGGGCAGCGGGGGTGGGTGGGCAGGGATTGCGTGCACATGTGTAGGGGGTGTGGGGGAAAGTGTGCATTGCCTTCTGGGTGCTGGCACATGAGCACAAGTGTGCAAACGCGCACATAATTTTTGGCACAGGAGTCCAAAAAGGTTTGCTACCACTGCCCTAGTTTATCATTTTCCATTGCATCAAGCACAGAGTCAGTGTCAATTTCAGTAATAACCTCTTCTATGCATTCACAAATATTTTTGAAATAAAATACAAATACAGAGCTTAAAATACATCATAAAGCAAAATACAGCATCAGCATAAACCATGAAATCTAAGTAAATGCTTGGCTGATTTAGTAATGTTCTTAACCAGAGTCTTCTAAGCATTTATGGTAATAATTTATGTTCCTGAAGGCCTACCTTTTGGTTTGGTGAATGGGTGATTACCTGAACACTCTCCCAAACATTTTAAACAAGATTGCTGGAAGCTTGACTCTACTATAAACACAAACTAACAGCTTGTAGTGGTTACCAATTTATTGAAATTCCTTTTAAATTGAAATTAAGGACACATGTGAAAAAAAGATAAAAGTTAAAGACATTTCTAAAATCCTGTCTTCAGTTGCTCTATATTTTATATGATTTTATTAAAACTTTTAAAAAGTGAGTTAAAAAATTTCCTAACTCCCTAAATAAAGGAAGGAAGGAAGGAAGGAAGGAAGGAAGGAAGGAAGGAAGGAAGGAAAAAAATTGCAAGGAAAAAAAGTTGAAAGAAAATAGAAAAGAAGATACAAGCTATTGGCTGCTTTTGCAAAAAAAAAGTAAATGCTGGTTTTCAGCAAAATGTTGTAAAATGTGGTTACATGACTGCAGGATGTTGCAAGTGGCCATAAATGCAGGCCAATTGCCAAGGGCCTGAAATATGATCATGTGACTGTGGGAGGGCAAAAGTGTTGGAACTTCAGAACTGGGTTATAAGTACCCTCAAGGAGGTCCACCATAACTCTGAACAGCTGCTAAATGACTGGTCATAAGTTGAGGATTACATGTAAACATCAAAGACATAAATCACAAGTTCATATTTTTTTCATTTTTACATAAAACATCTATAAGGGGTTTCTACTCAGCAATAAATGTTGTGTCTTCTAATCAAATAAGTTAAATTATCTCAGCAAGATGTGTCCATTTCACCAACCATTCCTCCATAATGAATACTAACAATTTTTTTCATTATTATGTATATAATTATCTGTTCAATAGTCATATATTAAAATAATCTTTCATGGGTTTTCCCCCTGTCTATGCATTGGTCTAAAATCAATATTGATTGAATATTCATCTTTCAAATCCTCTATACTGAAATATGTATTTGAACTCAGTTTTTAAAGCTTTTTTACATATCTACCAAGCATGATAAAATGCCTCCTTGTATTGTTTACATTGGCAATCTACTTTTGAAGTATCTTTATACGTTCTACAGTAGATCATTTCTCTGATATTATATACCAACAATACATTATTCAATAAAAATTCCTTTAAGATCATAATAATGTAAAGTTTGACCTTTTAAACACATTTTTTTAATTACATTTATATGCCGCCCTTCTCCGAAGACTCAGGGCAGCTTACAATTTTGGGATACAACCCAACACACTCAGCAATTTACCCTGACCCATTTATATATTATAACCAAAATTCCTAGCTCATTTCATCAGTTCTTCTGTTTCAAATTTCAACAAGTGTATACATTTTAGCAATTACATATTTATTATCAATACATAACTATACTTCAAATTCCTGTTTCACTTCATAGCATAAATCTTTTTGCCAGTTTGAATCCTTCCAATAACTATAAATAGGAAAACTATCGACAACTACATCCTTCTGCTATTAATTGTTCTCGATTTAATTTTAAATTCCCCTTAATGTTTTTCCAATGATTCTTGATATATCAACCATTTGTCCTTGCCTGTTGTTTCTTTTCTATTATAGACTTCTAAGGCTTAGATCCATAAAGGGGGGAAGGGGGTAGATACAACATGTATTCCATCTATTTCATATTCTCAATGTTCTCAGTAATAAAATGATTTTTGAAATTTACATTAACTTTAAACTTCATTATACTATAAATACCCATGTTATCCAAACCCCAGGTCATAATACAATTTGAAACCCAATCTTCCTCTTCCCTTTGCATCTTGTAACACTTTATATTTAACCCGATTTTTTCTCTTGCCAAATATATTTAGATGATTTTTTTCTGCCACTGTTTAAAAGTACATCATTGAAACCAGGTGCTTACTATCTGAACAAAAGCATCAATCTTGGCAAAACATTCATTCTCCCTTCTAAGGCTGAGATAGGTCAGGCGATGGGTTGCTCTTGTCCTAGCTGATTGGACTGAGTCTGTCAAAATGCTGATTAGCCTAGCTCTGCCCACTGTGGGTGGCTCCTCCCAACTTTCGACTCAGCCCTCAGCCAGGACGGACACAGTCGATTGCCTCTCCTGTGCCTTTTTCAAGGCAGCTTTGCTCAACAGAAAAGAGAAAAAAAGTTAAAAAACACCGCTCCGACTCTCAGCTGTTTGTCAGAACCGCAAAACAGTTAAGGATTGCTCCGGCAGTCCAGAACAGCCAGCAAAGGCCATGGGGCTGCTTTTTGGGCCTCCGCAGTGAAGAGGCCACGTGATTTGGATGGCCATTTTGGAGAGCGGGCAGCATTAGCCTATACTTTCCAGAGCTGTGGAGCCATTTTCGAGCCTCAGCGACGAAGAGGGAGGCTGCTATTCGAGCAGCCACCCAAGGAGCTGCCCCTGCCCTCCAGGGAGCAGTGAAAGGCCAAGGAGCTTGTTCTCGGGCTCTTTGTTGAATCAGGGAGCCTCGTGGCCGGCGGTGGCCATTTTGTTTGGCAGGAGGTTCATCCTGCTTCTCCAGCCATTCCAGCACCAGGACCAGCACTAGGCCATCGGCCTCTGGAAGCTGCTGGTCTAGAAGACTATGAAGGGTAGGGGCTGTACAAATTGTTTGTTTCGGTGGGTGACCTGTCCCTGTGTCCGAAGTAGACCAGGGCCTCCAGGCTTCAGGCCAGGCCTGGTCTATATTTAGAAGCCCTATTAGGCCCAATGGGTGTTAGTCCCAGTAGGAAGTGTTAAAACCTCCTACTGAAGTGGTATAGAGCTGAAGATGAGTGGTTTGGAGCTAGGGAATAAGCAAGAAGATATCTCCTGTTTAATTCCCTTCATGTGCTTCTCCTCCTTGCGCAGGGTTGCAAGTCCAAGAAAGGCCTTCTTATTTCAAGATGGTGGACACCCCTAGAGGCAGCACGACCTCCAGAGCAGGAAAATCCCATAGGACAGCTTCATCTGCTTCAAGCAGCAAACAAAAAAAACAGGTCTTGTCAACTAAGAAGGCCTGTAGGGCGGAGGAGAAGGATGCTTCCAGGCAGCAGAAGGCCCTAGAGAAGGAAGTTGCCAAGGTACAAAAAGCCTCAAGGATAAGATCTCCAGACAAAAGACTTCTCCTGCTTCTCATCACAGTGCAGTTGATCTCCAGGATCAGGAACCTGGACTTTCCTCCAGGACCATGGCTCAGACTTGGTCCCCCGATGTAGTTGAAGGTGATTCCACACATCATCCTACTGTTGAGGGAAGGCCTTATGAAGATCCTCAAGGAGGTTTCAGGGTGGTACCTTGGCAGGAGCAAGAGTGCAGTAGGCCTGGAGTGGAGGCCTCTTTTATGCTTACTGCTGCTGGCCTCAGACCTGCTGAGCCTTCTGAGTCGGAGATCCCTGTTAATATGCAGCTCTTGATAGATAAGAGCATCAGAAAGGGAATCTCTGAAGGCATTCAATGGTTTGCCCGCCATTCTTGAGTGGTATCTGAGACATCTGTGATTCCATCCCGTGAACAGTTGGCTCTGTTATCAGAAAGAGGTTCCTTGATTCAGGAACGTGATTCTCCAGCTGCTTTGGCTTATGATCCATCTGTTACTGCTGCACCTTCCTTGATAGGGGAGACAGAAAAAAGGGAATCTGACATGTCTGAGGATGAAGGTCTCACACCTGAAATTCCAGTGTTTTCAGGCTTGTTTAAATATACGTTATTCACCCCTTTATTCTTCAAGGCTAGAAACACTGCCAACCTGAAAGATGCTGATGATGAAGATTCGTGTGTTCAGGCTCCCACAGAGTCAGATGCTCTTTTTGATGAGCCTATCATAAGGAAGGAGGTGGTATCATCCCCTAGGCTTTTTCTGAAAGTGGTTCAGAAACAGCTGGATTCACCAGCTTCAGGACCATTGTCTTCTGACCACAGATTCTTCAATCTCGGTCCAGAGCTCAACAAGAGCCTCCAAGTGCCCATAGTAGATGCACCTGTAGCAGCCTTGGCTTCTACCTCTATGGCTCCTTCTGATCCGGAAGATGTCCTCAACGCCAAGGAGAAAAGGATCGAGCAGTCTTTGCAGAGATCTCACCAGGCAGTTGCCTGGGCTATGAAGGCATCCATAGCAGCGTCGTTCTTCACCAGAACGTCTCTCAAATGGCTGAAGCAGCTACAGGACAGCATCCCAGTTGCAGCCACCCAAACTCATCAAGATCTTAATAAGATAGTAGCTACAGCAGAGTTCACAGCGAATGCCACTCTTCACGGGGCCAGGTTTGCCACCAAAGCCATCACTTCTTCCATGGTGGCCCAGTGCATGTGTTGGCTGTGTAATTGGCAGGCTGATGGCGGGAGAAAATGGAAGCTAGCATCAACTCCTGTACGAGGTGACAAGCTATTTGGGGAAGCATTAGACCTGTTCCTGGTGGAAACCAAGGATAAGAGGAAAGTGCTTCCATCGCTTTACAAGAGGGCAGAAAACCGACCTGCCCCATACTTCAGGCGCCCAGCCTCCTGGGATGAATCTGGATCCAGCTTCCATCAGTCTGCCAAGACTCCTTATCTGAGTATCTGAATTGGTCGTTCTCTCAGTTTGCCCAGATCTGTGTACATTCCACCCTCACCGGGTGGTTTTAATGTTGGATCCAGCATTTATTCCACAGATCACAAGAATTGGTTCTTCCAGATTTATGTCACAAACTGGTCCATGACTTGGAAAAATCTTGGCATATGCTAGATGTGCATAGGGTATTAAAATTTATCTCAAAAGGACTTCAGAATGGAATCCCTCTTTTGTTCCTTCCAACCTGCCATGTTGGGGGGAAAGGTAACTCCATCTACAATCAGCAGATGGGGTCATGTATCTCCAGGGTGTATTGTAGTCACGCCCTTCCGGTTCCCAGGGGCATTATGGCTCATTCCACTCATAGTGCTGCTACAACAGCAGCCTGGGCAATGCGGGCATCAACTGAAGAGGTCTGCAAGGCAGCCACTTGGACATTCCCATCTCCTTTCATCGGCCACTACCATCTGGACACTTTTGCTTTGGCGGATGCTGCATTTGGCAGAAGAGTTCTGCAAAGAGTGGTCACGGAGCATGGGGATCAGGACCAGACTTGAACCCTTCCGAGGACAATCCAGCTTTGGTATGTCCCATCACCTGACCTATCACAGCCTTACAAGGGAGAATGGGCATTGTCTTTCCTGAACACCATTTCTCCTTGAAGGCTAGATAGATCAACCCCACCCTGATGGATCTGGTCCGGGATGTGAACCGATTGGGGGGGGGGCGATGACCCAGTCTCTATTTGTGTTTCAGAGGCAGTCCTGTCTGTCACGATACCTTTTCCGAAAGCTGGGAGGAGCCACCCACAGTGGGCGGAGTTAGGCTAATCAGCCTTTTGACAGACTCAATCCAATCAGCTAGGACAAGAGCAACCCATCACCTGACCTATCTAGCCTTCAAGGAGAAATGGCGTTCAGGTAAGACAATGCCCATTTTTATCACAGAGATTCTCCCCACAGTGACCATTTTAATTTCTTCCATCTTAACATGTCATTCTTAATCTCATCCAGTGTCTTAACATAATTATTTTGAAATAACATAAAATTCATATTTGCCATAGTAGTATCCAATCTTTTTTTCTCAATCTTAAAATCAGTTTCCTCCATCAGTTATATTTGTTCTAATTTCATATTTTTGTTAACACCTTTGTCTTCTAATTATTCTTAAAATCTGCTAAAATAGCAAAGACCTTTAATCTATTCATTAATATTTCTACTTCTTTTAGTGGACCTTCTAAAATTAACACTAAATCATCCACAAATGTCTTTAAATTATAAATTCCTTTTTAAATTTTAACTCTCATAATCCTGTTCAGTACCCCAAGAACTAAAATGAACAAAGTGCTGACAACAGACATAGTTGTCTTATTTCTTTTTGAATTTCACAAAGGTTTAGTTCTATTATTTTTTAATAAATGTTTATTTATTCATAATTAATAATTAATAAACTATTAATTTTATTTGCCATCCATCTCGCTACAAGGTGGCTGTGAGTGACCTATAACATCAAAAGCAATAAAAGCTCTCTTGTTATGGACCCTGTAATCCCTTAATTCAGAACAGAGTCAGGGGCAACTGCATGGAATTGAGCATTTACTAGCCAAATGCCTTTCCTGACACCGTGGAGTTTACAGCAGATATTTTTTCTTTGTGCCATAGGAGAGAAACATCTGCTGCTACCTAGGTTTGAACTCTCAACCTTCCAAGTGAGAGGCAAGCATCTTAACTACTAGGCTATCACACCAATCAAAAAGCAATAAAACTGTAAAAAATAAATATTTCTGATACAAAATATTTTTGCTTTCTGTGAAGTATAAATCAGTCTTACCCATTTAATACAATTATCTCCAAGGTTCATATGTTACAAAACTCTAAACAAAATAATCCAATTCAAATTGTCAAAGATCTTCTCTGCATCTAAGAATATCAATGCAGCTTGTTTTTTAATATGTTGCTTTAAGATTCCAAAATATTCACTTCTAATATTACCTTGTAATTGTCTTTTAAGTAAAAACTCACATTGTAAAGATCGCAAAATTTTATCCTCAAAAAATCAATAGGAGGACAGCAATCTACCTAGACCACATACACTTTCGGTTTTAGTCCTTCTGATAGCTTCAACAGTGTCCTTATAAGTCCATTCAAAATTTGTGTCCCATACTCTTCTTCATACATCTTCATACATCTTCAGTAAATTCTCTTTATGAGAGTATTCACTCACTTTTCTGAGAAATTTTGACCTTTATATAAAGGTGTGTAATACTAATGAAACTATTTTGCATATTTACACTACCTGTTACTGCAGTGTAGTATTCCCTTCTTGCAAATTTAATATCACTTTATTTTTTGTTTTCACATTTTATATCTTAACCATCTCCCAAATTTATTTTGTTGCAAATTCAAAATTTTGTTTTGTATAATCCATCTTTATTTCTCTCTCTCTTACTGTTAACATAATTGCCTCTACAGAAGCTTAATTTGGTGAGTAATAATTGACATTCCCTGGGGATTTTAAAATTCCTTTTGTCTCGTCCAAAATAATTTTTCTTGCCTTTTCTTTTTACATTCACTATTACATAATGTGAAATATCCTCTTACAAAAGCTCCATTTGTATACCAAACCACCCTTACTTCTGTGCCTTTATTGTTCTTCTAAAAAAATTACTTCAACTTTTTACAATCCTCCAGCATTTCTTTTTGTAACATCATCTCATCAAATCTCCACCTAAAAGATCAATTTTTCCTTTTAAAAGTTAAAGCCTCTAGATTGTAATCTGAAAGTTTTTGGTAACATCTGAACTTTATAAACCTCTCAGAAATCCAAATCACATCTATTCTTTAAAAATATGTCTCAGAAAAATAAGTATATTTTTTTGACTTACCATTTTTACATCTCCATACATCAACAAGCTCCAAATCAGGGGTCGCCAACTTTCTGGACCTCAGGGACCACCAAACATTAGATTCCTACATTAGGTCTAAATGGCTCTAAATGGCTTTGTTCAAGTCTAAATAACTTGATAAAAATAATGTAAAGTTTTTAATTTTCTTCTTGTCTGTTAAAGTTCCAGTTTTAAAAATCCTTATGGGCATTAACCTTCAGCTATTGTATTTTACGCTGTAGACACTTTTTGTCTTAATCTGAATCTTTTCCTGCAAGGGACAATACATAAGGACATACAGGACAGCTTCCTGATGATATCTGATAGTTGAATGTCAGGAATGCCTTTTAAAGATCTTACTTCCCCAATGGGAACTTTTACACTCATACGAATTTAATTTAATCACAAAAAATAAATTTCCTTGTTCCAAGAAGTGTGACGAACAGAATTTTTAGAGACTGTAGTACATATCTCTTTAATGCTTCTGAAACAGAGTACCAAGATGCTCTGTAAAAAATTATTCACCAACCTTCATGTTCTTGTTTAAAACTGATATTGTTCGAATTGATGAATTTCACACACACACCTTGTTATATTTTCATTTTATATGCTGCTTGAAAGAAAAGGCTGAGGCAAGAAGGCAAGTTAATCTGTTTAAAAGAAAACTTGATGGTATAAAAGAATTTATACCTGATGATATAAAGGAACTGAAAACTTCATGGAATAACTATTAATATAATGTGCCATCCCACCATGATTTCATTCTTGTGACAGATGTTATAGACAACTGTATCTGAAATTAAACCACCTATTTTCACACGAGTTATCTTGAAATAATGCCATATTCCCTTTTGTATTAGATTTCACATTCTTAAGTCCAACTAAACCAAGTGTCTAATATTGTCATTCTATATGAGCAGTAGATGAGCAAAAAATACTGGTATTTTTTATCATACAGCTTACCCTTCAATACCTCATGCATTTTCTGAATTGTAAACTGCTATTCAGAATGGGAAAAAGGAAACCAGATGTCACTTAAATTTGGAGGGGATAAATCACTAAAGTGACTAACCATCAAGTTAAATTAAATTGAATTTGTAGAAGTTTTAATATAAAATACTGAAAAAGTATCAGAATGCTGCTCTTGTTCTAGGGTTATTATCAACTGGCTCAAGAGCTAACAGTAAAATTACCTAAGAGCAATCACTATTAAAGGCTTATCCACAATTTGTGTTAAGTAACAGATTAATCCAGGTAGCCTAATCACTATAAGGATCTAAACACATAATTTTGGAAGAGGTAAATATTATTCAAAATAAATTGCAGGTATAGTTTTTCTCCCAAAAGTTAGTTAGGCTGTATTCACATAACATAGCTAACCTGGTTTGCTGCTATGTTGGGGTAAATATTTACTCCAGGAATATGGTGGCAGACAAATGAGCAGCCATCTTTGCAGGAAGTCCAGCTGTCAGGAAAGTAGCTGGAAAGCTGTCACTTCCTGCTTTATGCTCCTTAAGGAAAAAGCAAAAACTTGACAACCTGATAAGGGCTGGCATAGAAAGGGAGATTATGCATCTGCTATTATAACTATTCCTAATGGACAAAGGGGTGGGGAATTAAAAGAAGAAAGCTCTGAGATAAGGAACACTTACAGGTGCTCCATTTTTGTGAAACCACTCTGGGCAATTTTCTCTTTAATAGCAGGGAAGTATCAACACTTGGTTACTTATCCTTCCTTTTTCATTCAAGGTAGGTTGGCTAATTAATCCAAAACAACTTTCTCTAACAATAAACTGATTAGGTTACGGGTGGTTGCGTTACATGTGAACTACCCCTTGATTTAAACATTTCACCCAACTAAAATAGCTTTTATTTCTACTGTAACGATTTTGGTTTTTTTTTTTTTTCAAATAGCTACCAAAAACTTCCACTGCATCATGTCTTTGCCTAAATACCTATTATCTATTCACTTTCTTATCTGCAGCAAAACAAGTTTCTCCTCATACATAGGCTTTTTATTACAAAAATCAGCTTACCGGCAAATGTCTTTATAGTGTTTGCCTTTTGTACTATATGAGCCAAGGCTGCCTAACAATTGGATGATAGCTAGGAAGTACACAACAATGTAACATATTCCTTTACTTTATACTTTTCCTGACCAAAAAACCTTTATAAACAAATTGTGTTGGTCTCAGTCTAAACACCTTGCATATAAACTATTTAAATATATTTATTCTAATGTGCAAAAGCAATATGAAATTCTTACATATGTAGGCAATTTTAATTCATTAAAAATAAAACTGAAACAATATTAGTGCAAAACAAATAAAAACATGAGCAGCAATACCACTTCTGGGAGCAGGAATTTTCATAGCCTAAGAAGGTTGTCAGAGCACCTATCTTACCACAAATAAAAGCAATTAGAGAAAAATCTCTAAATATTAATCCAATGAATAAACAAAATGGAAAATTGTGGAAAAATATGAATTCTGAATCAGAATTTGCACTAATATTATTGTACTCAAAAAAGGGATAGTGGATATGAGATTAAGAGCAAAAAACAGGACTGGTATTTGCCCAGAAGTGGAAGGAGAAAGAAATCCCTAGTGAAGATGAAGTAATAAATAAAATTTTGATATGCCATGAAATGGATAGGCTAACCCTAGAGATGAAAAATAAGGATGAATCAGAATATTACATAATTTGGAATAGATTTTATCATCGGTGGGGACAGAAAGGAGGGACCTAAGATGGAAAGGAGTTGTTGAGAGGATATCCAAGACTATGAGACTAAAATAACACTAAGGATGTTGCAGGATGTAATTAAGGATGAATAAATGTATATATGTATATACATATATGTACAAATGTATATAAGATCTATATTATATTGTATTACACTAGAATGATGACCAAAGTTTGTCAAAACAATTCCACCACGTTCAATGTTTTTAAATGTTATGTTTAATAAAAAAATCTTAAAAAGCAAAAAGCATGACAAGAAAACAATGAAGTATAGAGTGAAAAATAACAGACTAACTAGTCATATAGTGCACAAGAACATGTAACTTGGAAACAGGAAAAAAGTTATTAATAGAATATGAACTAAAAGTAGACTAACAGAGTTCAGTGTTCATCATCAAAATATAACTCTTAAAATGTTTTTAAACATCTATTCTGTTCTAATTTCAACTACAGAAACTACTTTTTAAGCAAAGATCTACAGGAAAGTTTTTTCTATCAATTACCAATATGAACTTTTGTGTAAAGAAATTGTTACAACACATTTTCCTGAATGCAGACTTTCTAGATGAAAACATGGGATCTATACACTATTTAGTTAGCAGTCAAAAATAAAGCTTCTCCCAAACAACCCTAGAGAAGTAATAGACACAGTTCATTTTTCTTTTATTTGGGACGAAACTGAAACTGAGTTCCAATATGGAAGACTGAGCAAAACGATATATAAAGGTATCAGCAATGACAAACTATCCGACAATCTTTTCTTCCACATCCTTTTTATAAGGATTGATCATACACTCCCAATACAAAACGCAAAAGAGCTCGAAGGAGGAACCCAATTTCCTACCCGTCTATACAAGATACCTGCACACCTCGAGGTGTCGCCTACAATTATGACCTCCACGCTTAATAGTCCCTATAAGTGATCCTTGAGGTGCAGCCTTGAAACAGACAGCAATAGCACTTAGACTTATATACCGCTTCGCAGAGCTTTACAGCCCTGTCTAAGCGGTTTACAGAGTCAGCATATTCCCTCCCGACAATCTCCTCATTTAAACAACCTCGGAAGGATGGAAGATCACTGGGTAAAGATCAAGGTTTCTGAAGCAGAACTCGAAAGGAGGGTGACCGGCACTAAGTTTGGAGGAGTATCGATCCACCCGCCGGTTCCATTGATGGGACAAGACTACGAGAAACGGTAAACCTCGGAGCGGGCTGGGGAACCGCAGCAGGAGGCGTCGGAGCCCATTCCGGGTGTGACAAAGAACGGGGAAAGCAGCGAGAAAGGAGGTGCGAGGCGGGGTCTTCTTCGTGGCAGAGGCCCTCGGGGCTGCTTAGCCGAGGCAGAAGTTACACTCGCGGAAGGAAGAAGGGGGGAGGGGAAGTGTGCGCGAAAGGAGCCGAGAACCTCCCTCGCCTCTCGCACCTTTGGATCCCGAAGAAGAGCCCGAGAGCCGTTAGGCCCACGGAGCCCTCACCCCACGGGCGAGGAAGGACCCGCTCCACGTACGCCGCTCCCTAAAGACGAGGCGAAGCCTTTCCTTTGCCGCCTCCAACCTTTAGCACCTACCCGCCAGCACTGTCCCTTCCGTAGCCGCGCCTTAGCCGCCGCTCCGGGAAACCAAGTCCTCGGTCGGTCGCTCGGTCGCTCGGCCCAAGCAGTCACAAGAAACACTAGCACGGGAAGTAGGGCGCGCATGCGCGTTCTGAAACCCGCTCGGGCTCGCCGGTTGGTCAGCCTCCTGCCCGTAGGCGCGCGCGCAGTCCCCTTTCCTCTACACCCCTCCTTCCTTTCCTTCGAGCGCTCCTGCGGACATGCGCAGTAAGTTACGTTTGGCGAAAACCGAGAACGGATTCGCTTGCGTAAAGGGGCGGAACTGCGCCGCTAATTAATCACGACTCGGGGAACGAGGAGCTTCAAAGCGGGAGCTAGAAAAGTAGTTATTCGCATGCGTGTGAGTGACGTTAGTCGTCTGGAGGCATCCGGGCCAATCGTTTGCTTGATAAATCAGGAGGGCTGGGCTAGAAGACCAGAATGGGCATGCATGTGATAGTTGCGTATTTTTTTTAACGTTTCGGTCGAGGGTTTGAGGACCGCTGCGTGAAATCGCGTATCTTTGAAGAATTTGCAGAGATTCACCTGCAGTTACTGTTCAGAATGTCTTGAGCAGAATCTTCAGTTGTATTTCTGGTAGAGGATCCTATATGTATAGAAATCATGTTTCTAGATTCTAATATGTCCAAGTAAGGAAGCTATATAGAACACAATGGAGTAGCCTGGATATTAAAGGAGGTCTCCAGATTCAAGATTCACAAATTGCCTTTTAGCCTAACAATTGTTTTCCATAATAGCTACCCTGCTATATTGAAACTGCTGTTTGTTATATCGTAATTATGTATAGATATAACTTCCATCAAGTTATGGCTGACTCATTCAGATCAAGCGTATGCCTAGATAATTTTGGCTCAGGGAAGATTTTAATAGGTGCTGTTGTTAAACTGTAATTGCAGAGTAATAAGTTTTTTCTTGTGAAACTCAATCCTTGCAATTTAGAAAGCATAGTGCTACAAAATTGGTACACATTATGCCGTGAACTATTCTAATACATGAATTCAGAAAAATATTTTGTTCAATAATGCTGCTTTTAAAGATGCAGACACATTGGATACAGAAATATGTAATGCAATTAATACATTGCAAATAACAGGAAAGAAAAAAATACTCTATTTTATATCCCTAATACTCTTCGAAGAATATAGAAAAAGGAATTCAGATTTTCTTAGTACATGATTTTGACCATGGTGGGATTTGTACTATGATCCATTTAATTAGTTTACTTGTCTTCATGTTAAAATTATTTTGTTATTGCAAAAGCTTGTAACATTTTTTATCTGATAAGTGAAAATAGATTCGGGCTGTCTCCTAAAGGAGGAATTTAGCATGTCATGAGGCTTTTGAGGCTTTAAAATAAATTGACCATTACACCAATCTTGGAACTAGATTGGAAGTTGCCATTCAGTATATTTTACATATAGATGCCTGGGCTACTAGCCAGAAAAAACTTGTTGCAAGAGCTAGACAGAATACTTGCCTTACAGCTTTTGTTAGTAGAAAATTGAGTCATAGAAAATAGTTACCAAACCCATAACTGTAATCTCAGGCACTATGACAGGATAATCTATTTAGTAACCATAAAATGGTGGCTGATAGCCTACTTCCATACATAACTACCATTTGAAAACTATCGGTGGCATTAGTAGACTTATTACTCTACATCAGGGTCTTCAAACTTGACAGCTTTAATACTTATGGACTTCAACTCCCAGAATTCCTCATCCAGTCATCTTAACTCAGGAATTCTGGGAATTGAAGTCCACAAGTCTTAAACTTGCCAAGTTTGAAGACCCTTGCTCTACATCTTGAGATTCTGTATGATCAGGCAGAACAAATGTATTTGAAAATGTTATTTTGAGGAAAAAAATGTAATGCAGGCAGAGACAATTGCTTATTTTCCAAAATTTGACAGATCTCTACAGAGTTAAACAGCTGAAAGTGACATCTGCAAAACATCTGTCCAAATTCTAGTTGCAATGCTGGATCAGCAATCTCACACCAGTTACCACTCAAAGAACTCAGCTGAAAGTTCAGATCAGATTCTAGGCACTTGAGAAGATAAGACTACAGAGAGAAAATATATATTTATGCATGAATATAATTACTAGAATGACACTATAGAAGTACCCACTTGTTTTTTTAATGCTTGGAACCAGCTGTTCTTACCATTCTGGGGCAAAACTTCAAGGACTAAATCAGGCACAGTAACTCATTAACAAGGTGTGGAGATTTTGAAGTATAGATTGCATTACAGTATACCTTACGAGTTAGCCATTCACCAGTGAAAAACATCAGCAAACTAACAGAAGGCAATACAGGATGCTGAAATATTTGATTCACAATTAAATTCAAGGCTAGCATTTTAGTATGTAACTTTAGTCTCCAGAAAAACAAAAGCTTGCTGGCTGGGGGAAACCAATGGTGCATATTATTTTGAACCAGCTGGATGAATTTCTCTGAATAACTGTCAGTATGCAGAGTACAACAGGAAGACAAGAAAGGTCTCACCTCAACTTTTAAAAATAATTTTCACTGAAATTTAAAATTACAATGATAACAAAAATATCAATTAAAAAACCATAAAATGGCCAAAGGGAAAAAAGGAGAAAAGAGGGAAAAATGAGTTTGGAGAGCCGATCCATTCATTGGCTCTTCTTTTCATCACTGACATTGGCTTAGCTCTCTGCAATGTTGTCTTCAGTCTGCTAATGCTTCCCCAGGGATCCCCAGAAAGGCTTCACTTAAACTCAGCCCACTTAAGGCTCTGCATTTATTTTATCACCTGAATGAGTAGCCAACATAATCATATTAGTTGCAGGACTAAAAAGGCGTGATACAGAAAAAAAACAGTATCAAAATCCATATGGTGCTCTAGACTATACCCTTTATAAAGAGAATTCATTCCATCTTTGTATTGTGACATCAAGATGAGGGGAACCAACAGCAATCTTGTTGATAGGAAACAGTTCCATATCTCTGCAGAGCCATTTGAATTAAAGGAAACTTGATGTACCTTAAAAATCAAGCTGGATTAATATTAGGCCAGTTTAATGATTATATTGTAGAAACTTTGTTCCAGTTTGTTTAAACTTTGAATCAAAGTTGAAGACGGTACTGTAATTATTGCACTGCTGTCATTTTTGACATTAAATTCTCTAGAAACTAGGGAAGAGAAATATTCTTACATGGAAGTATGCTGTTGAGGTGATTACATTTTAATAAAGGAAACTGTGACCATTCCCAAGTTAAAGTTATTTGTTGGATTTCCATCCCACCTGGGTAGCTAAATAAATCTTAGCCAACAGAGAATAGTGAGTTTTATCTAATGAGATCTAGGAAGAACAAGCATTTTGTCAAGGGTTGCCTAAGGATGAACATATTAGGCAGAATCCCAGTTTCAGAAAAAGAGGCTTAAGGAAAAATGCAAACCAAACAATTTTCTAGTCCGCAACTTTTATCTATTATAGTTGTTCATGAGCCAAAATCTATGAATCTTTTTTTTTTAATTACATTTATATGCCGCCCTTCTCTGAAGACTAATGACTGATAAAAAAATAGAACTGATTTTTCCCCCTTTCAAATAACTCAACTTCTACTGCACTCACTTCTTATGCCTCTTTTTTGGGCAATTACTCCATTTAAAATTGTAATTTTATTTGTAAAAGAGCTACTGGGAACTTGATGGAGCTTTTCCAGTCCGGGCACTACTTGAGATCCATGAAACGAATGTCCATGATGAGCAGGAAATTCTTTGGCAATGGGCGTGGTGCTGGTGAAAGCACTGTGAACACTTGGCGTTCCAGGTCTACTCCAGTTACCACAATGAAACCAGCCACACTGGTCTCAGAGATGTTCTCATCAGTGCCATCAGCAGTACTAACACTTAATAGATGATGAACCATATCACGGCCGGGTGTAACTGGGACTAGCTTGAGTTGATTGTCTTCCTGTGACATGCCCAGAGGCAGACATGAGTCAGGAATAGTGGGAGCTCCCACTTTATATATCTTAACATCAGAGAACTTGACATCAAAAGCATGTGGATAGAAACATCCTCGGAAGCCATAGAAGTATTCGCGTATGCGGTCATCACGAAACTCCCGCCGGAAATCTTTAGAGCGCTCAACTACTCCACCTGATTTGGGAAGTAGCACAGTTCGAACAAAGTGAGGCAGATCTCGCTTCAGTTCATTGTAGAGGCGTTCTTGATCCAACACTACAACAACATCAACTTCAAAAGCAGAAGCAGCATGTACAAGTGCCTGATATCCAGATCCCTTCACCCAGCCACAAGTATTGATGATACAGCCACTGATTGAAGCTCTGCGGTTCACTTCACAGCGTTGATTAAACACGTCAGCCAAGCGAGATGTGATCTACAGAAAAACAATAGAAGCATATAATTAACAGGAAACTACAAAACTCATGGGATAAAACATTTAGGACATGAAGTGAAACTAATTCTTTTTGAAAGCCTCAGCCCTTCAAAAGTTCATTCTTGTGAGAGTTTTTTTTAAAAAAACGTATGAAACTGCTCTTAGACAAAGACCATTTATTGTCACCCTAGCCCAGGGGTGTCAAACTCAATTTCATAGAGGGCCACATCAGGGTTGTGTTTAACCTCGCCGGGGGGAGGTGGGCATGGCTAGCTCGACGTCACTCATGTCAGGGATGCCAGTGGGGGCCAAGCACTGGAAAAGAGCTCACAGCCCTCCTGAGCTCCATTTTTGCTGTCAGAGGTCCTGCGGGCCAGTCAGCTGTTTCCAGGGTGGCCCAGCAAGCCAGATTTAAGTACCCCGTGGGCCAGATCCGGCCCTCAGGCTTTGAGTTTGACATCCCTGCCCTAGCCCATCAGAGCCTAATTTGGTTTCTTGAGTCTTCATGTTATCCTCAATATTTTAGCCAACTACTAAAACTCACATGAGCTTAAATATCTTCCATTAAGTTATAACCCTTTCCCTCTTAACAGTTTTAAGTAGTTGCTACCACAAAGATCCTGAAAACACCACTCATATTTCAAATCTTTACTCGATGCTCTCTCCCCTCCTGTTCAACATCTGCATGAAGCCGCTGGACGAGATCATCCGTGGTTTCGGGGTGAGGTATCAATAATATGCTGATGATACTCAGCTTTACATCTCCACCCCGGGCCACCTCAGTGATGCCCTCCCCGTGCTGTCCCCGTGCCTGGAGGTGGTGCGGATCTGGATGGGGAGGAACAGGCTCCAGCTCAATCCAGACAAGACTGAGTGGCTGTGCATACTGGCATCTCGGATCCAAGAAATTCCATCCTTGGTCATGGGGGGAGAGGTGTTGCCCCCCATGGATAGGGCGCGCAACTTGGGTGTCCTCCTGGATGTATGGCTGAATATGGAGGAGCAGGTGGGAGCCGTCACCAGGGGGGTCTTTGCCCAGGTTCGCCTGGTGCGCCAGTTGCGCCCCTACTTGGACAAGATTCCCTACGCACGGTCACTCATGCACTCGTGGCCTCCCGTCTCAACTACTGCAATGCTCTCTACCTGGGGCTGCCCTTGCGGACTATGCGGAGGCTTCAACTGGTGCAAAATGCGGCCGTGCGGGCGGTGATGGGAGCGGCCCAATTCTCCCATGTGACACCCCTCCTGCGCGGTTTGCATTGGTTGCCAGTTGCCCTCCGTGTAAGATTCAAGGTGCTGGTGTTAACCTATAAAGCCCTGCATGGCTTGGGCCCGGGGTCTTGCAGCAGCGCCTTCTACCAGCATGGAGGTCCAATCGCCCGGTACACTCCCAGAGGCAGGCCCTCCTGGGGGTGCTGTCGGCCAGGCAATGTCGGTTGGCGGTGCCCCGGGGGAGGGCCTTCTCTGTGGGGGCGCCCACCCTTTGGAACCAACTACCCCTGGAGCTACGTCTGGCCCCTGACCTGCGCTCCTTCCACTGTGATCTAAAGACCTGGCTGTTTTCACAGGCCAGCCTGGATTGAGCGGGATTGGGGTTTTTAATTTTGGGGTTATTTTAATATTTTAGAATTATTTGGATTGGGCAAATTTTGGAATAAGTTTTATACTGTGTATATGTTTCTGTGTAAGCCGCTCCGAGTCCCCCCAGAGATGGGGTGGCATATAAATCCAAATATAAATAAAAATAAAAATAAATTATGTAACCTACTCCTCAACCTGATAAATCTTGGATATATCCTAATAAATCTTGGATAAATCACTACTCCGCATCCTGATTCAGGGTCACCAAGCCTGCATTCCTAATCTTTATCATGAGTATAGCAAGACTTAACCTAAAATTATGTTTGAATCAGACTTCCAGTTAATCAGTTACATAAACCAGATTAACATAATAAAAGTAAATAAACATCGATTATAGACGAAGAAGATAGTTTATACCTGGATGTATTCTTGATTCAGGCTTTGTTTATACATTATACCATAAATCATAGCTAAACAATTCTTTCTGAGGTATTTTTTTAAATTACACCTGTACAAAACACACTTGTCAAAGTGTCAAAGGTAGTGGAGTTCTCATATCCTTACAAAATCTTAACAGTTATCTACAAATAGTTTATACTCATCAGCTTCAAAATTCAAGGAAGATAAATTCTACCCTTTCTCTATGAGTGAGTTTTGTATGGTAAACAACTAATCATGCTAATTTCTCTCTCATTACCTACTATGTTAACACAGGCTATTTCTCTGATAATGGCCAATCACAGTCATAATTGGAGCAAAATGACTATAGTCATCTCCTGTTTATACATACCATTTAGTAATCAAGGGAATGAAGAAATTCGATTTATAGTTATATCTTTTCTCCATGTAAAGAAAACAGGAAAAGCTCTTCCACAAAGGTCCAAAGAAACCAGACAAGTAGTTAAAAATGGTGCCTCAAATCTCCACCCCAAAGTTCTATTCGGAGATCATTTATGGAGCCAAACTTTATGCAGAGATCCTTCTTATAATTGCTTTTTTCATCACACAATACTTACTTTGTTATAGAGTTTGATGTTTGTGCCAGGTGTGGTGGACCCAAAATGATAAACTAGGGGGGCTTGAACAGAGAATCCTTCTTCAACATCTGCAGGTCTCTCAATATAGAGTGCTCCCATAGTCCCTGGGATTGAAATTGAGCCCTGGCCTACATCCAGTTCCACAAATGTGGGTCGGCGTCCAAGACGCACAGCATAATTCAATAGCAGGCGGCAGACTGTTGACTTGCCTACATCTGTGGGGCCCACTACCATCACCCGAGGTCCCCGCTCATCTTCACGCTCAGCCTGCCACCGCATCTGCTCCAGAGCTGTGTGAGTGTTGAGGTAGAGAAGCATGGGTGTATCTTTGGAGATATAGGCTACTTCAGTCCGACCAGTTAGTTGCACAGAACAACCATGCCAGGTAAATACAGCAACTTTAGCACCAGCATCAAAGGTGAATTTCTTGTTTCGTGTCAACTCAGTTCCAAAGATTTCAGCCATGCCTGTCATAAGTTCCAGCTGGACAGTTTGTGAGGCCTCAACTTCAAAGCGGAGTTCAGTCTCTCTCTCCAGCTCAAACTTGGCAACCAGTTTCTTTTCATCTCCAGTCTCTTCTGCCATCTTGTTTTATTCACAAATTCTATGAGGACAAAGCATAATTTAACAAAATCATTTAAGTTTGTTGTTGGATGCCAGACTTACTTAAAAAAATCAAATTCTCTTTTTATATGAAACAGTGAAAGAGAGTTTATCCTCTCAGCATGTTCTCCAAAAAGGTGAACAAAATTTGATTTCATATTTATGGTCTAATTAACTGTCCTAAATTGGATCTCTTTTTGTATGCTGGATTACAGCTCTCTTTAGTAAGAGATACTATTGCTGCTGGTTGAAACTCATAGGAACTTTAGTTTCAATATCTAAGAGAACCCAATTTGGAAGGATTTAGGATAATTGAGTATAATTGGAAATACTCAATACTTTCCCAGAGAGACCAAACATTTTTTGGTAGCCATGATGTTGGCCTAAACCACTTTGATTGCTTCATATGCTAATTCCTTCTAATGTAATGACTGTATGAACAAAAAGTCATTCCTTTTTCTTTTTGTAGCACATAGTAAAATGGAGGCTGTGTACTGAAAGCGTGCATACATATCTGTTATGACTAATATTATTAAATGAAACTCTCTAGAGCCACCATGGGCTTAAATTACAATTGCATAGCTGCTCTTTTCAATGTACAGCTCCAGTTTCTGAGGTTCCAGTTAAGTTCTTGCTGATGACTTAACAAAAATAAAGAAATAATTTCCTATTGAGATCTTCCAGGATACAGTCTCTTTGACAAAACTAGGATTGCGTTATGGTTCCCTATCCAGGTCGTCATCAGGAACGATCATGCTCGGCTTTTCAAAACTAGTTGAGGTTTGCCACACAGCTAAGAGTCAGATGAAAACTGCGCTGTATGTTAGTTCTAGTTAGTCACATTCTTATTGCTTCAGCGTCATAACTCATTGATGAAAGCTTATCTATATGCTTGCTGGCAGCTGACCATGACTTGATGGCATGTAATCAATTAATCAATCATAAAAATCACTGAAAAATGTTAAGGATTTATAGTGTGAGCTGATTGAAGCAAAAGGAAACATCTCCCAAAGGGATTTCAGTGTTGTTTCATCAAGTACCGAAACAACACATGGGAAACAGTGAGACTAAGGCGGCGCCAAGAATGAAGTGTTCCCAAGAAAGAAAGGAGCCACCTGGTGGATGGAACAGCTTAAAAGTTGAACCACTCCTATAGTAACAGAGTCAGAACCATGAAGAAAGCAGCAGAAATCCACCGATTAAATCCACAGGGATCCAACCGCTGTAGTCTCGAATTGTCTTGACAACGGAAGTGCCAGTTACTCCAGAAGTGAGGGAAGCATGACAATTAGACACCACTTGATAGCCACTTGTTTCAAGGCAGACTCCTCATCCAATGGCACAAGGGAAATGTTTGTTAGTGCACACAAATCAAAAGGCGAATGAGGAAATCTTGTTTGCCTACTTCTGGGAAACATAGTTTTATGTCAAAACGATTAGGACGGCTGTCAGTCTGTTTCTTATTGTCAACGCCTCAAAGAGCACTTCAGATATGCCTCCCTAAGATATTTTAATATAATGATGAACTAAGAAAATCCTTTACTCACCATACGAGAAGTGTGATGGTTTGCTGGTTTGTCTCTGGAGTCAAATTGTGATATTTCTAGGAAAGGCATGTTTCTAAAGCCACGACTTCTACATACAATAGTTTCTTCAATTTAACATTACTATCTGTAATATTACTAAATATTAGTAAATATTACTATTTTAAATCTTCAAGTTCTCAGTACTAAAAGAGACTCTTTCCTGCTGCTTTCTGTTCTAGGAAGAAGCAGTAGAAAAAATATGCAAAAGAGAAATAACTGTCCAGCAAGGAGTTTCCAGTTTTTATTCTGTTGCAGTTCTACTACACAGAACCTTTTAGAGTTGTGCTTAGTGTTAACAGCAGCACAGAGGACATATTAATTACTGCTGACCATTACGAGCCTGCCTTTTGCAGTGAGTTTGATTGCATGACGTGACTGAAATTAAGCCAGAATTTTGTGATTTTTGCCTTCCAGCAACATGACTGGTTTTATATGGTCCAATGCATTCATTGCTTTGATCAATCTGCAATCTTAAGAAAGTGAATTCTTGCATGTATCTGATCTCTTCACTGTCAACTGTTATTTTGACATTTTCATTACTCAGTGATCATGAACTTGGACTTTTTGATATTCAGGAAGAGGCCAACATTCTTGTTTGCATATTTAATCCCTTTAATCAGATTTTTCTGAGAGGAGAGTTGTGTCATCAGCATATCAAATCTTTGTTCTTCCAGTCTTGACTGAGATTTGATTCTTCAAGTTCTAGCTTTCTACGATTACTTCAGCAGATAGGCTGAATACGAAAGATGAAAGCATCAATCTTGCCACACTCTTTTTCTATATTGAATCAATCAGTGTCTTCATGTGGTGTTTGCAGTGTCCATTTAAGATATTGAGATATTATAGAACCTAGAAACTTGAAGTTTCTACTGTTGTTACTGTCTAGTATTATGAGTGGTGGTAGTGTAGGAGGGCTTCTCCTAAAATCTACTATCATTTCTAGAGTTTTAAGTGTGTTCCATTCAAGACTGTTCCAGCCGCACCACAAGGCTAGTTGTTCAACCTCCCATCTGTATGAAGATTTGTCATCTCAAATGAGACAAATCCCTGTTGTATTATCTGCAAACTTCGGTACTTTAAGAGGGATCCCTTGAGATACAGTAATTGGTATAGAGCATGGGTGTCAAACTCGATTGCGTCACATGATGTCACATGACTTATCACAATGTTTTGCCTTTGTGGAGCTGGGGTGGGCATGCATGGTCTGTGTGTGATGCATCTGGCCCATGGGCTGCCAGTTTGACACCCCTGGTATAGAGTGAAAAGTGGAGAGAGCACACAACCCTGAAGGGCCCCTGTGCTAATTGTACAGTTATCTGATGTGATTCTGCCTCGCTTCATCTGCTGCTCCTGGTCTGTTAGAAAGCTTATGATACAGTTACAAGTGTGGTCAGGCATGACCAATTTGATTTAGTTCAGCTAGATTAGAATATCTGGAATGATTGTATTGAATGCTGAGCTGAAGTCTACAAAAAGGATCCTTGCATAGGTCTTTGGAGATTCAAAATGTTGTAGGATGTAGTGCAGAGCCAATTACCAATATAAATTACCAATATGACCTTTTGTGTAAAGAAATTGTTACAACACATTTTCCTGAATGCAAACTTTCTAGATGAAAACATGGGATCTATACACTATTTAGTTAGCAGTCAAAAATAAAGCTTCTCCCAAACAACCCTAGAGAAGTAATAAACACCGTTCATTTTTCTTTTATTTGGGAAGAAACTGAAACTGAGTTCCAATATGGAAGACTGTGAGCAAAACAATATATAAAAGTATAAGCAGCGACAAATTGTCCGACAGAGTACCCAATCTTTTCTTCCACAATGAACTCCCTTTTTATAAGGATTGATCATACACTCCCAATACAAAACGCAAAAGAGCTCGAAGGAGGAACCCAATTTCCTACCCGTCTATACAAGATACCTGCACAGCTCGAGGTATCGCCTACAACTATGACCTCCACGCTTAAGCGTCCCTATAAGTGATCCTTGAGGTGCAGCCTTGAAACATCACTGGGTAAAGATCAAGATTTCTGAAGCAGAACTCGAAAGCAGGGTGGTCGGCACGAAGTTTGGAGGAATATCCTATCCACCCGCCGGTTCTATTCTGGGTGTGACAAAGAGCGGCGAAAGCAGCGAGAAAAGAGGTGCGAGGCGGGGTCTTCTTCGTGGCAGAGGCCCTCGGGGCTGCTTAGCTGAGGCAGAAGTTACACTCGCGGAAGGAAGAAGGGGGAGTTTGCGCGAAAGGGGCCGAGAACCTCCCTCGCCTCTCGCACCTTTGGATCCCGAAGAAGAGCCCGAGAGCCGTTAGGCCCACGGAGCCCTCACCCCACGGGCGAGGAAGGACCCCGCTCCACGTACGCCGGTCCCTAAAGACGAGGCGAAGCCTTTCCTTTGCCGCCTCCAACCTTTAGCACCTACCCGCCAGCGCCGTCCCTTCCGTAGCCGTGCCTTAACCGCCGCTCCGGGAAACCAAGCACTCCCTCGGTCGCTCGGCCCAAGCAGTCACAAGAAACACCAGCACGAGAAGTAGGGCGCGCATGCGCGTTCTGAAACCCGCTCGGGCTCGCCGGTTGGTCAGCCTCCTGCCCGTAAGCGCGTGCGCAGTCCCCTTTACACCCCTCTTTCCTTTCCTTCGAGCGCTCTTGCAGACATGCGCAGTAATTTACGTTTGGCGAAAAGCGAGAACGGATTCTTTTGCGTAAAGGGGCGGAACTGCGCCGCTAATAAATCATGAGGAACTCCAAAGCGGGAGCTTTTAAAAGCATTTATCGAAATAGAGATTTCGTTACCAGGCGAGCTGAAGATGCTCGCTAACCTGGCAACATAACGTTCGGAAACCAATCCACAAGCTCGGAGAGCTAACCTTCATCCTCAAAGTAGTTATTCGCATGCGTGTGAGTGACGTTAGTCGTCTGGAAGCATCCGGAGCTAAAGAAGTTTCTTGGATAAGAAGCGAAACGTCTTCAAAGAAAAAACAAGAACATCCATTTTCCTCTTTTGAAGAATTTGCAAAAAAGAGATTCACCTGCAGATTAAACTGTTCAGAATGTTTTCAGCAGAATGTTCTGCTTCTGATAGAAGATGTCATATGTATAGAAATCATGTTTCTAGATTCTAAAATGTCCAAGATACTATTGTACAGTCCTGCTACCCATATGAATGAAAAGAAATACATGTGACCTCTGGTAGTGCCATAGTTGTAACTTCAGAGTTATAAATTCTGTGTAACTTTTGAAAACCTGTATTATAGTTAGTATTGCTTCAATACACCTAAAAAGTATGATTATTCCATGTAGACATTTGGCAAGTTCTTTCTAATCACTATGAACTTACAAATATTTGCACTCTGCTTCTGTGCACTAGAAAAACTCACAGAAAGTTGAGAAAGGAAATCTCTAGAATGATCGCTTGGTTCTAAAACCACTGTAAAATTATTCTCCTTTGAGCTATCTATAGAACTGTTATTAAAGTGATTCTGCACATACACGTAATCCTAGACATACCACAATTGAGCCTAAAATTTCTGTTGCTAAGCGAAGCATTTGTTAAGTGAATTGTGGCCAATTTTACGACCTTCCTTGCCACAGTTAACTGAATCTGACTTCCCTGTTGACTTTGTGTTTCAGAAGGTTTCAAAAGGTGATCACATGACCTCAGGATAGTGCAACTGTCATAAATATGAACAAGTTGTCAAGCATCTGAATTTTGATCACGTCATGGAGACGCTGCAATGGTTGTGTGAAAAATGGCCATAAGTCACTTTTTTCAGTGCCGCTGTAATTTTGAAGTCACTCAATGAATCGTTGTACGTTGAGGACTACCTGTATGGAGAATTTTGTTGTTACCAGCGCGAACCTTTTCTTTTAATTAATTTATTGTTTGATTTTAGTTGTGAGCCTCCCTGAGTCTTCGGAGATGGGGCGGCATACAAATCCAAGTAATAAATAATAAATAAAATAAAATAACCTGACTGACAATTACCATGGCTACAGGCTTTTCTTCCTCCACCTAGTACAAATAAATTTGTATTTCCTAATATATGTTTCTTTTTGAAGGAAAGCTTGATGGTTTCTTTTGGCTCATAAGCAGGTATTTTCCTTTTCAGTCAATATCCAACCCCAGAATAAAGAGGTTTGGATTGTCTTTATATCATTCATTATCACTATTGCACTGTGCTCTTCTATCAGAGGGGAATGTTCCTATTTTCAGGGGATGGGGATCTGGGCCTCCCTTTTGTTGGTTAGAAAATAAGATTCAACTCCATTCAATCAGAGACGTACAGGTAGTCCTTAGCTTACGACCATACTTGAGCCCCAAATTTCTGTTGTTAGCAAAACAGTTAAGTGAGTTTTCCCCCATTTTACAACAGTTCTTGCCACAGCTGCTAAATTAATCTCTACAGTTAAGTTAGTAACACTATGTTAAGTAAATGTGGCTTCCCTATGGACTTTGTCAGAAAGTTGCAAAAGGTGATCACATGACCCCAGGATAGTGCAACTGTCATAAACATGAGCCAGGTTGCCAAGCAACAGAATTTTGATCATATGATCATGGGGATACTGCAAGGGTTGTAAGTGAAAAATGGTCATCGGTCACTTTTTTCAAAGCTGTTGTAACTTTGAACAGTCACTAAATGAATAGTTGTAAGTCAAGGACTACCTATGTAGAACACAATGGTGTAGCCTGGAGATTAAAGGAACATAAGATCTCCAGATTTAAGGTTCACAAATGGCCTTTTAGCCTAACAACAGTTGTTTGCCATAATAGCTCTACCCTACTATATTGAGAATGCTGTTCGTTGCCTTTTGCCTAGTATGTATCTATGTCTATATATAAGGTTGTAATTATCTATAAATATAACTTTCATCAAGTTATGGATGCCTGATTTAGATCAAAGGTATGGCTAGATAATTTTGGCTCAGGGAGGATTTTGTTTAATAGGAGCTGTAATTGCAAAGTAATGACTAAGTTTTCTTTTGTGAATTCAATCCTTGCAGTTTAGAAAGCACAGTGCTACAAAATTGGTGCATGCATGCTATGCCAGTATGAAGTGAACTACTATTCTAATACATGTTTCAGAAAACTATTTTGTTCAGTAATGATTTTAAAGATGCAGCCACATTGGAGAGATTGAGAAATGTATAATGCAATTAATACATTGCAAAGAATAACAGGAAAGAAGAAATATTATTCTATTAATTTTATATTGCTAATGCTCTTTGAAGAATAAAGAAAAAAGAATTAATCCAGATTTTCTCAGTAAATGATTTTGACCATGGTGGGATTTCTACTATGACCCATTTTATTAGTTTACTTGTGTTCATGTTAAAATTATTTTATTATTGTGAAAGCTCATAATATTTTTCATCTGGGCCTTGGTGGCTCAGGCTGTTAATTGCCTGCACTTAAGTTCCAGCTGCCTACAACTGCTGTAGGCTCGAATCCCACCAGGCTCAAGGTTGACTCAGCCTTCCATCCACTCGGGGTAGGTAAAGTGAGGACCCAAGATTGTTGGGGGCAATAAGCTGACTTTGTAAAAATGCCGCTTAGTAATAAGCAGGCATATACAATGGAATGAAGGCTATTGCTGAGCACACTGGGTTGTATCCCAAAAATTGTAAGCCGCCCTGAGTCTTCAGAAAAGGGCGGCATATAAATGTAATTAAAAAAAATAGATTTGGGCTGTAAGACAGTCTCCTCAAAGAGGAATTTAGCATGTTACGAGGCTTTTGAGGCTTTAAAATAAATTGACCATTATACCAATCTTGGAACTTGTAGATTGGAAGTTGCCATACAGTATATTTTACATATAGATGCCCGGGCTACCTGTTTCAAGAGCTTGACCGAATACTTGCCTTTCAGCTTTTATTAGCAGAAAATTGAGTCATAGGAAATAAAGTTATCAAGCCCATAACTGTAATTTCAGGCACTATGAGAGGAAAATTTCCTATTTAATAACAATAAAATGATCGATAACCTACTTGCATACATAGTATCATTTGAAAACTATAGCTGGCATCAGTAGACTTATTGTTCTACATCTTGAGATTCTATATATCAGTAATCAGGCAGAGCAAATGTATTTGAAGATGCTATTCTGAGAGGAGGAAGAAGCAATAATGCATACAGAGGAAAATTGCTTAGATATTCTCCAAAATTTGACAGACCCCTACGGAGTGAAACAGATGGAAGTGACATCTGCAAACCATCTGTCCAGTGGTTGGATTCAAATTTTTTTACTACCGGTTCTGTGGGCGTGGCTTGGTGGGCATGGCCGGGAAAGGATACTATAAAATCTCCAGTCAGAGGTGGTATTTGCCAGTTTCCCGAACTATTCAAAATTTCCGCTACTGGTTCTCCAGAACTGATCAGAACCTACTGAATACCACCTCTGCATCCGTCCAAATTTTAGTTGCAATACTGGATCAGCAATCTGACACAAGTTACCATTCTCAAAGAACTCAACTGAAAGTTCAAATCAGATTCTAGGCACTTGAGAAGGAAATAAGACTACAGAGAGAAAATATATAAATGTATGCATGAATATAATTACTAGATTGACACTATAGAAGTACCCTTTTGTTTTTTAATGCTTGGAACCAGCCATTCTTAGCATTTGGGAATAAAACTTCCAGAACTAAATGTGGTACAGTAACTCATCAACAAGGTGTGGAGATTTTGAAGTATAGATTACATTACAGTATATCTACAAGTTAGCCATTCAACAGTGAAAAAGTAAGAGCGAACTAAGATGGCAATATAGGGTGCTAAAATATTTTGATTTACAATTGAATTCAGGGCTAGCATTTTAGTATGTAACTTTAGTCTCCAGAAAAACAAAAGCTTGCTGGCTGGGGGAAACCAATGGTGCATATTATTTTGAACCAGCTAGATTAATTTCTCTGAATATCTGTCAGTGTGCAGAGTACAACAGGAAGACAAGAAAGGTTTCACCTCAACATTTTAAAATAATTTTCATTGACATTTAAAATTACAATGATAACAAAAATAATATCAATTAAAAAACCATAAAAAGGCCAAAGGGGTAAAAGGGAGAAAAGATAAAAAATATGAGAGGAATTTGGAGAGCCAATGCATTCACTGGTTCCTCTTTCCATCACTGACATTGACTCTGCTCTCTACAGTGAAGTTTTCAGTCAGCCATTGCTTCCCCCAGAGATCCCCAGAAAAGCTTCACCTAAACTCAACCCACTTAAGGCTCTGAATTTATCACCTGAATCATGAGTATTCGACATAATCATATTAGTTGTAGGACTAAAAAAGTATGATACAGAAAAAGAGTTGATGTCAGAATTCAAATGGTGTTCTAAAATACAGTTGCTGATAAAGTTCTATAGAGGAATTATGTTAAAGTTCTATAGAGGAATCATCTGCATTTCTGTAACTGTCTGGTTTGCTTCTGCAACCAAATGAGACAGACACAGATTTCAATAGATAATTAGAACTGCAGAAAAAACAATTGCTATCAACCTGCCTTCCACTGAGGACCTGTATACTGCATGAATCAAAAAGAGGGCTGTGAAAATATCTACAGATCTGTCATATCCTGGATATAAATTGCTTCAACTTCTACACTCAAACTACACTATAAGGCACTGCACACCAGAACAACTAGACACAAGGACAGTTGTCCCCCCATGCCATCATTCTGCTAAACAACTAATTCCCACAACACTGTCAAACTACTTAGTAAGACTGTATTAATATTATTTTCATCTTTTCTATCTCCTTTTCTACTTATAATTTGTTGTTTGTATCTTTAGGATTTATATTGTTCTCTTTACACTAATACAGTGCAAAGGCAAAATAACTTGCAAGATTGTAAGTTCTCTTTTTGTAAATTCAGTCTTATAGGTCCTAGAAATCATAGTGTTACATAGACAGGGACACAAATATGATACTATTCATATTTTTGGAATTTATTGAAAAAGAGTAGGTTCAGAGTTTTAAAAATGATCAGTAATACAAAGGTACTGGAATCACAAACTCTGTGCCAGTTTCCTCAAAATGGTGGAAAATAACTTAATAATAACTACAATTATAGTTTTTAAAATTTGGAATGTCAGTGCAAAAATTCTCAATACTTTCCCAGAGAGACCAAACATTTTTTAGTAGCCATGATGTTGATCTAAACCACTTTGATTGCTTCATAACGCTAATTCCTTCTAATGTAATGACCGTATGAAACTTTTTCTTTTTGTAGCACAAAGTAAAATGGAGGCTGTGTACTGAAAGCATGCATACATATCTGTTATGACTAATATTATTAAAAAACTCTCTAGAGCCACCATGGGCTTAAATTACAATTGCATAGCTGCTCTTTTCAATGTACAGCTCCAGTTTCTGAGGTTCCAGTTAAGTTCTTGCTGATGACTTAACAAAAATAAAGAAATAATTTCCTATTGAGATCTTCCAGGATACAGTCTCTTTGACAAAACTAGGATTGCGTTATGATTCCCTATCCAGGTCGTCATCAGGAACGATCATGCTCGGCTTTTCAAAACTAGTTGGGGTTTGCCACACAGCTAAGAGTCAGATGAATGATATGCTGTATGATAGTTCTAGTTAGTCACATTCTTATTGCTTCAGCGTTATAAAAATTCATTGATGAAAGCTTATCTATATGCTTGCAGGCAGCTGACCACGACTCGATGGCATGTAATCAATTAATCAATCTTAAAAATCACTGAAAAATGTTAAGGATTTATAGTGTGAGCTGATTAAAGCAAAAGGAAGCATCTCCCAAAGGGATTTCAATCGTGTTGTTTCATCGAGTACCGAAACAACACATGGGAAACAGCGAGACTAAGGCAGCACCAAGAATGAAGTGTTCCCAAGAAAGAAAGGAGCCACCTGGTGGACGGAACAGCTTAAAAGTTGAACCACCTATAGTAACAGAAGAACCGTGAAGAAAGCAGCAGAAATCCACCCCGATTAAATCCACAGGGATCCAACCGCTCTAGTCTCGAATTGTCTTGACAACGGAAGTGCCAGTTACTCCGGAAGTGAGGGAAGCATGACAATTAGACAGCACTTGATAGCCACTTGTTTCAAGGCAGACTCCTCGCCCAGTGGCACAAGGGAAATGTTTGTTGGTGCATACAAATCAAAAGGCGAATGAGGAAATCCTGTCTGCCTGCTTTTGGGAAATGTCGTTTTATGTCAAATGATTAGGACGACTGTTAGCTTGTTTGTTTTTGTCAACGCCTCAAAGAGCGCTTCGGATAATTCTTCTTTAGATATTTTAATATGACAGGGGCCTTCAAACTTGACAGCTTTAATACTTACGGACTTCAACTCCCATAATTCCTCATCCAGTCATGTTAGCTCACGAATTCTGGGAGTTGAAGTCCACAAGTCTTAAACTTGCCAAGGTTGAAGACCCTTGAACTAAGAAAATCCTTTTGTCACCATACGAGAAGTGTGGTGGTTGGTGGTTTGTCACTGGAGTGAAATTGTGGTATTTCTAGGAAAGGGATAATGTTTCTAACTCCACACTTCTACATACAATAGTTTCTTCAGCTTAGTAAATATTATTTGGTGGTTTGATCCTTGCAAAAGGCATACTTATTTCTCTGTATTGCTACATTATGACTAGCTATGTTTTCAAAGGGAGGAGCTGCTAAATCTTCAAGTTCTCAGTACGAAAAGTGACTCTACCTGCTTTTTTCTTTTCTAAGGAGAATGACTATAATAAGTAACCCAGAATTTTAGTAATTTTGCCTTCCAATGATATGACTGGTTTTATATGGTCCAATGCATTCGTTGCTTTGATCAATCCGCAATCCTAAGAAAGTGAATTCTTGCATGCATCTGGTCTCTTCACTCTGAATTGTTAGTTTGACATTTCCATTCCCTACAGTGATCATGAGCTTGGTCTTTTTGATGTTCAGGAAGAGGCCAAATTTCTCATTTCCATCTTTAATCCTTAATCAGATGATTCTGGCCTTCTTTGGTTTCTGAGAGGAGACTTGTGTCATCAGCTTATCAAAGATTGTTGATGTCCCTTCCTTCAATCTTCACTCCGAATTTTTATTCAAGTTCTAGCTTTCTATGATTACTTCAGCATACAGGTTCAATAGGAAAGGTGAAAGTATGCAATCTTGCCACACTTTTTTTCCTATATTGAATCAATCAGTGTCTTCGTGTGATGTTTGCAGTGGCTTCCTAATTTCTGTAAAGCGACTACACCAATTAATCAGACATTTTGGTACCCCTAGAACTTCTAGGGCTCTTCATAGCTTGTCAAAGCCCTTCTTGTAGTCAATAAAGCAGATGCAGATATTCTTTACATGTCCTTGAGTACCTTGCTAATATGAACGATGAGGTCAATTGTGCAGTAATTGGAATCACCCATTTTTGGCAATGGAATAAACGCTGATTTTTTCCAATCTTTTGCTATGTGTTCATTTCCCAAATTTTATTGCAAAAGTCTGTGATGGTTGTGAGTGGTACAGGGTTCAGCTATTTCTGCACAAATTGTTAAGTTTGCATGAAGAGACAGATGCGGAGTGCTTCAAGCTCTTAGTTTATTAGTGACTACAGCTCAGAACGGACCCAATTTGGCTGGGCTGCAGCTGCTACTTATAGCCAGCAGCCGCAGTTGCCAGCCAATCAGAGTGCAGGGTTTTCCCGCACTTTTTAAACCAATCATTTCCAACATTTTACAAGAACAGTTCAAACTAAACCAATGACTTGAAACCTACATACATAGCACCCCTCCCCACGAGGTTCAGTCCATACTCAAACCCCAACCTATCTAATGTATTCTTTTAAATAGGTGGGGCTCTTACGTTTATGTTGAGACCTACGTGGTTCAGGTGTTTTAAGGTTCTCACCTTGTGAGAGAGGAAATGTGTCTGCTGACATTTCCTTACTTGGACTTGTAGTAATGGTAGAACCTGTTTGGTTACTACAACCTGGTCTCTCCTCCCAATCCATCTCCAACCCAATGTCAGCACCTAAATCAGGTAGTGATGTGCAATCTTCCATTTGTGAAAATGGTTGTTGGTATTGTGACAGGTTTTGGGATGGTTCCTGTCATGTTAGCTCGTTACACATGGGGTTGATTCTTACTTGCTGATTACTCTCATAATCTTCCCCTTCCCCTAGAAGAGGCAGTAGGTATGGGAACCAGAGAGGAGCAAAAGCGATGCTCCTGAGGCAATCTGGATCTTAACTGATCAATGTGCCTGCTCCAGAGGACACCATCCTCCGTTTGTACCCTGTAAGACCTGAGGCCTGTGATTTGGGTTATCTCAGCAGGAATCCATAATGGTTCACCCATGAGGTTCTTAGCATAAACAGAATCACCCACAGTGAAAGTGCGAATTTTACTAGTGGAATCTAGTGGTGCGTTGGGTGCATAAGTGGGATGGAGGCGGTCAAGGGGAGACCTGAGTTTCCTACCCATCAACAATTCAGCTGGGGTTAAATTAGTTGAGGGGTTGGGAGTGATATGCTGAACACTGAGAAGTTTTTCAACTCTCTCAGTGATATCCCCTGTACCCAATTGCTGAAGTTTTTTCTTGGTAAATCGTACCATACGTTCAGCCTGGCCGTTAGCCGAAGGATGCCCAGGGGCTGTCAGGACATGTCTGATACCCTGTTGTGCTAGATATGATTCAAAAAGGTTGGATGTAAATTGAGGGCCATTGTCAGAAACTAGGACATCAGGTAACCCATGAGTTACAAAAAGCTTCTTAAGCTGTTTGATGACAGCTTCAGTTGTGGTGGATGCCATAGGGATAACCTCCAGCCATTTGGAATATGCATCAACTATAATAAGGAAAGTGTGCCCTCTGGTAGGGCCAGCAAAACCAATGTGAATCCTGGACCATGGGCCCCTAGGACATTCCCATTCCTGTTTGGGGGTGAGAGGTGGGGCAGGCCTGACTACCTGACAGTTGGGACAAGATGCAACCCAGTTTTCAACCATTTTGTCAATACCTGGCCACCATACATAACTCCTGGCCAATCCCTTCATTCTGACAATTCCCGGATGACCCTCATGTAACATTTCCAAGACCTCTTTTTGTAGTTTTGCAGGAATAACCACCCTGTTACCCCACAAAATACATCCTCTTAATACAGATAATTCAGTTTGCCTGGATTTAAAAGGTTGGGCGAGGTGAGGTAGATCTTGAAGTGGCCAACCTTTCTTAATCCAGCCTATGACAGGAGCCAATAAAGTGTCTTTGGCAGTCTCTCTGGCAATTTGAGCAGCATGTACTGGAAGTTTGGCAACAGTTTCTAGAAAAAAGGTGCGAGTCTCAGGAACAGGGTCCTCAATGTGTGAAGGAAGTGGGCAGCGACTCAAAGCATCTGCATGCCCAATGTCTTTACCAGGTCTGTGGATCAGTTTGTATGAATAAGCAGCAAGAAATTCAGTCCATCTCAGCATTCTTGGTGACAGGATTGTGGGCGTTGGTTTGTCGCCTGCCACAATGCCTAACAGAGGCTTGTGATCTCTGACAATAGTAA
Source organism: Naja naja (assembly GCA_009733165.1). Taxonomy (NCBI): domain Eukaryota; kingdom Metazoa; phylum Chordata; class Lepidosauria; order Squamata; family Elapidae; genus Naja; species Naja naja. The sequence goes on along the minus strand of CM019148.1, from coordinate 251,233,137 downwards.
ATGTTCTCCCATATAAATACTCATGGAATTTCTTGACAGCTGCAACAATTGCCAAGGTTTCCTTGTCCAGTTGGCTGTAATTTCTCTCTGCTTTAGTCAAAGTGCAAGAGTAAAATGCAATAGGGGCTTCCCTCCCACTGGGAAGCAAGTGGCTCAACCCCCCCACTCCAAAAGGGGAGGCATCACAAGTCAGAACAACAGGAAAGTTTTCAGAGAACTGTATCAGCACAGCATCAGACGTGATTAGTCTCTTGATATTGTTAAATGCAGCTTGTTCCTTCCTCCCCCAGACCCAAACAGATTTTTTGTCCAGCAACCTATGTAGGGGTTCTGCAATGGTTGCCTTCTGAGGTAGAAACATATGATAGAAGTTAATGAGTCCCAAGAATGCTTGCAAATCTGTTTTGCATTTTGGCCTGGGGCTTCTTTGATTGCCTGAACCTTTGCCTCTGTGGGGTGGATGCCATGTTTATCAATCATGTAACCCAAGAATTCCACTTTATCTGTTCTAAGTGTGCATTTTTCTTCTTTGACTTTTAACCCCACTTTTCTGAATCTAGTTAAGACTTCCCTGAGTCTCTCGTGTAATTGAGTGTCATTTTCAGCAGAAATTAAAACATCATCAAAATAGGGCACCACCCCTGGCAACCCTTGTAACATTCTTTCCATAAGGCTTTGGAAGATGCCTGGTGCCACGCTTACTCCAAATTGCAATCTTTTGCATTTGAAGGCACCTCTATGGGTCACAATGGTTTGGGCTTCAGCAGTGGCATCATCAACTGTTAATTGTTGATATGCCTGTGCCAGGTCCAACTTGGCAAAAATTGTGCCCCCTCCAAGAGAGTGTAATAAATGAGGCACTACTGGAACTGGATATGCACTCTGTTGAAGCGCATGGTTCAATATCCCCTTGTAGTCTCCACAGATTCTCACAGACCCATCAGCCTTGACTGGTGTGACTATGGGTGTCTCCCACCTGGAGTGATCAGTGGGCTCTAAAACACCTTGGGCTATTAGTTTATCTAATTGTGCATCAATTTTTTCCTTTAAGGCAAATTTATTTATTTATTTATGGGACTTGTATGCCCCATCTCCGAAGACTCAGGGCGGCTCACAACTAAAAACAGCAACAACAATAAATAGTTAAGAAAAAATTAAACTAAACAAGCCCCAAGAGAATACAAATACAAAATACAAAGAATAAAACCACCCCACCCAAAAGGGTCACAAACTGGATTGGTCGAACAACCAGGTCTTCAAATCATGACGGAAGGTGCGGAGGTCAGGGGCCAGGCGGAGCTCCAAGGGAAGTTGGTTCCAGAGGTCAGGGGCCACGATAGAATAGGCTCGTCGTCGGGGGACCACCAGCCGGCATTGGCCGGCCGACGGGACCCCAAGGAGTCCTTGCCTATGTGCTCGCACAGGGCAGTTAGTATTCAATGTCGGCAGGAGTCGCTCCCTTAAATATTGAGGAACCATGTCATGTAGGACTTTGTATGTTAAAACTAAAACCTTGAATCTCACCCGGAGCGCAACCGGCAACCAATGCAGGCAGCGCAGGAGGGGGATAACATGGGAGAATTGGGAAACTCCCATCACCACCCGCGCCGCCACATTCTGCACCAGCTGCAATCTCCGGATGGTATGCAAGGGCAGTCCTAAATAGAGAGCGTTGCAGTAGTCGAGTCTGGAGGCAACAAGGGCATGAGTAACCGTGCACAGGGCGTCCCGGTCCAAGAAAGGGCGTAGTTGGCGAACTAGGCGGAGCTGGGCAAAGGCCCCCCTGGCGACGGCCCCCACCTGCTCCTCCAACCGGAGCCATACGGCCAGGAGGACCCCCAGATTCCGCGCCCTATCCACAGGAGGTAACACCACTCCCCCTATGGCCAAAGATGGACATTCCTGACTGGGCGAGCGCGTATGCACAGCCACTCAGTCTTGGCGGGTTGAGACAAAGCATGTTTCCGTTCATCCAGATCCGCACGCATCCAAACACTGGGTCATCAGGGAGAGGGCATCACCGATCTGGTTGGGGTGGAGATGTACAGCTGGGTGTCATCTGCGTCTGATGGAAACTCACCCGAAACCACGGATGATCTCACCCAGCGGCTTCATATAGATGTTAAATAGCAGGGGAGGAGAACCGACCCTGAGGGACCCCACAAGAGAGCACCCTCGAGGGCGACCTCTGTCCCCCTGCCAATACTGACTGTGACCACCCCGAGAGGTAGGTGAACCACTGAAGTGCAGTGCCCCCATACCCAACCCCTCGCGTGCAGAAGGATACCATGGTCGATGGTATCAAAAGCCGCTGAGAGGTCTAATAGGACCAGGACAGAGGAAAAACCCCTGTCCCGAGCCCTCCAGAGATCATCCATCAGTGCGACCAATGCCGTCTCCGTGCTGAAACCAGGTCGGAAGCCCGATTGATACGGATCCAAGTAGTCCGCTTCATCCAGGAAAAGTGGAAACTGCCAAGCCACCACACTCTCAACAACCTTCGCTAAAAAGCGAAGGTTGGAGACTGGACAAAAGTTATCTAACACGGTCAGGTCCAGGGCAGGCTTCTTCAGGAGGGGTCTCACCACCGCCTCCTTCAAGGCGGAAGGAAAAACACCCTCCCTTAATGAAGCGTTGACAACTGCCCGGAGCCAACTGCAGGTGACCTCCCTGGCGGCATAAGCCAGCCAGGACGGGCATGGGTCCAACAAACATGTGGTGGAACTCAGGCGCCGCATGATCCCGTCCACTTCATCCTCAGAAACAGGATCGAACTCATCCCAGATCACACTGGCCAGACTGCCTGTATCCCGTTCCTCAGACCACTGCAAATCAGAGGACAGCCCGCCCCGAATTCGAGCAATCTTATCCGACAGATATTGACCAAACTCCTCAGCCCTTCCCAGCGGGTCCGCCCCTCCCTAAACAAAGGAGAGAATGGGTAACCCGAAACAGGACGGCTGGGCGGTTATCTGGCGCTGAGGCGAGAGATAAGACCTTCTCACCGCTCTCATAGCTACCAGGTAAGTCCTAATATGGGCTCTTAGCTGGGCTCGATCGGCCTGGGAGTGGGTAGATCTCCACCTGCTCTCTAAGCCCCTCCGACGGCGTTTCATCTCCCGGAGCTCCTCTGAGTACCAAGGAGCCATCCGGGATCCACGACATGTGAGGGGTCGCATGGGGACAACCCTGTCGAGGGCATCCGACATGGCCTGTTGCCAAGCAGCCACCAGATCCTCGACAGAGCTGTGGGCAAGGGAAGAGGGAAGAGACCCCAGTTCCGCCTGGAACCGTTCCGGGTCCATAAGGTGCCTGGGGTGGAACCATCTAGGTGGTTCTTCATCCCAGCAGTGGGGGGTGGCCTGTTGGAAGACCAGCCATAGGAGATAGTGATCAGACCATGGAACGGGCAAAGCCATAACAGTGGCCTGCCCTCTGTCACTACACCACTGCTCAGAGACAAAAACTAGGTCAAGAGTGTTTCCCCCCTCATGAGTCGGGCCCTGAATTAGTGGGTCAGGCCCATGGCTTCCATAGAAGCCATGAATTCCTGGGCCAAACCCGATGTACCCCAGGGAGGGCAGATTGAAGTCCCCAGGACTATAAGACCGGGAACTCCACCACCACCCCGAGAGGGCGTCAAGGAGCCCAGGCAGGGCTGCTGTCACACAGCTGGGTGAAAGGTATGCGAGCAGCAAGCCCACCCGACCATTGGGCCCCCACCTCAAGAGGAGGGTCTCACTCCCGCCTATCTCTGGGACAGTGACCTCCCTTGGAAACAGGGTCTCCCGAATAACCACGGCCACCCCACCACCCTTGCCCTGGGTCCGCGGCTGGTGCACGACCCGAAAACCTGGAGGACACAGATCTACCAGAGGGACACCGCCCTCTGGGCCCAACCAGGTCTCGGTAATACAAGCCAGGTCCGCAGCCTCTTCCTCAATGACCTCACAGAGGAGGGTGGACTTATTAGCCACGGACCTGGCATTAAAATACACCAGCCTAAGCCCAGGGGTCCCAATTCCCATGCCCCCTTGGGAGGAGGCCATAGGGTCGGGCAGTGACGCACAAAGATGGGGGCGTGCTCCCAACACATGATATGGCCCTATGCCTTGCCGTCTCCTGCCAACTCCAACCACCCTGGGAATCGCGGTCCTCACCTCAGACCCCGGAACCCTGCCGGCCCCCAACCCCCGCCACCCCGCCATGAACCGGGTTGCACAAAGACCCATTTATCCCCCTCCCTAACCCCTTAAGACGAGCAATTAAAATTTTTAAAAGTTTCCCCTTCCTATCGAATTTAAAATTTAGCCCCTTAGTTGTGGCATGCCACCTCTCGGGATCCCAAGATCCGTCATTAAGGTAAGCTCTTGACAGCATAGGGGGCCACTTCACAGACAGGGGAACCACCTGGAGGGCCCGTAATTCCAGTGGGGAGTAGGCAGGCATGGTAGATACATCTCAGGGCAGGTCGATACAGGAGGCAGTTGAAAGATGGAACAATTGCAAGATGGAAATACAATACAAGGAACAGGCTGTGATAGTAATCAGGAAATAGTCCACAATCAACAGCTCTCTCACAACTGCCAACGGTCCAAGTCAAAATAGACCAGTCACTGCTCTGCCACCACAGTGACTTGGGGCAAAAGTCCTGCACAGCCCCCTGCACTCTCACTGCAGGGGGGTTAAATCCTCCCATTGCCCTCTCACTGCAATGGGAGGCAGCCAGGTCCCAGGGAGAAAAGGTAGAGTCCAAATCCGGGTAGGTGGTGAGGATGAACCAGGCACCCTCAATGATGACAAACAGGTCCGAGATGACATTAACAGGCAGAAGGACAGTGGACAAAGGTAAACCCCATAGACCACATGGGGTAACAAAGTCCATAGAAGTCCAAAGAAAGTACAGCACTCACATACTGGCCAGAGCCACGGGTCTAGAGCCACTGCGCCATCCCTTCATGGGGGGGGACTTCGCCAAAGCCTCAACCCACACCCCCAACCGGGATAGAGCCTGCCCACCTGGCCCGGGCTATGACCACGAACGCCTCTCTCCTGGATTCTCCAGGCCTGCAGGCCTCCACCCCTCCCTGTAGATCTTTTCCTCCCAGAACTCTCACTTCTGGGAGAGGGGGAGGGGGAGCTCCTCAGGGCTGGGCAAAAAAAAAACCAACTCCCCGCAGGAACACTGCCCCTGACCATGAAACAGAGAAAGGGGGGAGGACCTCCAGGCCAGTAGTCCTGCTGCCAATGGACTCCACATGGTCACCTCCATGGTGACCACAACACCACGAGTCACAGACCGCCATCGCTACTGCTGCCATCCGTGGAACCAAAGCCCCGTAGCCGCAGCAGAATCGTAGATTGTCGCCGTCGGGTCCTAGCGCCGCCGCGCCCGTCGTCAGCAGAAAACAGCTGACCACCACCAGCAATGCCAACGGGTCCTCAGCAGCCTTCGCCATCGCCATCGCCCCCGGCGCCGAAACTTCCTGGCGCCAGGGCTCCGTGAGGCCACAGAATAGAACAAACGGCTTTGTCACACCCCCGATCCGGGCGGCAAGCCTGCGGCCAATGAAAAAGGCCACGGGGGGAAGAGCCCAGCACTGTTGAGCCGCCGGCCCATTTTTCTCCAGAACAGCTCTAACAGCATCCCGCGACCCTCCGGGAGCTACTCCAGGAGAAAGCAGAGCAGTAGGAAAGCCTCTTCCCCCAAAATCCAACAAAACCTCCGATGCCAAGAACGCCCCTCACCGCCGGGCTGCCATCTTGGGCATGCGGAAATAGACCCTTCTGGGTTTTAAATGGATTGGTTGTACCTTGGGATCTAGGTTAAATTGATGGGGGTCCCCAAGTACTTGCCTAATCCGTCGCTGAAGACCTCTGGAAACTCAGACTTCAAGGCCTCTTCCCACTCAGTGTTGCTCACGTGATTGATGCCAGTCACCTCGATGCCCAATGGGTTGAACCACTCAAGGCCCAGCAGACTTGGGCGGTCCTTGTCCACGATGGTCAGTGGTAGACGTTTGGTGTGGCCCTTGAATTTCACGTTGAATTCTCTTGTTCCAACTACTGGAATCTTGTTCCCTTGGTAGTCTTTAAGAGTCAATGCTTGCTTCTTGAAGTGCTTCTTCTGGATGTTGGGAAGAAGTCTGTGAATAATGTCCCATGACACCATAGATAGGTATGAGCCTGAGTCCACTTCCATTTGGCAAGGCCTTCCTTCAATAAATACCTTGACATGCACTTTTCTACTTCTTAAAGGTGATGAATGACCAATAGTTACTGTTTGATGAGTTTCATTCTTCCCATTTGCTTCTGTGCTGCCCCATTTTCTCACTGAGATTGTTGGGCCTGAATTCTTTGTCTTTGCTTGTAGCAAACTTTCTTCTGTTGGGTGGAGTTCTGGATGATTTGCAGACTCTTGCTAGGTGTCCTCTTTTATCACAATGGAGGCAAATGGTGTCTAAAAACTTGCATTCAGTGCGGGGGCTTCCCCCACAACCTCTGCAGTAGAAATCTTGCCTCTTTCTTCCCAGGTCTTTCTTTTCCACTCCATTCTGAGTCTGTAAATTCCTTCCTCCACCTCACTACGGTCTGACTCAGAATCTATTTGCTCACAATGAGCTGTTGTGGACTTTTCCACATCAGGATGGCTTGTGGCCTTGTTGATTTTCTTCATGGCTGCTGCTGAGGACTTGGTAGCTTCTGCTGAAGAGGCCTCTTCTATTGCTTCCTTCAGCGTGATCTTAGGTTTCAGTAATAACTTGCTCTGTAGCACCTTGTCTTTAAGGCCCAGAACAAATCGATCGCGCATGGCCTCTTCTAAATTGTTAAATTCGCATGCATCCCCAATGTCTCTTAAACTTGCCACGAAGTTTACGTTTTACGCTTTCCCTTGATCACGACAGTAAAACTCGTGTCTCTTAATGAGGCACGATACTTGTGGCGCGTAATGGGCTCTTAACAGTTTTTCTAAGTCAGACCAGTCCATTACCTTCATGTCTGCAGCTCCCGCCAATGCCTTCGCCATCTTGAAAACTGCCGGACCGCAGTGCATGAGAAAGACCGCCCTCTTCTGCTTCTCAGAAATGTCGGCAAGATCGTTTCCCTCCAGATACATTTGGAAACGATCTGCATACGACTCCCAGTCTTCTGCCGTTGGATCGAACAGGGCTGGGGGGGGGGTGTTCAGTGCAGCCATCTCGCTCTCCTTCTGTTCCGCGTTGCCGTCTTCTTCAGGGGAATCCCACCCTCGTTGCCAGTGTTAAGTTTGCATGAAGAGACAGACGCGGAGTGTTTCAAGCTCTTAGTTTATTAGTGACTACAGCTCAGAACGGACCCAATTTGGCTGGGCTGCGGCTGCTACTTATAGCCAGCAGCCACAGCTGCCAGCCAATCAGAGTGCAGGGTTTTCCCGCACTTTTTAAACCAATCATTTCCAACATTTTACAAGAACAGTTCAAACTAAACCAATGACTTCAAACCTACACACATAACACAAATGGTAACACCTGGGATCTTACAAAGATGAATTTTTCCTGAAGGATGACTGACTCTCTTTCTGCTTCCCTTTCCTCATTATCCTGAAGAAGTGGGTCTCTGTTGTTGGCAGACAGCTCTTCTCTATATTCTTGCCATCTGTTCTTGAAGCCTTGTTGGTCAGGCAGTTCGTTCCCTTAATTGTGATACTTTTATGAGCAGTAAATGGTGTTTGAATCCTTTTGACTTGTGCAAATGCATTCCCACATTTCATTCAAAAGTAAGTTATATTGAGTGTAATGGGGATTACAAATCAGTGAGCATAAGATTGCAGTTTTGTATCATATTCTTTTTTTCATATCATGGCACCAATGTGCTGGTGAAATATAACTTGACTGTTAACTTTCATTTTGGCCTAATGTGAATTAGATAAATTTAAGCTGTCCGTTACTGTATTGCTATACAAATGACCCTTATTTGGTGACCACAATTGGGATCAGCAACTTGGTTGTTAACCAAAGCAATCACTAAATAAATCCAAAACTGTGTTTATGATCTTATTTCTGTTTTCCTTTGCTTTTCAGATTTGAGGACTGGTCACAGAGATACTTTTTCATCACAGTCATAACTACAAACAGTTGCTGCATGAAAAAATCACTAAATGAGGACTACAGTACCTGTAATAGAGCTATAATGGAAATTGACAATAGAGACAAAAAAGTTCCTATTGAATGAATGTAAGGGAAGGGAAAACTACTAATCTTGGACTGGTATACTTCATTTCCAGATTTAGCTGCAACTTCCCTGTTGGATTAAAGCAAATGCCTCAGAGTTCTGTTAGTTCTATTCTTCCACTAGCCCCCAAATGTTTCTGGGAAATGTGTTATAGCCCTTTAATTCATGCTGGCTAGTCATTAGTATTCCTATAATACTAGCCAAGACTGATAGCCACTAATAATCTTATCTCTCATGAATTTGTCTAGTTTCATTTTAATGTCATCAAATTTAGCATCATTACCTTTTAAAGTTGCAGTTTTCATCTTATCTATTGTATATGCTCAAAACCTTCTCTTTAACTAATCCCTTCCTCTGTCATTCATTGTCACCACTTTTAGTTCTTCTCATTTACAGTATCTTCTTTATACCATGTACTCATTTTGATAAAGTTGCAGCTCACAACATTTATTAAAACCTGTTATCTATCGGATTCCTTCTGATTTTTGTTTTTGAACTGTAAATTATAGTCAGTGAGTGGTTGCAGTCACTCATATGTATAAAATATTTGTATTTTCATTTTAGTTAATGATCTCTGACAATAGGATAGATAGCCTTTGTAACAAGTAGGGGAAAGACTGCTTTGACTGTAAGCTAAGTTGAAATAGACCAGAGAGGCTGTAGAGTTAAAAAAAGAAAATATTTGGGAGCAAAGAAACAAATTATAAGATAATACAAGGGATTTCTTTAAAATCATCAAATTTAGATACTGCCATCTCACTCACTCCTTTGTTATAGCCCTATTATATCTAGCAAAAATGAAGTCATCTTTAATACATTTGCCAGTGTCAGAGATAATTGTTCTTGTGGTCATGAAGGGAGGATGGAAAATTAAACAGCTTCCAAATGTTTCTATGTCCAGCATGACTGATGGAAGGCCCTGAAGACAATAAATTTGGAATGGCAGTCCAAATATTGGGCTAGTGATTATAATAACAATGTATTCCCAAAATAATAATTGCACTTCCATTGTTTTCTAAATGTGAATTACTAATTAGAAGTTAGTACTAATGAAAGTAGCATGATGGGTACTATTCAAATTTTAAATGCAATAACAGTCCAACAGAAGTGCCACAAAGGTTCCAAAGGCACATTTCCTTCCAATCTTAAAATTAGGACTGAGCTGTCTGCAATTCAGTGAATTATAGGGTAGTCCTAGAATATTATCAAACATAGCAATTTAGGACTAGGCTTACTTACTGAATTTCAGCCCATGGGTATCAAGATTTCTAATACATTCTTATTGGTTCCAAGATGTGCTGTCATGGTTTTCAGTGCCAGACATGATAGCCCCTCAAGACAAGCAAATAGATTTGTTGATTGTAGAAGCCCTTATCATGAGTGCCAAACCTATCTTGAAGAATTCTGTATGACAAATTCTGAACTATTCTAGAACCTGCATATATTTAAGCCAACATGAATTGCTCAGTTATATCATTTCCTGGGTATGTATGTATGGCTCTTAATATTTTATGCCTCAGTAACATAGTCCATGCTTGCATGGAGGCAGGCTTGGGTTGAGGTTTTTTGGTATATATTTGTTGATAGGAAGGAAGGTTTATTCATGTTTGTAATGGGATCGAGTTTTTCTTTCTACTGTTTAGAAACTAAACGATTGCAATTCAGTGCCTACAGATGCCAACACCTGAACTCCTGCGCGGTTTTATGCAGCCAAAATCATATACCAAGCAGTTATTTTCTTTTGAACTCCAAGCCCACATCTGGAAATACGTTCTCCTTTGAGATATTCTAAATCCGCGGACCTAGCTATGAGGGGATGTCGGTTTTGAGGACATGAGAGGAAGGTTGAGCAATAGCGAGGCTGGCTGGAATCGGAAGCTGAGGAGGGCCAACTTCTGGGGCTTTCATATGCTGGAGCATCACATGCACCGGAGAAGGAGGCAGCGAGGGTCCCGAGATCATTTCCCGAAGGACTGGACAGATTGAGGTCGAGGGATGGTCTAGACTCCAGAGTCTAGAGACTCTAGACGAAGCGCCTCGAAAAGCGAGATTGCAGCTTTCCAGCCGGCGGTGACCCTTACGCTGCGTCTCTCTCCCTGCGTCAGTTTGCCCCAGGCAGCAACTGAAGGAAGAGCGATCCCTGCGCGCCTTTCTCCCAGTCAGGGCTCCGGTCCGCCCGTCTTCTCTCAGCTGCCCCTTCCACCCCCCCCATGCCGGTTTTCTGCCCCAGAGTGCCGCGTGCTCTGCCGGGGCGCCCTCTCTCCCCTCAGCGTCCCTGTCGGGGTGACTCGAGCTCGTCCCCTCCTTTCCTGATCCGTGTCTCCGACCCCGCTCTGACGTAGCGGGAGACCGAAGGGGGGGCGGGGGAGAAGAGGAGGAGGAAGAGGAGGAGGGATGGATGACTCACAATGTTATGATGCGGTTCCACAACACACCGCCACATTCGGCTACAGACGGTGCACAAAAACAGCCCTCGGGTTGCTCTGAAGCTGCTGCTGTCCCCTTGCTACGACCCCGCGCGGAGCCACAGCTGGAACAGGCAGGGGCGGCGAAGAGTACCCCGGGAAGCAGGTTTCAAGGTGAGCAGCGGAGAGGGCAGAGCAGGCGTCGGCGCAGCCGAAACTTTCCCTCCCCTCCCGCGGCGTTTGCCCGACCCTTAGCCTGGCCTAAGAGCCATCTTTCACTGGGCAGCCAAAAAATAAAAGCCGCCACCCTTCCATCCTCTCACCATTATCCCCACCAGGAGCGAGTCCCGCGGGGAACTTCCCCACGCCGCCTTTATTTTCTTTCCGCGCAGGCAGCCACGTGAGTCAGACTCTGCGGTGATTAACGCGGTTGGTCTTCGGGCTCCTCCCACTTTCACTTATTTTCTCGCCCCCTCCTTCTTTCTTTCTTTCCCCTCCGTTCGCTGCCCCTTCTAAGAGAGGGGGAAGCGGACGGAAATGGGGGAGAATGGCAAGCGACGCAACACAAGTTGCACCCGGGCGTAGCGAGGCGATCTTTTTTTTAACTGCATTAATCGAAAGCCGAGCGGTTAGAAATCTGGAGTCGCTGACAAATTCGACCCCTCCCCATGTGAGTTTCGCTGCGGGACGGTACGAGGGTTGCGAATCGCAAGGGGACAAACGCGCAAACGGGGGGAGGAGGGGGAGCTCCCGGAAAGTCAGCTTACTGAGGTGTAATGCCTGCGTTTGCCGGCAGGGAGCGAGCTCGAGGGGGTGGAAGCTGTCAGAACTGGGGAGTAGGCGACTATGAATGTATGTGCATGGTGAGCCGTAATATTGAGTCCCTGGAAGAGGACTTTCGTAGGCACAGATGATGTGGTGGGGGGTGTTTAATAAGTAAGAATGCATCGGGGAAAGATACATTATCGGTAGCTATTGCTAGCAGCTACTCAGGAGACCTTTAAGAAAGATCTGCACATTACAGTAATTAAACTGAATGCTGGCTTGTCATGCTAGAAATAATATAATGAAATATTATTCAACGACTGCTTGGTAGCTTTTGGCAGGTCATATTTTTATGTATGACAAGAACTTCAAATTATATGGCTGTCCGTCTCAACATCATGACTGATATTGATGATGCTGAGTTACTGACATGACTGACAGTATGAGTGTTACTGTGTTAAAGGACAAAACAAACAAAAACTGTTTCTAAATCAGCTGGCCAATTAAGATGAAAAGAGTAATATTTTAAATTAAGGTAAGGGATCTGGTTCAGCCCAAATTTTCAGTATTAAGCACACTTATGAAAAGCTTAGTTGTAGAAGTTTGAAAAGTATGTAAAAAGCATACTGCTTTGTTTTTATACTCACTGCCAGGGAAGTAATTCATCATCATTATGGCAGCTGAGCATCTATTGTAAGGTTCTTGGGCCAGGGAAAAACGAAATCTAAATATGTGTAGCTTTCTTCATCATGAAACTGGTTTGTAGAACAATAATGTGACTTGAGGATCTCCTTTCAACCAGCTGAAATCACTTGACAATTTTATTTGATGCATCCTCAACTTTAATGCTAGTTTTGAACATGCATGACAAGGTCCATTCCTTCTTTCCAGCCCCCAATGGTCCAGGAACCTTTGCATTGCTCCTTTGCTTATTCCTTCCCCTTTTCTCTCACTAGGTGTCTCCCCTTTCGGTCTGGTTCTCATCTGGGGGGGCCCTGGCAGTGCAGCCCCCCCAAACTTCACTTTTTTGAAAAACGGCTCTAGCCAACCTGCTTCGCTGCTTCACTTGTGATCGCTTATGTGGGGGCTGCACAGCACCAGCTCCCCCACCTCGACAAGGCATCGCTCTCCAGCCTGTCATGCCCAGCTGTGAGCCAGTGCCACCAGCTGCCTGTCTCCCTACCAAAACTTTCCGCAGTTACCTGCCCCGGTGCCACCGGACTTACAGCTGTGTCCACTGCAGGGCACACTTGGCCAAACATGATGAGCTCATCTCCAAGGTACGTGTGCTCTCAGGATCACAATGACAAGCTTAGTTAGAACTATCTTTATCTATGGCCCAACCAGACTCTGGCAATGTGCTTCCTCACAGCATTGCCTATTCTGGGATACCTAACTGCAGCTCCTGGGATCCCCCAGCAATATCAGCCTGTCTAAGAACAGCTTGATCTTTCTTACAACTTGGAATCCCTACTGAGTGGTTGGGTTTGGGAAGGGGATTCAATCATCTTATAAGGGAGAGGACATAACTTTTATACTTTATTTCCACAGTCCTTCCAGGGAAGTCATGGTCGTGCCTATCTTTTCAATTCTGTGTGAGTGTCCTCCTGCAATTGGTTTTATTTGGTGGGAATGGGATACAGGTGAGGAGCATGCAAAGTGGAAGCAGGCTTTTTTGGGGGGTTTTTTGCCTTCGAATGGAAGAAAATAGCTTTTTTGCAAAAGAGAAGAATTTTAAGTATTGGGAGATCTATTTTTATATATAAAAGTAAAGCTATTGGAGTGAGATGTATAATTCAGTATTCCTCCGAATAACCTGCATATGACATATATCTGTCATATCTCACTCAGTATCTTCTGTATCACCACATTCTTACAGCTGCAGCTCATCTGTATCCAAGGCTAATATGATCGAATTCTGAAATAGAAATAGGGAATAAAACATATAAATAGGCTTCCCAGCAATATATTGGGACATTTCTGTCCTATTTTTGCTTTTGATAGGTTACCATTGCCATTCTTTAATTTGGCAATTGACCTCCAATATCATAGCATTTATTAGGCTTTATAAATGGAACCCAACCTATTGCATTGTATCATTGGAATTCTCTCTTAACTCCACAACCCAGAGGAGGATACATTTTTGGTTTTAAAGAACGGTCTATTCTTGATTCTAATTATTGGAGATGACATCTCTCCTTTTCCTCTGATCTATGCATTAAGCAGTTCCTAGAAAGTGGTATCTTTCTTAACAATTTCTTTTTCCTCAAGTATAACTCCCAAATGTTCATTCCTCTGTTCTTTAAAAGAATCAAATTAATTCCAAATTCCCATACATGATTACTAAAGTTCCATTATGAAATTTGAAAGAGATTTGAAAATTGCTGATCAGCCTCCTGATTTATAATACCAATTTCTGTAATGCTTACCAGGGGTCTTGAAATTTGGCAACTTTAAGAATTGTGAACTTCCAATTCCCAGAATTCCGCACCAGCATGGCTGGCTGATGAATTCTGGGAATTGAATTCCACAAATCTTAAAGTTGCCAAATTTGGAGACCCTGATGTATAAAAAGTTTACAGTGCAGGTAGTTTTGACAAATGTATCATTTTCATTCTCTTTATTTCTAATTGGCCTTCAGCAGAAGAAAGCTCAACTACAACTCAGTGGGACTGAGTCAGAGATGTAACATACCTCTGACATGGATAGTGATCCCAGCCAAGCAATTGTTCTGGACCAGGTTCCTTTGGCTCCAGAAATAACCACTCTTCTTGAAGTGAAAGGAATATAGAGGTTGACTATAGCAAAAGATCTGTTTGACCACCTGTGTTGGAAATTACAAACTACCTATATATTCTTATTTGGCAGTCCTGATGAGTTTTCTGCATTAGTTGTTCAAAAGCTGACTATTAAGTAAGTGATGGTTACATTGCTCTTGTGATAATCCTTATCTGCTTCTGCCTTCAAATGTGATAATGTGAAATAAATCTAAATAGAATACTATTTCTTCCTGGTTTATTTTCAAATAGCTGCACTGCAAAACCTCCATCCTTATTACATAGCTCTGCATAACAGTAGTTAGAAATAAAATTATGGTACCTCAGGAAGGGGAGATTCGTAATGCGGTAGAACCCAAATAACTGAGGCAAGATCAAATTAAACAATATCTAACTTTTTCTTTCTTTCTACCACAATGTCCTGACTCCATTTTACAGGAGAATTTAACTACTTTCTTGATATGTATTAACTTAAAACAACCAAACCATTAGTTTGAATGTTTAAATAGGCATGCATGAAAATGTGGGCAACATTTTCATATAGATTTTTTTGTTTTTAGCCAAATTCACAAAACAAAGTCAGGAAAATGAGAAATGGAAATGCATAAAATTAGTAATTACCTTGTTTCAGTAAAATAGAATTATCAAAGTTGTCTCTGCCTAGACACTTGTAATCAATACTATTGATGTGCCCCAATTTTTAATATTCTGAGCACAATGTACTGCCTGTAGACCCTCCTTTTTGCCACTGGAGGCCACTCTGAGATTAAATTTAGAATCCATTTTCTATTTCTTGTGTTGGGTTTTCAGATTTCCTGGAAAAATGTTTATTTTTTCTTTATAAAGTATAAATGCCCACATTGTAAAAATCTATTCATTGCATTGTCATCTGGAAACTGAAGTTACTAAACTATTATAGCCAAGTAAGTAAATCATAGTCCACTAATATATCTTCAGTTACTTGAAAAAAAGTTTTGTTTTAAAAAACTTCTAAATGATCACTTCAGATATCATAGGACAGGGATATTCCTCATCCTAGGTTTTTTTTTTTGCAAGCTATTGTTAGGACAGAATTGGGGCCCTAATCATGGTAAAGACAAAATGAGATGTTGACTTTTGATTTGATTACAGGGTTAATGTGGGCTGTGGTCCAGCAGAGCAACGTCTTCTGCTCACTGGTCTCCATTCAGTTGCTGATATATTTTGTGAAAGCTGCAAGACTACACTGGGATGGAAATATGTGAGTAAATTCCCTTCAAAAAGGTAATTCTAGCAATCAAGTTTTTGGAAAGCACCCAACCAGGGAGATTTAGGAAAACAATCTTTAAAGGAGAATATTTATAGCTCAGGATTGAAACGTCCTTGCTGCACAATGAACTTGGTTATTTTCTTGCAGATGTTTCATTACCCAAACTAGGTAACATCATCAGCACTATCAAAGCAATCCTTGTGATCCCATCCAATTGGGAAGACTAGTACAAATATTCTAGCTTCTCTATGATCTCTCTCAAAACCATGGTGCTCTGCATTTATTATTTATTATTATTATTGCTGCTTGTCACACGGTCCCAATGGAAGACGCTTTGCTATCTTTCACCTATTTCATCTCATGATAGCAAAGTTATATTTTGGTTATAGTTTTTATAGCTTTAGAGAGGGAGAGGCATTGTCTAAAGTAGGTAGGTTCATGTCTAATAGGAGAGAATATTTGTAGGTGGGATTGACCTGTGGAATCCTTCATGTTAAGATTGGTGTTTGTTTGCAGACCTTCCATTACCCAACTAGGTAACGTCAGTTTTTAGAGCTGGGTTTGTATCTCCTATTTCCTTCTTTGCCAGGAACAAGCCTTCGAGACCAGCCAGAAGTACAAAGAAGGGAAGTACATCATTGAGATGTCACATATGGTGAAGGACAATGGCTGGGACTGAGAAGGAAGTCTGGGTTCATACCCTCCTGCGTAGCATGCCATGCCCTTTCGTAACCCCATTGCCACAAGTGGCACCCCAGCACAACCAACCCAGCTACCCTTCCATCAATCTCCTGCACAGCATCATCCAGGGGAATGGAGCTTCCAGGATCTTTCTTCCAAAGCCTCTTTTTGAAATGCTGGACTCACTGTTTGGAGTACTCTACCTGTCCCCTAGAGCAGAAGAGGAAACATGCAGGTGGTAGAGAGTGGGAGACTAATGTGGGAGATTTTGGATTGGTTTCTCCTTGGCCTGTGTAGGTTATGTTACATCCCGTTAGCACTTGTCAGCATAACACTGTGGCATCCAGAACCGAGAACCTGGAATCAGGTGTGAACTTTGCAGTCCATTGTGTGAGAAAAAAAAATCTTAATGCAATGTGACACAAGGTATGCTTTGGGGAAGGTCAACCGACAGTTTGATGCATAAAAGCTGAAGAGATCATCTCCAGTATCTCTGGCTTAAATAAAGAAGGGCTGTGACAGAACTTCAACTACTGCTATGGCCCTAGATAATTGTGGGCAGATAATGTTGACAGCATTGAGTTGGATAGAGCAGTGGTTCAATGCGTTATAAGGGGTTCTTGTTCTCCTTTCTGAGGAGAAATTATGAGTTGTATATCAGCCTGCTGATATTGGGCACTGAAGGTTGGATGGCGTAGATCACATGGGGAGATAAAAGATATCCTGAAATAGGGGACAGAGGAACAGTCTCTCCAAATGGCAGTTATCAGTCCCTTTCCCAGACACTGCAATGGTATTTTCCCCAGGTTTATTCTATGGAGTCCATTAATTTAGGTGTGAACCACCATGTGCTTGTAATCCCTGAGCACTACATCCCCTCCCTCAACTCCCTTACCATACGTGAAGGATGGGGCAGTGGGGGGGGGAAGAAACAACACTTTAGCACTGTCACCAGCGCAGGAATTTTTTTGTATAATAAAATTGTTTTATATTTTAAAACAAGCAATCCATACTATCAATAGCTTCTGTCATCCTGCTTCCTTTGCAGATTTAGTACCAAGCCAGAAGTTCTGTTGACGGGAAATTAGGTTTCTACTGGTTAAAGTTTTCAACAGGCATGGAATCCAGAAGTTATTACCCAACTGCATAAATTTGAAATCTTCATACCAAATCATCCAAAAAACCCAAACCAGTATATTTATCCCCTCAGACAAAACTGCATATTCAAAATGATCATAATCTGAAAATCGGCTCAGATTATGCCTGGATCTTGTTTTATGAATAAGAAAGTGATTCCCTTTTCCATAATCTTTAGCCATCTTCTAGAGCACAAAGGATACCCAATATATGTGAGCAATCAACATTGGATGGTAGATTGCCATATTATCAAAGACAACAGAAAAATGACCAATATTTCAGCTGCTGCTCGAATACTAAATCATGTTGGTACCCAATTTATCCAAACCCAGCAACTGAAATTGAAAACTCCTCTGAAAGGCATGAATAGATAGCTCTTGTCATAGAAACCACTGTTCTAGAAGGACAAAATGGGATTTCTTCCCCCCTCCATTATTCCTCGTGTAACAAGTCTCCATGCCTGGCCTTTCATCTTTACCATCAATGGAAGTATAAAGAATTCATGCTGCTGTGGCCACCAACCCAATGCCCTTTTTACATTGCACTGCTTGGTCGGGCTCAGTAGCACAATGTGAAAAGAGCCTCGGGCAGGGGCCGTGCCCAATGCATCCGAAGGCCCTTTGCTTTGTCCACAGGAACAAGAGAGTTACTTCTCGTAATCTCACTGAAGGGTGAAAAGGATCACACAAGAACTGTGATTTATCAATCCGCTTTCTTTAGTATGAGTTTCTATAGAATACTGGGCTGCTATACAGTACATATTAATCAAACCATTCTCCTTAGTTTTCATCCAGCAGGACTATCCAGTTTTATGTTTCAAGAAGACTGTTTGAGAATTCGACCTAGAAAGGAGAGGGTAAAATGAAGGGAAATAACTTGCATCTACCATCAATTCTCCTTTCTTACTACAACACAATTGCAATTCTAAAGCAGTGTAGGAGTTAACTTAATTGACTCTACCTTGGAACAGCTTTACACAAAATAACCAGTTTTCTTTACAAGATTTAAAAAAATATTTAGAACTCATAAGCCTATATTGAAAAGAAAAGCAATCAGTTATAAAATAAGCATTTTCTCAGCTGCATTACCAAACAAATGAGAGGCACAAAGCCTGAATCCTCAAGATCACATATGGCCTCCCCAAAAATTAAGACTGCACACTCCAGAATTCAACAATTGCCACTAAATTTGAATTATGACAATAGAGGGCTATGTTAAATACATTAGGATATTTAATTTTAATTCAAAAAAAAATTAGTTGTGGAGCAGCTCTGGCTTCTTTTTATGGTTCTGACCACTTAATAATGTGAGACCTCCAACCTCTCAAAGGCAATATGTGACTTTCTACTAAAGATTGTGCAATCTTGTGCTAATGAAAACCACTGGATCCAGAAAGTAGATTCTACTTGTCATTACATTTTCCTTTGTGTGCTCTTTAAATCCAGTCCCTCCAGAATTTTTTATCTGAAACCCCATCAATCACTTTATTGAATAATCTGGATCTATACATGGTAAAACTAAACCCTGTTTCTTCTAAAGATAAGCATTCATATCTTTACAAATATTTATTTATAGTAAATCTTAAGGCAAACACAGTTTATTTAAATTACAGTTGATTTATCTTTTATCTCATCTAGACATAATTAATTTATAATTTTCTGGATGTAATTTTTTTATACACAAGTTTTGCCTCTACTTCACATCTCCCGTATTCCAATGTGAAGGATCAAAACCAACCCATCACCACCACAGTTGAAAAACAGGAAAAGGGGAAAGAAAAAGCCCACAGCCAAGCCTATTTTTCAATTCTAAGCTAATGTCGCCATGGACACTCATGGGAGGGGGTGGGCATAAAGGACATTGGATCATTGTCAAGCACAGGAAATGAACCAAGGTAGTTCAAATGAATACAGGTTTATTGCATGCTAACCCTCTCTACAAGAATCTGAAATAATGGTTAGTCAAATTGCCAATAGATAGGGGTCAATGAAATTCAAGGTGGGCTGGATCATTAGATCACTTGTGGGTGCGAAGAGATGCCAGACTGATAATGCTCTTGACCCCTCCCTCAGGCTCAGCCTGGTCATTGCTTACATTATGTAAATAATGTATTTCACAAGTATATAATTTCTGTCATCTATGTCATGACATGATGCATGCAATTTTGTTTTGTCAGATAGGAACATCAGGCCTACATGTTAGGGTTCAAACTAGCTACTTTATTGTTCTATGTCTATTTCACAGGAATCTCCTCATATTGGTAGCTTTCACCTGGGAAAGACTAGATGAGGGGGAGTCAGACCTTGCCCTCTTGTATTTATGTAAATGAATCTAGATTAATTCCCCTTTTGAACCCGCCTTCTGATTAGGATAGATGCCCTCCACTATGATTTGATATATTGTAGCTTCCACTGGATGTTTTAAATTCTGTATATTATTCAATACATAAGAAACCTCTTTTATACACACACACACACACACACACACCCTTAGGTCCGAGATGGCGAAGCTATAGCGCGTGCGGAAGTGGGACGCAGAGCCATTTCTCTGGCATGCAAGCCATTGTGTGCAGAGGGGTCACATGCGCATGCTCAGGGGATGGGGAGGTGTCATGCATGCATTGCATTATGGGTGCAGGCACATGTGCACGCACACATGCACATTTTTGGCACGTGATGACAAAAAGGTTAGCCATCACTGGCTTAAGTCTATCATTTGTGTTGATCTAAGCCCACACACGTTGCATTTCTTTATTACTTTCACTAAGCAAAAACATAAATTCCAATATAACAGCCATTGTATACATATGAAATCTTTAATATGCATCTGAATCATCATAGGAGAAGATAACGATATGCAGTATTATTATTTAGTTGGAATTTTAACATTCAGAGTTTTTATTGCAAGTAGTACTGAAATATAGTTAACAGATACTCTTTGAGTAAAAAAAAATCAAGTAAATAGGTAAGCCAGGACATGATAGCAAATAAAGACTTAAGGCAGAAGGTTGATAATTCCAAAGCAATGGTCAAAATCAGCTAAAGCTAGGACTCTCTCATAGCACTGCCTTCACAAAAAGCCACACTCTGTCATGTAACAAACCCTTGGACTTTGATTCGTGGAAATACCCAGTAGAAAAAGTAACTCAGAATGACTTTCTCCTAGATTACATCTTATCAAATTGTTTTGCCAAATGATCTCTAATATGTAGCTGAGAGAATAATTGCATTATTTAACCAAAGAAAGTGCTACTTGAAAATTGCTTCCACCTTCATAGTAGTTTAGCTGGAAGCAACAGCACAACAGAAGGGAAAATAGATTGTTTATACCTAGTGTTTGGGGAACTGATGCAACAGGATGTCCTTGTTTTTCATTGACAGGTCATTCACCTTATCAATGATGTTGAACCTTATCACCAGATATGAAGAAAATAGAATTTGGGAAATAACAAATTTCTAGAGCAAAGGGAGAACAGAATCAGCTATCAGATTTTGACAAGAAGTGAGAGACTCAAAACCATTTAAAATCTTTTCTATTCTGTCCTATGTCATTTTTTGGGAGTGTGGGAAACTGCATTTCAGTTCCTGTATTATACACATAAAATATATATTTTGTTTGATTGCTGGAACCAGCTTTCAGTTGCAAATGCATTGATTAGAAATTACTGCAAAGAGCTAACCAAGACATAAACAGACTTCGCTGGATTGTTCTTCCTAAAGAGTTCCATGCCATTAATACATTGCTGATAAAAATACTTTTTGGAAATAGTTTTGTTAATAGTTAGGTATTCATTCAATATCTTTATACTAAAAGAAGAGTTATTGAATTGCAAATGGATAAGAACAATGAGGCAGAAACAGCCCATACATTCCTGGAAATTATAGAAGATTATGAAAGAACAGCAGAATATGTAGATTTAAGTATGAAACTCAGATTGATCTAAGAAATATACTTGAGAAAAGAGAAATATACCTGAGTTTGATAAAATCCACTTGAGTATGTTGTTACTAATTTCAAATGTGTGATTTTTATAATAGGACAGGTGGGAAAAGTCAGAAAAAAAATAAGCACAGCATTTCTTGGTTTCAGATCAATAATGAAAGAGGGCAGATAAAGAATAAAAGAGAATGAAACTTCCAACTGCAAATAAAAATATTTTATTTAGTGCAAAGCATTCCAAAAACCATATTCCTGATCTGCTCTGCAAAACTAATGCTATCAATAGCAAGGATATTATTCATGAACAATTAAGAAAAAGGCAAAAAGTATACACTATGTATAGTAGCTGTTTTCTGAACAATGAATATATCCCCCTCTATGAAGAAGTCAATACCACATTCACGCATATCATGTTATGCATGTGGTAAATTATTCAAAATCACTGGAATTATGAACACATTCCATCAATCTTTGCTTAAAATTAACACATATATGATTGTTTACAGCAGTTCAAACTAAGTCTTCTAGTAACACTCCATGAAATTACATACATGAATTGTAGCATGAGGACATCACATCGTTGTAGTTACTTTGCGGAATTATATAACTATGTTTCACACAAAAACAATTTTGGTCCAGATTTATCATATACCGGTAGAATAATGCATGGATTGAGGAAAAAATGTACAAATCAATTAAAACATATATAAAGCAAAGACCAGATAGATGCTAAAGCTAATTACAAAAATTCTATTTCACAATTATTTTTCCATGTTAAAAAATGAACATGAGGAGTAAGTGTAAAAACTGAAGAGTTCTTTTATTGGTGTTCAGAAGCAAGTAGTTATTCACTTCTTGGAAACAAATATCTGTATATAGCTTAGAACATGAAGCTAAATATACAAACTAAATAGAAGAAGTATGCTTAGATAGCTTAGCATTCAGAGGCAAGTTGTGGATCCTCTCCTCTAGCATGTACAGAATGTTCTAATTCTCTTCTCACACCTAAATGGTCCCACTTGAGCTTAAGCATGTGGATCAACAGCTGTTCTCTACACATAGCTGCCTTATGATGGGAAGTAAGGGATCAATACTGGCTTTCAAAATCTGTAGCTCCTTATGATATTTTAAGAGTTCAAGTCAGACATTGATACAGTGTTATATTTCCATATAAATAAACATTGTTCATTTAGCAAAGGGATAGCAATTTGTTATGAGATCTCTAAAGAGCCACTAACATTTCTAATCTTATTGTGATATTTTTGGATATCCCACAGTTACAATTTAATTTCCCTCAGAGACTACAAACTTAATTTTCCCACAAAACAAATTACATTGGGTTATATACATCCCTGACCTTACAATAATTATTAGCTGAAAAACTTTCTAATAGAAAGAGCAATTCAGCAGCTCTCCCTTCACAGGAAGTATTTAAGCAAAGGCTGAACAGTAAACAATCTGGGATATTTTAATTCGTTCTGCTATAATGAACAGAGGGTGGTCTTAATAGTCTAAATAGCCTTTGCCCCCTCTATGATTCAATTAATTCATGTATTACACTGTGGGAGTACATATTTACCAACCTAATAACTCACAGCTGAAATAAGCCAGAGAAGGAAAAAAACGCCTTAACTTTTTTTCTTAGCTACTATTCTGGATGGATGGTCAGACAAAAAGAAATATAACTTTCCCCCCACCAGTTGACAGGCAACCTTTTTTAATAGAGCCTAGGTTTGCTTGTTTGGAAGTGTCTCATCACAATGAAGGTTATGAAGGTTATATTCTGAATATTAACTAAGCCCATTTCAAAAGGCTATTAACTTCAAAAGGAATCTTAGTTCAGATTTCTTTAATATCTGGTAAATATTTAGCAAATTGAAACATTCTTTTGGAGTTTTAATTATAGTCATTTCCCTTTGTTTAAATTGAACATTCTTTATTTTAGACTTTATAAACCTAAACTCTATTATATTTAAATTGAATTTGCATTACAAATGATTGGGCGCTGTCTTGTCCAATGTAATTTAGCCACTAGTACTATAAAATTGTAAATTATTTTTGAAAACAGTAATATGTTAAAACAGTGATTGTATTTTGTTTTATTTCATGCAAGACAAGAATAAGTCACTTGGACTAAGGTTAATATTCTCAATTTTTCTAAAAATGAACATAGACCACCCTTTCTTTTTTTTGTTGTTTATACATCCTGAAATTGTCTTTCTGTGGGTAGATGCTTAGCTATATGATAAATTGCAGAAAACTCAGCATTTCATCAGGTGGGTATGGCTACTAATCTCTCCAGACAGGACAAATGTACATATGTAACAAATGTACATATTATTCTTTAAACAGGGATCTTTTGTCTCTGATGCTATCATACCATCATAAGAAACACTTTCCCCCCCAAAGATTGGAATTTCCAGTAAGTTAAATTATCTAAAGTAAAAGTAAAGTAAAGAGAGCTGCTTGGCTGGTAAAGATTTATAGCTTTTGGGAACTATAGAATTTTGCAGGTACTCACTGAAAAGTACTGCAGAGAAATTTTTTTCACAATACTGAAAACTTGCAGAAATCCTGCAAAACCTTCACATTTTAATATTATTTCTCTATACAGTATTGCACTCTAGGCAGGCAGAAGTATGCCCATATAGGGTCTTTCAGTAATTATTCCAACGGTTTAATGTTTTCATTTATCAAAGGGCTCAGAATTGTGCATTGTATTCTCTGTGACACTCTATGGAAGTGAAAGCTGGAATTTAAAGAAGCAGAAAGAGTGTTGACACCTTTGAAAGTTGGTATTGGAAACTCTTGATAATACCATGGATAGCCAAAAACAACAACAACAACACCCCAATGATTCATTGATCCAATCAACCCAGAGTTCTCCTTTGAGGCAGAGATGACCAGGCTCAAATTATCCAACTGTAGACATTTTACAATTTACATAAATACCCAATTCTCTGGAAAAAGTGGAAGGAAAAAAAAAAAGGATGACCAGCAACAAGTTGGTTGGACTTAGTTAAGGTGCAAGGAGTGCAACATTGGGACACTTGAAAGAACAGGTTAGGAATACATTATAATGCAGAAGATCTATGTCACGGGTGTCAAATTCACAGCATCATGTTGCCATCACATGATGTATTGCGATTTTTTCTCTTCAGAGCTGGGGTGGGCATGACCTGCGTATGATGCATCCAGCCTGCGGGCTGCCAGTTTGACACCCCTGATCTATGTGGTCACTCGGAGTCAAAACAACTTGACAGCACACAATCAATTATCAAAGGAAAAAAGAACTATGACAATTCTTAAATTTGTGTATTACCGTTAGTCCTTCCATCCCATATATAATTCAGAAATTTGAGTTATGTTGAAAGAGAAGCGGTATACGTATTGAGAGTATGGAAAATATGATGCTAGAGGGCAAGTCTTTCCACCTTCTACAATGTGTAGGTATATTCCAGTATCTTTTGCATTTCCTGTGTCAAGAATGCACAAGTGCACACATGGAAGGCATACAGGTTACAATATTGGGTTCTACTGACCCTGCACAACAAACATTCCCCATCTACAATGAATAATAAAGCTTGGGAACTCTCCCATTTTCTACCTTGCGTTTCATCAGTGAGCATAAACTATTATCCAGAGTCACCCATGTTCTAAACCACAGCAATGGTTTGGGCTTACTCTATTGTGTGAAGCTGGCCACTACAGTCTGTAAACCATTGTTTGGCTTAGTGTTACACGTGAATTCAGCAAAATGTGATTTTCCCAGTTAAACCACACTTAAGCAAACCCAGCAATTAGTATACTGTATAGGGCTAAGCACTGAAAGTAAAATGCTTTGAATACTACCAAAAGAAGGTCGGAAATACTATTAGGAGAGAGCCTTGACTCTAGGGCTAGGGCCACTACCCGAGTTAGGCCACACCGGGACAGAGATCAGGGGCACTCATCCCTTCTCCCAGTTATAACCAACGGCAGGAAGTATTGGAGAGGAGAGGGAAAGCCCTTCTCCGTATTTTCGGCCATTCCTCACACCTCTTCTATTTCAGGGCGTCGTCGATGGGGCTGACCGGTATCCGAAGCGCCCAGCCGGGTCGCCCCCTCCCCGGGTCTCCAGCAGCCTTCTCCCGCTTTCTCTCTCTCTTTCTCTCTCCTTAGACCGAATAAAAATGTAAGCTCTCTGGATTTCAAACCTGCGCTTGAAACACGTTTGTGAAAGGGAAGCAGGATCGGGCGAAGCGCCTTTGCCTGTGCTGGAGGGACAACCCCTTTGTGCCCGGGAGCGAGGCCATCTTTACCCTTTCGGCAGCTCTCTGGCTTGTCCTCGTCTCTCGCATGGCCCCGTGGTGGAGGTTAAAACTTTGGCGTTTTTCCCCCCGCTTTGCCCGGGCAAGAAAGTGGCGGGCACTAAACAGCTCCCGAGTCTCTCTCTCTCTCTCTCCGCATTCCGCTCCGTCCATCTTGAATACTTGAGATTCTTGAATGGAGCCTGCGGGATCCGCTGCGCGCGGCTCAGATTGGCTGCCCGTTAACCCTTCGCCTTCTCATTGGACGCAGGGCTCCTCTCGACCACTCCTCTCCCCCCCCCTCGCCCCCGACGTGAGTGACTCCCCACCGACCTCCCCTTGGGGAGTTGATACGGTCGTTCCTTCTGTTCTTTGGTGGGTTGTTGTTCGTATTTCGGTAAATTAACGGAGAAGCTCGCGCGTAGGACGAATGTACGCGAAGATCGGTGACAATCACGAAGACCCAGCCTGTTCTTGTGGTTTACCGCCTCTCTGCACAGAAACCTTTCTTTGAATGCAAACCTCTGACACAGCAGTAGGACTTTGCATGTAAACGCAGCGGACTTATTTTGTCTAGACGCGGGACTGTCGGTGGCTGCTTATTACTATTAGTTTTTTTATTTTAAACAATGTTTGCATTTGTGGCCCACCTTTAGGGAACAGAGTCTCCTGTAAAGCAAGTGTGTAAGGATCGTTTCAGATTTAAATTTACAGAAAAGTACTTAACAACATCTGCCCCATAACTTCATTTCCAGAAAATAGATTGTATTTACTCTTTTAAAGACATTTCCAGTGAGTATTAGCTTTATATCCTACCTTTCATTCAGGAATTAAGACAGCTTACAAAGCCCTCCTTTCTTCTGCTTTTTCCTGAAATAATTCTGTGCAATAAATTGGGCTGATAGAGAATAACTGCCCAAAAAGTTACCAGTTGAGCTTCTGCGTCTGAAGGATGACTAATACATGGGTCAATTGTAATCCAATTGTTTTAGTCAATTGTTAATCATCACCCCTTACCTGCTTCTTTATTACAGTATAGCACAAGCTGTTATGGACTATGATCCAGTTCATCAAATTGGCAAGTACTGTATACATACATAGGTGTAGAGAAACAGTAATGTGGGCATTGAAATGAGATTAGAAGAAAATGAAATATGCAGAATAAAAACCTTGGCAAGCTTAATTTTATACATAATTTTCCATGCCTATTCACAAGAGCTGCTAATAATATATATCAATAAACCAATTAACACACTTAGTGGCTGTAAAATGCATTATTTTGATTTAGATCATACATAGTTGGGTTGCACTTCATGATTAATTGGAATTCAAAAGTTTCACATTAGAAATCTACCTCACAGAAGAGAAAGTAGTTCCTGTCAAGTGAAAAGACCTTGGTTTTTCTCTGGGGAAATTTTACTGGGAAATAGGAAACGAAAAAATATCCTAGAGTAAAACAATGATGAACCATCGATTATAGAAATGCCTTCAACTGTGTTAATCAGGTCAAACTATGAATTATGCCTTGAAAATATGAATCATAGAACATCTCACTGTCCTCACATGAAACAGGCAGATAAGGAAGCCACAGTATGGGCAGAATATGGGAAAACAGATGCAGTGCAGGTTGGCAAAGGAGTGAGACAGAACTGTGTTCTCTCCATTTATTTATTTCACCTATATTCTGAAAATATACTAAGGGAAGTAAGATTACATTAAGATGAGCATGGTTCTAAAACTGTAGGAAGAAACATCAAAACATCAACAACTTGTGCTATGGTGATGACCCTTATAGCCAAAAATGCAAAGAATCTGCAACCTCTAAAAATAAAAGTCAAAGACATTATAAAAGTGGGGCTAAAATTAAATATAAAGAAACCCAAACTAATGACAAAATGTACAGCTGTCAACCTTAGAACTGACAACAAAGGTATTTAGGTGTTAGATAGCTTCTGCCTTTTAAAATTACCATCAACAGTAACAGAACAAGCATACAACAATTTTGCCATATAATAAAGCTTGGTAAAATAGCCATGAAGATCTTGAAAAAGATATTCATATGCTGTGATGTGTCTACACCTACAAAGATTAGAAAAGTGCAGACACTATATGGAGGTAAATATTGGGTGTTGAAGAAGCACAGCAAGAGTACTGATGCTTTTAAAATTTGGTGTTCGGGAAAACTTGTTCTCAGCTATGACACAGTTTACCCACGTTTTGGGGCACCCGTTATTCTCCTTTTCCTTGAGGAAAAAAGCCCAACAGAATCTTTAAAGTTAGAGGATATGCTAATCTTCCCTACAAACTCTTTCCTCCAAGCTGCTTTTATTTTTGCAGAAGTAAACTTCTATTTTTTCTTCAGCAAGCTGAAAGGCAACCAGAACAATACTAGAAGCTGGTAGTAGTTGAAAAGTAATAGCTAAAGTAGTTTTAACTAAAAATAACTATAGGAATAACTAGATTTTAACTGGAAGAAAATATGTCAGAGAAAGCACATACATAGAGACCATACTGATATTTCAGTTAAAACTGCAGTGTCAGCAGCAGTTGTGATGTTCAAGAAAACAAATGGTTTGTTCAATGAATAGAAGTACTCCAGGTCAACCCTCAGGCACTCTCCTTAAATAATGACCTCAACTGACCACAAACTAGAGGAACCAAAATATTTGTAGCCAAACACTATTCACTACCAGGATCTTGCATGAAGTAGTAACCCATTTCTTCAGAAAACTCAGCCTGTCAACAAACTAGTTGGGACATATTGTATTTACATCTTAAGTATTGCCTCATAAAACATAAACTATTAGCAAACCAGATGGAACACTTTGTATTTATATTATTCAAACTAAAAGACCTTGGAGACACTCTGTACCAGCCATCTATGAGGCAAATTTCTGTATTTTCATTTGTCCAAAATCAAATGCCAGTACCTTGATTAATGATCTTTGTTGATTTGCATTTATTAAACTATGGAGATGCTTCTTGTTTATTGGAGAGATGCGGTTTCTTTCCTTCTCTCCCACTGGAAAGTTACTTCAGTGTTTGCCAAAGCCAGAGTGATGAGACAACACTGAACCAGGAGTGAATATATGTATGTTGAAGACTGTACTTTGAAGGTAAGTGGGGACAGGACCAATTTTGGGTGGGGTTTCAGAAGTTTCACGGGATGAAATTGGTGTTTTTAATGTTAAGGTACTACTTCACCTCTTAAGCTCCTCTTAGAATCTTCCAAATTAAATTAAAAAATCCAAATATTTGGCTCAAGTAGGGCTTTTGGAAGACTCTAGGATCTCTGGAGCCAAATTAGGTGGAATAAATCATTTTTTATTATTTGAAACTCTTGCCAATCTATGGAAAACCACCCAGAAATCTACAAAAATTCCAGTCAGCTTTTGGAAATTTGTGAGAGTGGCTATGTCTAGATAATATTTATTAATGACCAATTTACCTGTGGCTCATTCAATTCAATTTTCTGGGTTTATACAACACATTTAGCCATAGGGTTATTATTATTAAATTTTGTGAATTCATGTCATCACAGTAGACTAAAGTGTGATTTCTTCATTTGTGGATCAATCTATTATGCAGATGTACTGATGTAGCCTATCTAAACATATTTAACCAAAAGACCAGCCTTTCCAAAGCTAAGCCTTTTTCTGGTGTGTTGAAGAAAAATTCTATTTATTTATTTTTTATTTCTAAATTACCCATTTGCCTCAAAGCGGTGCCCATCATGATTCCCAGCCAGGAAGATTGGTATTTATTACAATTATACAACCTGATGCAGTTGTAAAATTTTCTCTACCTCTTTCATTACAAATTAGAATAGAGTACAGTAGAATAGAATAGAGTAGAATAGAGTAGAATAGAATTCTTTATTGGCTGAGTGCGATTGGACACAAAAGGAATTTTTTCTCTGGTACATAATCTCTCAGTGTACATAAAAGCAGTAAGTGATAAATGATTATCGTAGTCATCGTAAAAATTCATCATAAATCATAAGATAAAACACTTAGTGATAGTCATAGGATACTAAATAAACAATCAACATAAATCATACTAGGATATGAAATAAAACAATATAAATAGTAAGATACAAGCAACAAAGTTGTAGTCATAAGAAGATAAGGAGATAAGTAATAGGAAAGATGAGAAGAATAATTGTAATACAGCCTTACTAGATAGTTTGACAGTGTTGTGGGTATTAGTTGTTTAGCAGAGTAATGGCCTGGGGGGAAAATGTCCTTGTGTCTAGTTTTGAGGTAGAAGTTGAAACAGTTTATGATCAAGGTGTGAAGGGTCTGTAGATATTTTCACAGCCCTCTTTTTGGCTCATGCAGTTTGTAGGTCCCCAATGAAAGGCAGGTTAGTAGAAATTATTTACACTTAAAGTTGTATTGCCCAGCACTCATCCCTCCTGAGTGTATATAGCATTGGTTATATATTCTATGTTTGAGTTGAGTCTGATGTCTAAAGGTGCCTGTGAAGTGCTTCAGTGCTACTGTACACTAACTTAGCCTACGTCCTTTCTATCTTAATAAAAAGCATTACGCAGAAGTTTTGATTAGCCAAAAGTGGTGAGGTTCAATATTTTTGGCCCATTTGTTGATGGCTATGGCGTATGGAAAATTGCATCTTGGAATATAGGAGGAGTAAACGATAACATGAATTAATGAAATGAAAGAAAGAGAGATAAATATACTATATGTTGTTAGAATTGTCAGACTTCACACAAAATTCAGCAATGAAATTCTTCTCTCCAGAAATTTGATCGCATAGTTAATCTCCTTGAGGGAGATGGACAGGCTAGTAATATGAAATATAAATAGTAAGTAAGTAAATAAACAAACAAATAAATAATAGCTGCAGAAGCTTTAGGGACATTGTACAACTAAATAAAAAACTTATGGTAGCTATAAAAGAAGTCAAATATACATAGAATATAAGGCTACCATAGAATATAGGACTCAAACCATGTACATCTATATTTCAGACCTCAAGTTTAAATCCTATGCTTTTTCCCCTGTTTTTTTTAATCATTTTTTAAATTTTTTTAGCAATATTTCTTTTTTAATTTGAAAAAATATACCAAATATATAAAATTATAATAAAGGTGAAAAAAGCTGAAAAAAGAAAGAAAATTATACAAGACATATTTATACATATACATGTATCACTAACTTGAAGTCATTCATAGTTGATCTGTATCAATTCTGCAAAATATTGGATAGGTGGAGCTATATGTTTGTCTTTCTAATGCTGAACAGTAAGTAAGTAAGTAAGTCTTTTGATTGTAAATCCAATCCTTTTTCCAGAACTCAATTCCCAAGTGATAGAATATACACATCTGAAAACATTAAATCTCAAACTTTAATTAATACGTGTAATTGCTTCTTACCAAAATGGAAATAATGCATTTAAATAAAGCATTAATTTTACTGCACCTCCAACACCATAAATGCAATTAGGATCATTTCTAAAATATTATGTTTTGTTGAAAAGAATGTAATCTAAACATCTATTGTCCCAAAGATGCTTCAGTTCAGAACAAGCTTTTTAGATGAGAAAGGAAATATTTAAAAAAACAAATAGGAAAGTCCAGTTGTCTTTTGAGAAATTTTTTTTGTGGGGGACAGCCAGGACCTGGATGATTGAGAATCTTCATAGACATCTAAACATCTATCAACATTTTTGTTTTTGTTTTGTTTTAAAATCTCTACTGATCTAGCCTTTTTGAATCTGTTTGGGAATGCAGAGTGGGAGATAATCTAACCTTTGAACCTGATACAATTCCCTGTAGAAACGTCAGAGGATGGCAAAATCCAGATAGTTTGCTACCCAGAAGCTTCACATGACAAGGGTACCAAGAAGAAACATAGGTATAGCCACAAGATTTCAAAGGAGATTGGTCATTTTAAACATTCAAAAAATTTCACCTATAACCAAACTGTTAGAAGACTGCTTCCCTCAAGGGAAGAGGAACATATAGCCAGTAATTATAGCCCATTTCCCCCTATTCCCAAGAAAAATAATAATAAGACAACAGGAACATCTGATGGTTGCATTTCTGAGCCTTATGGTTCCTCTGCTTGTTGAGTACTGATTCAATCAGTTAGGTAAGAAGGTCACAGAATGATGTTAGTACTACAAAGTTCTCTAGGTAAAGAATGGGAGGAGCATCATAAAGTTAAAAAACATTGTAATTTACATGATAAAGCATCAATGTACTTGCTGCAAATTTTTGAAATGCAAAATTAAAACAGGAATTATGTTCACTTGAAGTGATGCTGAATGAGTTTACAAAGTGGTTTGTATGTGTTCCAAATTATTTGGAGCTCAGTAGGATGCTTTGCTTGTTTGAGAAGATAGGATCAATGTGTAAAAAGCGTTTTTGATGGCCAAAAGCACCTTGCTAAAAATATAGTTCTGTTCAGCTGGCAGGAGTTGCCTGGAACAAAATGTGCAATGAAGCAAACTGTTCTCAGCTTTGCAGCAAATTGTAAAAACATTGTTTTCAATATGAAATTGAAGACACCAGCCTATAGAACAAGGATATGTTAGACTTGCATGACAAGATGAGCTGACAAAGAAAGGACTATGTGAATACAGGTAATCCTTGACTTATAAGAGTTCATTTAGTGACTGTTTGAAGTTACAACAGCTCTGAAAAAAGTAATTTATGACTGTTTTTCATGTTTACAACCATTACAGCATCCCGTTGGTCATGTGATCAAAATTCGGACACTTGCCTTCTGATTCATATTTATGATCCTCGCAATGTCTTGAGGTCATGTGATCACCTTTTGGGACCTTCTGACAAGCAAAGTCAATGGGGAAGCCAGATTCACTTAACAACCTTGTTACTAACTTAACAACTGCAGTGATTCACTTACCAACTGTGGCAAGAAAGGTAACATGGGGGAAAACTCATTTAACAAATGTATGTCTTAGCAATATAAATTTTGGGCTCAATTGTGGTGGTAAGTCATAGACTACCTGTACAGCAAACATTGGTTGAACATCACTATTTCACTTAAATGGACACTTTTTCTTAGTAGGATGAGTCTGTGGTATAAGTGCACTAGAATGAGGAACAAGCTTGTGGTAAACAAGCTTGACAAAGCTCAGAACAATTGAATTTCTTTGATAGTAAGGTCGAATTTCCAAGATATAATAGATTTTATTTGAATTGGATCCATCTAACTTCCTTCCAAGGAAATGCAGTAACTGAATGCATGAAAACTAAAGGCACATTTCTTTAGTATAAAAACTAAGGCATTGAAAAACTCTGGGAACTTTTCTCACATATAAGAGGCTTGTTGGATTGAATAAATAAATTGTCTAACTGAGTAATTTAAAAAATCATCCAAAAGAATGTGAAAAATATGATACATAAATTGCATGTGGACTCATTAATCAGTCCTTAACCACTTAATACGTATTCAAATTTCTTATAAAGAAAATAAAAGGCAATTGATTCCTGGCCCTTTTTCAGGTGAGTCAGACTGTAAGTTTTTTAAAACTGAGATCCACTTGGATAGAAATATGCATGTTTTGCAATTCTAAGAATTTAGAAATTGGGGAAGAGACCAGTGATCCCTGATGATTACAGAGTTAAGGACTGCAATCATGGGCTACATAATAGGGAGCTATCTTTCTTCTTAACCAAAAAACATGTAATGGTGGGGAGAATAGAATTAGAATAGAATAGAATAGAATAGAATAGAATAGAATTCTTTATTGGACAAGTATGATTGGACACACAAGGAATTTGTCTTGGTGCAAATGCTCTCAGTGTACAAAAAAGAAAAGATACATTTATCAAGAGTCAAGAATCATCAGGTACAACACTTAATAATAGGCATAGGGTACAATAAGCAATCAAATCATACTAGGAAACAGTCAGTAAAAATCATAAGGATACAAGTGACAAATTTACAGTCATACAGTCACAAGTGGGAGGGGATGGGTGATAAGGAGTGATGAGAAGATTAATTGCTGAGCACACTGGGTTGTATCCCAAAAATTGTAAGCCGCCCTGAGTCTCCGGAGAAGGGTGGCATATAAATGTAATTAAAAAAAAATAGTAATAGTAGTACAGACTTTGTAAATAGTTGGACAGTGTTGAGGGAATTGTTTGTTTAGCAGAGTGATGGCATTCAGGAAAAAACTCCTTGTGTCTGGTTGTTCTGTGTGCAGTACTCTATAGCCTCGTTTTGAGGGTAGGAGTTGAAACAGTTTATGTGCAGGATGTGAGGGGTCTGTAAATATTTTCACAGCCTCTTTTTGACTCATTCAGTATACAGAAAGAAAGTTTTTGAGTAAATTGTCAACTCTTTTAGGTGGGACTCGACAAGGTAGTAGTATTTTACTGGCACCTCAGCTCCACAAGTAAGATTTATAGTTATAGTCACAGAATCAATGGGAACAAATTAAGGGCTATGCTTCCTCCTTTCCAACTACACTAGCACAGTCTGCATATTTGACACAGCACAGAATATCATTCCTGCTGGAGATCAGATGCAGCAGTGGTGGTGAGAGGTTACAGGTGTGAATAAAATAGAATAGAGCTGGAAGGGACCTTGGAGGTCTTCTAGTCCAGCCCCCTGCTCAAGCAGAAGAACCTATACTATTTCAAATAAGTGCCTTTCTAAATTCTTCTTAAAAACCTCAGTGATGGAGCACCCACGATTTCTGAAGGCAAGCTATTGCATTGAAAGCTATGAGTTTTATACTGTATGCTGAGGAATTTTAAAATGGTTACCATTTCCCAGTGGATATTTGGAATATAAATATGAAGCTATTCCATTTCCACGAACTTTGGGAAATGTAATATAAAAGTTCAATAAAGTTGCAAGGATTTCTGGTAATGGTCAATAAAAAGATTTAGAAGAGTTTGTGAAGAGCAAACCATCAATATCTTCAATGGAGAATCAAAAGATACCTGTTTTTTCATACAGATTATAGAACAAGCAGCAAAATACAATTTCAGATCCAGCCCTCCTCTTTTCCTTTGCATCTTGTAACACTCTACATTTAATTCTTCCTTTTTTCACCTTGCCATATAAATATAGATATATCTTTTTGTCATTGTATGGTAAATCATAGTACATCAGTTGTCATAACAGGTCATGCCTGAAACAAAAATACTATTCTATGCAAACTGTTCATCACAGAAATTCTACACAACAGTGACAATTTTAAAATAACAGTCCTTCTTAATTTCATTCCATATCTTAACATAATTATTTTGAAATAACATACAATAATGACATATTTATATTTATATCAAACCCAAGTATTTTACTTTTTTCTCAATCTTAAAATGAATTTTCTCCATCAGTTCTATTGGATCTTCTGATTTCATTTTTTGTTAACATTTTATCTTCTGATTATTAATGTTAAAACCCTTAATATACCAAAGTCCTTTAATTTACCCATTAATGATTCTACTCCTTCTACTGGATTTTACCCATTTAATTTAATTATCTCCAAAGTTCATATGCTGCATAACTCTGAACAAGAAAATTCAATTCAAGTT
This sequence comes from Naja naja, assembly GCA_009733165.1. Classification (NCBI taxonomy): domain Eukaryota; kingdom Metazoa; phylum Chordata; class Lepidosauria; order Squamata; family Elapidae; genus Naja; species Naja naja. The sequence goes on along the minus strand of CM019148.1, from coordinate 251,198,143 downwards.
GTCAAAGACCTTCTCTGCATTTCGGCATGTTTTTCATTATGTTGCTCCAGGTACTCCAAAACATCTAAAACATTTCTAATATTGTCTTTTAAATTGCCTTTTTGGTAGGAATGCATATTGATGTTCATGAATAAAGTCCTGTAAAATTATCTTCAACTTTTTAGTCAAAATCATGCTAATTTATAATCATGATTCATTAAAGATATTGGTCAATAATTTCTTGTTAAATCTTGTGTCTCTTAATGTACTAATGCTATATTAACCTCTTTCCAGTTATCAGGAATCTTTCCATTCTCTAAATTAATATTCATTGTTTGTTAAAAGCTTATCATCAAAACACTTATAGTAAGAGGACATCAACCCATCTGGAAGGGGTCCTATCCTGTTTTAATATTTTTAATAACTGCATACCTTGTGTAGGTTCATTCAAAATTTGTCTTTGATACTCTATTTTTGGAAAAGTCTCTTTATATAAATATTCATTCACTTTTTCTGAGAAATGTTTTTGACCTTTATATAAAGTAGTATGATACTGATGAAATGTTTTTCACATATTTGCATTATCTCTTATTACAATATTTCCCTCTTGTGCGTTTAATATCACTTGTTTTTACAATTTATATGCAGACCATTTTCCTGGTTTATTTGCAAATTCAAAATTTCTTTGTTTTGCATAACTCATCTTTAATTACATTTCCCTCACTGTTAAAATGGATAATTGAGCTTAAACTGGTGAGTAATAATTATAATCCCTGGGGATTTTTTCTTCCTTTTTTTACCTCATCCAGAATGATTTGTATTTGCGGTTGCCTTTTCTTTTTATGTTCACTATTGCATTGTATAAAATATCCTCTTTTGTAAGATATTTGCATCCCAAACCATCCTTTCTTCTGTACCTTTATTAAGATCAGTCTTAAAAAAACCCCTTTTAACTTCTTTTTGCAATACTCTGCAATGATTTTCATTTGTAGCCTCTCATTCAATCTCCACCTAAAAGTTCCATTTCTCCTTTTAAAAGTTAAAGCCACTGGATTTTGATCTGAAAATGTCTTTGATAAAGTCTTCATTTTATGAATATTAATGGCTGAAGTTTTAGAACTCCCAATCGTATCCATTCTTGAGAAAGACCAGACTTTCAGAAAAAATAGATATTGTCAAGGCTGCCATCCTGCTTTATCAGCAGTGCTTCACCAGATGCCAGTCTGCCATATGCAATGGCGGGGAGGGAGCTGTGGGGGAAGGCAAGGAGTTCGAATTGAAACTACTCATTGTGCTGTCCCACGAGAGCCGGCGGCATGAGAGCCGGTCACAGCATGGAATACAACACCCTCCAGACCGCCAAGACAAGGACTGTTATCAAAACAATTTGTTTGAATGTAATTGGACAAGGGCAGATATCCAGGGGGAAAGAGGGGAGAAGGAAAAAGTTAAGCAGATGCTCGGGTGCAAAAAAACCAGATCCAGCTTTGTTATGCTCTAGACACTTGGCTTTAGTATAGTGTACTTTCACTAAGAATGGAGTCGAGGTTCTTTTTGTTTTAACTGACCAAGTTGGGATGCCTGACAGGTATATTCTCTTGAGTCACCATTTTATATCTCCATCCATCAACAAATTCCAAATTATCCATTAAATGATAATAAAAAATCTTTATATTGTGTGTGTTTAATATTTTTCTCAGAAGTCCTACAGGTAGTCCTAGAGTTATGACCAATCACTTAACAATCCTCAACTCCAACTCTCCTATCCTTTTGTAAGGTCTAAAGACATGGCTCTGCCAGTTGGCTTGAGGCCCCAATGGAGGAACAGCACAGTGGAGTTGGTTGATCAAGTAGCAACAGGTTCCCCCCCCCCCCCTCCACTCCACTCCCCAAGTGTCCTTAGATTTTGATGTTTGGTTTTAATTTATTTATCTTTTAATGTATATGTATTGATGCATTTTTAGGACTGTAAGCCGCCCAGAGTTATCTTATGGTAAGATGGGTGGCCAATAAAATATAATAATAACAATAATAATAATATGACAGCCTTGATGGAGGTCAACAATAGGAAGCTGCTCAAAGTGCAGCAAACCAAGAATCAATATAGGAAAACAGTGATGCAAACTCGGGCTGACAGGTGGTGTAACAAAGCACTGCATGGACAGTTCCATGAAAAGATCCAAGGAAAAATAGATAAGGAAAAGACCTGGTTATGGCTGACCAACGGAACACTGAAGAAAGAGACAGAAGGCCTGATTCTTGCAGCCCAAGAACAAGCCATCAGAACGAATGCAACCAAAGAATAGAAAAATCTGCTGATGACTCCAAATGAAGACTCTGCAAAGAAGGGGACGAAACCATCGATCATATACTGAGCTGTTGCAAGACAATCGCTCATACTGACTACAAACAACGTCACAATACAGTCGCTCAGATGGTCCACTGGAACTTGTATCACAGCTACCATCTGCCTGTAACAAAGAATTTGTGGGATCATAAGCCTGAAAAAGTGGTCAAAAATGAGCATGCAAAACTACTGTGGGACTTCCAAATACAGACTGATAAAGTTTTGGAACACAATACTCCAGATATCACGATTGTGGAGAAGAAAAAAGTGTGGATCGTCGACATTGCCAGACCTGGTGACAGCAGAATCAACGAGAAACAACTTGAAAAAATCACCAGATATCAGGACTTGAAACTTGAACTGCAGAGACTCTGGCATAAACCAGTGCAGGTGGTTCCAGTGGTACTCAGCACACTGGGTGCTGTACCTAAAGACCTAGGCAAGCACTTAAAAACAATTGGCACTGACAAAATCACCGTTGGTCATCTGCAGAAGGCCACCTTACTGGGATCTGTTCGCATAATCCGCCAATACATCACACAATCCTAAATGCTTGGGAAGTGTTTGACTAGTGATTTGTGATACGAAACCCAGCATAGTTATCTTGTTTGCTGGGTACACTGTTGTTTTTTGTGTATAATGACTATGGCAAAGGCAAGCAAGGGTAGTACCAATAGTAATAGGTGCCTTGCGTGCAGTCCCAAAACAACTGGAGCACCACTTGAACACCATAGGCATTGACAAATTTGCCATCAGTCAATTGCAGAAGGCAGCTTTACTTGGAACAGCTTCCATCCTGCAGCGATATCTGTAACACCATCAAACATCCAGATTTGCCTATCCCAGGTCCTTGATAAGGACTCCATAGGTAGACAAAAATGCCAAATCCAGTCTGAACATCTGGCTGACGGTGTGATGAATAATAATAATAATAATATGACTTACCTGTATCTGAAAAGTCATGGGAACATAAAGTGCAAAAAGTTGTCGAAAATAAGAAGGTGAAGATCTTGTGGGACTTTCAAATACAGATGGATCGTCATTTGGAACACAACATGCCAGATATCATAGTTGTTGAAAACTGAAACATACAATTTATTGATATCACTGTACCAGGAGACGCCAGAGTCGAAGAAAAAGAACTGAAAAAATTCACAAAATTGCAACCTGTCCATTGAAACTAAGCGCTTATGGATGAAACATGTAACAGTGATACCCATTGTTATCGGGACATTTGGTACCATGTCCAAGAATTTTGCAAAATACATCAAGAAGTTGCAGCTTCCTGCTGTAGCACAAGCGGAACTGCAAAAGACTGTGCTACTCAGAACAACATACATGTTCAGTTGACTGAGTTTAATGTTTAATGAATAAAAGTTTATAATAATAATAAAAATAACAACCATTCAAAGTTACAACGGACTTCAAAAAAGCCATTTACAACCCATTCTCAAGGTTACAACTGCTGCATGTACTGTACATTCCCTGTGATCATGTACTTGCTTTTTGAGCTCTTGATAACCAATTTGCATTTATGAATGGTTGCAGTGCCCCACTGTCACGTGACCACAATGTGCAACTTTTTTTCAGTTTCTGGCAAACAATGCTCATTTGGAAGCATAGATTTGCTTAATCACCACATGATTTGCTTAAAGACCATTGTGACTCCCTTTATGACCATGAAAACAGTCATAAAAATCAAGTCCAGTCACATGGTGATTTGGCTTACGACTGCAACGACTGATGACTGAAATTCTGGGCTCTATTGTGTTGTTAAGTTGAGGGCTACCTGTATCTTTTTGTGGGGAAACCACTCTATTCCAATTTCCCAGGAGACACCAATTTTCATATGAAAAATCCAACAATTTGTTCATAAATCCTTTATGCAATGCTGTTTTACCTTCCTTTGGGACACACGTTCATAGTATCAAAGTCTTAATCTCCTGTATATTTATTTGCACTCCAACATATCTGCCATGTTCATCAGTCAATATGAGTTGTGAACATAGTTGAGAATTTATATGCAATTCCATTTTCTCATTCCTGCTGAAACAAATTCTTCATACACATTTTTGTGATGTAAACATTTTATGTCTTTTTTCACTATATATGCTTTTTGTAGGTAAATTGCACCTTCTTTTAACCTTTTCAAATATTTTCCCCACTTCTGAGGAGTATTTGCTTCATTTATATTCCATGTTAATCATTTATAATCCATAGTAAAGATATTTGGGGGGGAAAAGTCAATATCTGTAGCATCCAATGTGAAATCCTCTTTGGTGTCTTGTTGCATCTGCTGTAGCATTTGTTTGAGCACATCTGTCATTGTCATTCCCATTTATATTTCATTAATTTCTTTAAATTTTTCTTTAAAAACCTGTCTTGCTTTCTGCATAGAGTTCAGTCTGAACCTCTTGTATTTAGAAGTAAAAATCATTTCTTCCAACTTATCTGAGTGAAATTTTCTTCTATTTAAGTGTGACTAAAAAAACCCCACTTATTTTCTCTTACGTGGTATTTTAATCAGAATTTCGTTAAGTACATCTGTATTATCCATCTTCAATCTAGTATTAAAATACTGCTGCAAAACCTGGTCTCTGTTCTTCTTCCTGACAAAGTGCACAACAATGTCCCTTGGAACATTTCTTAATTTGCAAATCATGTATTTATCCTATAAACTTAATTAATTTCTGTCTCACTGTCATTTTCCTTCCAATCAGAGGTGGTATTCAGCAGGTTCTGACTAGTTCTGAAGAACCGGTAGCAGAAATTTTGAGTAGTTCGGAGAATTGGCAAATACCACCTCTGACTGGAGATTTTGCAGTATCCTTCCCCTGCCCCGCCCACCAAGCCCCGCCCACAGAACTGGTAGTAAAAAAATTTGAATCCCACCACTGCTCCCAATCCAATATACTATATAGAAACTTAACTATATTTTCTCTATTATATTGTCCATGTTCTTCTGGAATTGCTTTAAGTCTCTCAATTGCAGTAATGTCAATTTATACAAATGTTTCTCCATTTTTCTGATAATTTCTGTCTCTCAAATTCTACATGTATCTTGTTTTAGATCTTTTTGTGTTACAGATTTTTCAGTCTTCTTAATTACTTAAATTCCTCAAATCCTTCTTTCATTTCTGTTTTAAAATGATCCAAACTATTGGCAACCATTGCATTTTTTGCCAAATTTTTGAAACATTTTCTGCAATAAATCTAGTGAAACACCCTTATCCCTAAGATGTTCTAGTAAAGTTAACCTCTCCATCTTTTGGCAGCTTTCTTGTGGATGCCATTAACGTTCACCACCACCAATCTCCCTCACCAGACTCAAACCCAAGCCCATCCCACAGACGAAAGGCAACCACCGTCCAGAAACCAGACCACAGCTGCATCACCAGCTGCTACACCCCCCTCCAACCCCCAAACTAGGCAAACTAACACATGCTATGAACACATAGCCAGACCTCAAACTTGGAGCCAAACCAAGGCCCGGAATGTCACATCACAGCCTTCCACTCAGGATATTATATCATGGAACTCAGGAGATTACAACACAAAACCTCAGGAGGTTGCAACACAGCCAATGACCCAGGAGATTACAGCACAAGACCCAGGATGTCACAACAATAAAACTCAGAAGGTCATCACACAGCCCACTACCCAGGTAGTTACAACACAAAAGGCTGAAGGATGCACAGGCATTACCTCAGTCACACAGGTTCTTATGAAAAAGCCAACCAATCAGCAAACATCAACTCCATCAACCAATCAAGAAGCGACAACAGAGCCAACAACACGGCCAACCAACCTGCTTACAACAGAGCCAGCACACCACACCTCCCCTCCAGTATTTATAGAGAGAAGGCAGCTCTGATCACGCTTTGCTGGCACAAGCACAAAGCTGAAAACACCAGCCTGAAGATGGTGAGTGGGATCTCATTGAAACGTCGCCAAGATACTCTCAATCTTATATATATATATATATATATATATATAAAATATATATATATATATATATATATATATGTGTGTGTGTGTGTGTGTGTGTCTGTCTGTCTGTCTGTCTGTCTGTCTGTCTCCCAGAGATAATAACAATTCAACAAACTCTTTCTAAATTTAGGCATATAATACCAGTATCTTAAAATAATAATAATCAACTCTCTAAAATATTCATATTTATAAAATATTTTAATTTTAGTTTGAACCAGAAATTAAAGCAGGCTTGCAGTAAAACAGCTGGAGTGAGTAATGATAAGACAGGAAGAGGAGAATTCTGATCCCTTGCTATCCTTTTAGTGTTAATATTGTTCTCCTCCCACACCTCAGTGTCATAATGGATTAGGACCAAGGGAGTCCAAGGTTCATGTTTATCCTCAGCAAAGAATCTCATTGGAGGATTTGGGACCAGTCACTCTATCAACCTGCAAGAAAAGAGCAGGCAGAGTTGGGAGGCAGTGTTAAACACATCATCAGTTTAGAATCTTTGTGCTGCTACAAGAGATTTAAATCAAGCCCTTCTTGAATTTCATTAACCCCTATTCAGTGCCAATTTAGTGCTGCCTGTTAGTTGACCAGATTCTTGTGTGTAGGTTTGAATAAAACTTCTATGCTGTAACTTTACAAACGATCCTGATTCTTTGAACCTGACACAGCCCACACTATTTCTCTCTCGTAAGGAAGAATAGTAGGAGGAAGTATGTATGCTGCCTTGAGCTCCTGCAGAAAAAGTAGGATCTAAATCTAACCCATAAATAAAATAAAGCAAGTATGAAGCAGGGAGGTTGTTAAATAAACAGATGCAACCAATTTGCTCCTGCATATATTGAGTACAAGAAAGCCGACATGTTTCTTTGCCTAACAATGATTCCAGAAATTTCAAATCTTGCACACTCTTCTGTATTAATATGTTTGGACCTAATAAAAGTATTTTCCAACTATGGATTTTAATCTTTTCTTTCCTCAGGGATCAACACTATTTTTTTTCTATATAGGCGAGGCTTACTTTGATCATCTGGCAAAGCTCCATATACAGAAAAATCCTTTAGGCTGTGATTATTTTTGAATTGACAAATGTGGCTATACCTTCAAAAGATTATTATTCCTTCCAGAGAGTCAGGCAACAGTCTCCATGTTCTCAGAAACAGTGTAGCTTAACTGCTTCATGTTATCATCACATTCTGAATGCATCTCTTGACCCCATTTCTAATGGTTCATATTTTGCTCCTCTGTGATGTAAACATTTGAAGAATAATTTAAGAAAGCAATAAAGAACTTTCCATCTAGATTATTTTGTTTGTTTGTTTCATTGGAAGAAGTAAGATTATGATTGTACAAATCGACCACAAACAAATGTGGTCTAAACTATATTCAATACAACTTAGCAGTACAAGAAAGAGATTTCCAGACCCGGTCAAAAGTGCTTTGTATATTTTGAGGGAAATGATTTCCCTGTTATACATGCTGGGAAAACAAAGCACTAGCTTCCATTATTTCCCTGGAAATACCTCCCACAGGCATTTGCCTACATAAGAAAAACAATTTCCCACGCACCATTCTGATAGTTTACAGTAAGAAGGCGCCTCAAGCAATGCTCCTGCTGCCTTTCCTAATAGGAAGAAAGCATGGGAAGTAGCAGAAATGTGTGAGATCTGCAGCAACATACTTTGAAGGAGAGATTAGTCTGGGAAAAGACCTACAGGTAAAACTTAAGAAATGTGGGCATGCAGAGCTCATGACATTAACAATGATCATGAAAGCATCAATCAAAAAGAATAATGAACATGTTTTGGAATGTTTTAGATGCCCGGAATTGACCTCAAAGTTATTTATTTATATATCTTTCTAATTTATATAGCTACCCATCTCACAGTGGGTAACTCTGAATAGCATACAGCAAAACAAAAACAATGAATATCTAAAATCATTATCATTGGCAGATATTAGAAATGTTTAAAAGCTAAAACAAGGACAATAGAGGAAGGCATGTTAATGTAATGGATCCCCCTTATTAATTCATCCATCTCCTCAGATCTGCTGGCATAACCAGGTTTTGAAGGACCTTCAGAAGCTTAGAAGCACTGAGGCCATGCTCAACTCAGCAGAAGGGGGAGAGAGAGGACATTCCACAGTGCAGGGGCCACATGCAGAAAAGAGCCACTGATGAGGGCCTGCCGAATGTAGCTATCTAGATGACAGAATCCGTAACATGCCCAAATTACTCTTTTGATTTCAAGATGAGTTTAAAGACCATGCCCTGCCCTTGCCTCTCATCTAGCAATAGATTATTTTCATTTCATGAAATTAATTTTCCTCTAAATGTTAGTAAACCTGATGTGGAATTAAGTAATTGGGCAGCTAATGAAATAGTGTATGTGTCATATGTATGTACTTCAAAACATATCACAGTATTCCTTTCAGGTTAAGCAATGTTATAGAAAGCATAGAAAAGGGATAAAAACTTGTAAACCAAAGAAATTAGGGCATGAGGGAAAACCAGAGTATAAAAAAATAAATAAAGGTACTTTATACCAATACCATGCAAATCATTCTATCATATACTGGTTTATGTATTGCCTTTTGTTCTTTAAACTCCTTGCCAATTCCAACTTTTTGGACTTCCTGTTCCTTTATTATTTACTTGTCATTTAATTTTTTCCTACATTCCCCCTTATTTATTCTCTATCAATGAACAGTTTTATAATGCTTGTTCACTTATGTATTTAATCCATTCATTCATTCATGTATGCATGCATACATGCATACATGCATTTACCATCCATTCATTCTTTGCCCTATTTCTTGTTTTACCACATATTTATTAAGATTTTTTGCCCTTGATGTTTAATTTGCAATTGCTCACTTGATTTTTCTTGTCAAATGCAACTATCTTGTTATGCGTTGTGTGTGTGTTTGTGTTTGTGTGTGTGTGTGTGTGTGTGTGTATCTTCCTCCTTCTCATTGCATCATTCAACTACCTAACATTCACTAGAAATATTTTGGGTTCTCAGCCAAACCATGGCATAATTGGCATACAAAAGTAAACATCCATATCTTAATCAACATGTCTCTAACATTACCACAGCATTGCCTATTCATTTATCCATACATATATTAGATAATCAAAGGGACATGACACATTCTTTTTCTTATCCTACATTCAGTATTGAATCATACACCAAGTATTCACTTTATTCTCACACATTACTTCCATCATAATTTATTTTTCAGTGACATCCTAAGTAGCAAAAATCTGTTCTTTGCACACTCTTCCTGGCATAAAGATGCACTTTATTTGCCAAATTTAGAACACGGTCTCAAGTCAACCCCAGCTACTTTCACTTATATATTCTATCAATCTCTCCTTTTTATACATCCTACTAGTATAATTTAACACACTTCTGTAACGTAATTCTTTTCCATCCCAAGCAATTTTCACTTTCTCTTTCCTTACATCCATTTTCTTACTCCTATACTGTTTCAATCTGAATTATAATAAATAATTTCCTGGGTGTACATAAGATATTAATCTTTGCAACCATGGTTGCATCTTTTCCCTTACCTAGAGGAACAATGATGCCATTCTTCCAATGGTCAGGCACAGATGCCCTCTTCACATATACATTCAACAAACTGCAAAGCCACTCCATAGTCAAATCACATCCATAGTTTAACCTTTTGCCTGTCCCATCATCTACAGTTGCAGCATTACTATTTTTCAACATTCTTATAGCATTTATTTTCATCAATGCATTTTTTAATGCTAACATTTCAATTCTACAAAGTTTGCTATCATTCCCACATTTGTAATGCTTGTTCCAGCAATCATGCACTTTAGTTTCATCCCAAATCATTTTATCACTTCTATTTTTCCTTACAGCTCCTGTTATGGAGACTCCTGGGTTATACTTCTTTACTCTTCCTAATTTAACAACATTTATTTTCCTAAAAGTTGTTTTGTACTTCCTTCATTTTTTAATGTTAAATACTATTCTCACAAACTTTTTGTTTTCATTCTGCTCTTTCCTTTTTATCTCAATTCACCTTGTATATATTTGTCTTACCTTCATTTTGCACAAACCCTTCTCTTGCACTTCTTTCTCAAGTCAACCCCAGCTACTTTCACTTGTATATTCTATCAATCTCTCCTTTTTATACATCCTACTAGCATAATTTAACACACTTCTGTAATTCTTTTCCATGCCAAGCAATTTTCACTTTCTTTTCCTTATATACACTGAGATTTCTTTTGTTGGGAGATTGATGTATCTTTTAACAGGTTTTAACACAACAATAGTATTTTTTCTTCATATAAATGCTTAATTTTGATTATACTTGTTTTTTACTGCCTTCTTTTCTATACATCTTAAAAAGGAGTCCTTGGGAGTCACAGTTTCTTGTTTTGAAATATTTAGAATTTAGATCTGTAGGGGGTCTAAAAACAAGCATTTCTGTTTCTCTTGGCAATTTGACTGTTTAGAACTTGGCTTCTGTGGCTGCAGTCCTAGGCATGTAACCTGGGAGTAAATCCTACTCTGCAAGGAAGCTGGTGGATGAGTGTCTGACTTCTGAAAAAAGGACTGCCCAGATTGTACATGTTATAATAGGTATTCTTTGTGTATAACCTCTATAAAACATTCAATCTCCTTGACTTGCTGAATACTTTGTATGTGCATTCACACTTTAACATGTAATATAGTAATATAAAACAATCTTAGGGAAGTGTGTACAATACTATGGATATGATAGGGGATGTAGACTGCTGCAACCTAGTTTTCTTCAAACATCACTGATAAGGAATTTGACAGGTTGCAGCTCTGGCAGCTAAGCGTTAGCCGTACATGCAAATGGGTTATTTGGGAACAACTTGGGAAAGCTTTGGAAGAATTCACCAGTAACCACAAGATGTTATCACAGAAGCCACTGTTGCCAACAATGAGCTCATAATTTATTCTATGGCAAATGATTCTGCCTGGAAATTTTCCTTTTCCTTTCCCCCCAAAAGTTGCTTTCAGTAAATGGGGAGCAGGGGCAGCTAATCAGCCACACCTTTTCGGTATGTTTTCCCTCTGACCTCAGTACCTTCCTAGAACTCTTAAACTTTCCTCCATTAGCTCACTGAATAAAAGATCCATTACATAATGTTTCTCCATCTAAAAATTCTTTAATTCATTCATCTATCATTTCCTTTGCCTCTGGGCAGCTCTCAAATGTCATCGTGTGTTCATGTTGTCCATAATGTCTTGTGCAACAGCCCCACATGTTTCTAAGCATCACGAGCTCATGCCCACAGCTATTGCATACTTTGGAAGGTTCTCTTATTTGCATTTTGAAACACTAAGGAATCCTTTCCGCTTAGAGTTGTCCCCCCCTTGGGCGATCTCTGTAGCAATGGCCATGGTCTCACTCATCAGTTACTGTTGCTGCTTTTCTCCTTTTCCTTGGAAGGTTTTGCATACATGATGGCATTGATTCGAATCTTCATAATGAATTCAACAAATTAATTTATCTCATTTGTAAGAATAGGTCATGGTGGCTATTGCTTATGCATTTCATTTTTAAAAAATATTTATTTATTTTATTTTATTTTATTTATATGCTGCCCATCTTCCTGTCTCATGACACTGGGTGGCTTACAATCTGATAAGAGCCTTGGTGGTGCAGACTGTTAAATGCCTAGCACTTAAGTTCCAGCTGCCTACAATTACTGTAGGCTCGAATCCCACCAGGCTCAAGGTTGACTCAGCCTTCCATCCTCTCGGGGTAGGTAAATTGAGGACCCAAGATTGTTGGGGGCAATAAGCTGACTTTGTAAAAATGCCGCTTAGTAATAAGCAGGCATATACAATGGAATGAAGGCTATTGCTGAGCGCATTGGGTTGTATCCCAAAAATTGTAAGCCACCCTGAGTCTTCGGAGAAGGGCGGCATATAAATGTAATTAAAAAATAAATAAATAAATAAAACAATATAATGAAAATTTAAAACAATAAATACTACGTTAAAATTAATTGAGAAATGTCTAAGACTGGGGGAGGTATATAATGGAGTGGGGGTAGGTTCTGTTTAATTTGTCCACCTTTGTAATTTTCATGCTGATTTTTAAACTTTAAAATCTATAGAAAAGTGGATAGGATCATTCTTTTGAAAATTTTCAAGGTGGTCAAAAGAACCTCTGCATTCTTGAAAAGAACAGATAAGATGATAGATAGATAGATAGATAGATAGATAGATAGATAGATAGATAGATAGATAGATGGTATTCAGCAGGTTCTGACCACTTCTGGAGAACTGGTAGCGAAAATTCTGAGTAGTTTGGAGAACCAGCAAATAGCATCTCTTGACTGGCCCTGCCCTGATCCATTCTCTGTCTCCCGAGTCCCAGCTGATCGACTGGGTCTTCTTTTGTTGCTCTGCATATGATACCGGAGCTGGAAAGCAGTTAGTGGGATGGGGAGGGAATGGGTATTTTGCAGTATCCTTCCCCTGCCACACCCACCGAGCCATGCCCACCAAGCCACACCATGCCCACCAAGCCACACCCACAGAACCGGTACTAAAATTTTTGAATCCCACCATTGGATAGATAGATAGATAAATAGATTTGGTGGTTACAGCTGTGTTGTGCATATTTGAGATACATTTTCCCCTGTATCACATGGCAACCAGAAAATAGGATATTTTTCTTTTTCTACTGATTGTCATATAGCCACAGGCATCAGAGATCCACTGTCTCTAAACTTTGAAATTTAATAATTATGGCTAATGGCAGATGGTTTCTCTGGGAATATATTTAATCTTCTCAACAGTAGCTTTTGTGGCTTTGAACATTTTGTGTGTCTGTGAATTCCAATTCATTTATTTATGTGGTGTATCAGTTGTCCCAAATCATTCGATTTTTTTACAGGATTAATAGAAAATAAGTGTAACAATAAGTGAAAATTTAAAGCCAGGCACAAAATAGTGGAGAATATTTTTAAAAAGCAACTATTAAAACATGTTTTTCCCTAGTGCCAAAAGTCACAGACAGATTCACAGTGAAATGTCCTGAAAGTTACTGGCTGACCTTGTTAGATGAAAGAACCCAGAAGTATTTTTTCATAAATTGACATACAGTGAAATTCATATGGTCCTTAGGTCTAACCCTTAAGTGACACTTGGAAATTAAGTGCCTTGCACTACACTTAGAAATGTATGGGGAGACCATAATTGTATTTCAAAAATGATGGGCATTGTCCTTTTCAGTCAAAAGTATAACTGTGCCATTTTAAGCTAATAGAATTTTTGAAAGTCTTAAAAACAAACAGAAAAAACCCAACATACCAAACTAACTAAGCTTAGAAGTGATCAGAATATAACTTAAATTATATTCTGCAAGGATTCAAAGATCAGATCTGAACTGGATCCTAAAAGATGGAATATATATCCATCTAGAACAGGACAAACCTAATAATCTAAATCAGATGGAAGATGACTGCAATCTGCAGGAACTATCACAATAAACTGCATCAGAGTACATCAGGGGATCACACTTAACTGTCATAATAAATAGGGGATCACTATTAACCAGCACTCCTCTATAGCATTATTGATTCCAAGTAGATTCCAAGCAGTATTTTATTTACAGTTCTGCTGAAAAAGAGGAATAGAGTTCAGTGTTGCTGGCAAATATTTCAGTTCAATTTTTCAAATTAATTATTACAAAGTCTTCATTAAAAGTTGAAAAACACTTCCAGGTTTGTGTACTGTGAAATCCATATTGAGTAATCCTATTTATTCTATCCACACATTTTTATGAAGCTTTTGAATTAATTTTGAATCCTGTTGATACCTTAACAGGTCCTTACAGTTTCCTTGGCAAGATTTTCAGAACTGGTTTACTGTTATCAAAGGCTGACAAAGAGAGACTGGCTCAAGCTGGCTTCAAGTGTGGTGGGGTAGGACTCAAACTCTTGGTATCTCAGTTTCTAACCCAATGCCTTAACTACAGTATCAAACTGGCTTTCTTAGTAAATCTAAGTTCTATTAAATAAAACATAATGGTTGTCCTAAGTTCCATTAAATAAAATGTAATAGCGTTTTTGGTTCTGCCTACTATTAGTGTCTCCATTAGAGATATTTCTGTGAAGTCTCCTCCATCTGAGATGTAGTAGACAATTACTGAGCAGAGAGTCTATTCAGTGATGAACATTCCACCACTATAGCATAAATAAAGGTGGGATGTCATCATCATCATCATCATCATCATCATCATCATCATCATCATCATCATTCAAAGCCCACTATAAAGCCCAGGAAAATGATTAGGGTCACACTGGAGCCCATGTGTTCACATAAACCTACCATCAAGGTGGCCAAATCTGAAAGTTTTGTATCTGAAGAATTTTGTATAGTCCTCCATGGATCTAAAGATTACAGATCAGGATCAAGCAATCATAAGCATTCTTCACATATGAAGCACATATCACAAAATCACAACAGAAATTCTTGCCTTTATCCTTGCAACCCAACAATATGAGTCACATATGTTGCATTGTGACATCACAATGCACATTTTGTCAAATCAGCAAAGACCAGAACCATACTTTATTGAGAAAGGCTATAATAACAGAATAATGCAAGTCTGATTCTGTTTTACAACCTCTCTTTTTATATTACAGTGAATCAGATACTCTGAGCAGGTCTATGACAATTTGCCATGGTCAACATGCCACAGCCAACTCCCCACGGCCAACTTGCCATGGCCAACTCACTGCAGGACAACTCACTGCGGGACAAGAGTTACACTAATATCAAAGAAATAGTAGAATAGAATCATTTAAGAAAGCATGCAAAAGGAGGGACAGAATAAAATGTGAATGGCAAATATTAAAATAAGTTTTATTTATTTTAAATAATTAAACAGAATTGTTAAATTGTCCCATAGCTAGTTGTCCTGCGGTGTGTTGGCCATGGTGACTTGGCTGCAGCAAGTTGGCTGTGGTGAGTTGTCCCAGTTCCCTCTGAGCTACTTCTCTTGCTTCCTAGTATTTAATGGCTGTTCCAGCCCTCTTTGTCTCTGTCACATTTGTTGCATAATTCTGTCAAGTTCATCTTCCTTACTCTTTACACCCCTTCTGTGTAAGTACATTTTTGCCAAGGTGCTCTTTTCTTTGCAACTATATTTCTTAGACCCTGCATACAGGTTGTTAGTGTGCATTTATTGATTGATTAAGTGACTGATTATGTGCCATCAAGTCAGTTTCAATTCTTAGTGCCCACACAGATAAAACTTCTTCAGAATGATCCATCCTCAGCCTGGCCTTTCAGTCTTCCAGTGATGTACTAGATCCATTGCTGTTGTAATTGAATCCAACTATATTGTTCTCTCTCTTTTTTTCTTTCTTTTCTGGGATTATGGATTTTTAAAAGGAGAAAGGTCTTTACATAATGTGCCCAAAATATATTTTGTATCTGCCTCAAACATAAATTATGAAATTGTTTGTTCTATGATCAGTTTGTTTATTTTCATACCTATCCATAGTATTCTCAGTACTCTACCCTGACACTAGAAGTCAATAGATCTTCTGTTATGTTTCTTGAGAGAGTCCAGTTTTTGCTTCCTAACAGTATAATAGGAAAACAATGTGCATCTCTGATCTTTGCAAGAATAGACATCATAGCATCTGGATATTTTTTTCCAAGGCCTTCATTGCTACCCTGCCTATGGTGTATTTCTGGGTTACTGATTCCTTTGCTGTTGAAAGACAATCCTAAAAAGGAGAAACTATCCACCACTTCAACTGATATAGTTGTTATCAATTCTAAAGCTGGTTACATGCTAGCAGTAGTTTGGTCTTCTGTATTTTTCATCTTAATCCCATTTTTTCACTGTTTTTTTAAAAATTACATTTATATCCCGCCCTTCTCCGGAGACTCAGGGTGGCTTACAATTTTTGGGGATACAACCCAATGCGCTCAGCAATAGCCTTCATTCCATTGTATATGCCTGCTTATTACTAAGCGGCATTTTTACAAAGTCAGCTTATTGCCCCCAACAATCTTGGGTCCTCAATTTACCTACCCTGAGAGGATGGAAGGCTGAGTCAACCTTGAGCCTGGTGGGATTCGAGCCTGCAATAATTGCAGGCAGCTGGAACTTAAGTGCTAGGCATTTAGCAGCCTGCACCACCAAGGCCCTGACTTTCATAACATCTTGCAGATCATTTGCATTTTCAGCTATTAGAGTAGTATCATCAGCATAGCACTGATTATTGATGTTTCTTCCTCCAACTTTAAAATTCCAACAATCCAGCCTCCTTCCATTTATATTCGGTATGTAAATTGAATAAAGGATGGAATATACAACCTTTTTCATTCCTTTGCCAACCTAGAGCTATTGGCCTTGTCATGCTCTATCCAGAGTGTGGGTTCCTAGCATATCTTTAGGTTTCACATGGAAACAATGAAATGTCCGGGGTTCCCTTTTTCCTAAGGACATTCCATGGTTTGCAATAAGCCAAAGCCCCTTTTATAATAGTAAAACCCATACTGAATTTTTAAAATATTTTTCCCTATTATTTATGGTAGCATGTGTCTCTGAAGATGTCTCTCAATCTTTTTCTAAAATGATTTTGAACTTTTGGTATGTAGGGCTCTAATCTGCATGGATAATCCTAAACATCATTTTACCATCATGTGAAATTAAGGATATTCCATGATAATCTGCCCATCCTGTTAAATTTTTATTCTTTGGTATTGACATGTGAGCTGTAGATATTCCATCAATTCTTCTAGCTTTCTGTCTTGGTAATGACCAGAGCACTGTTCTAAGTTCATCTTCTAATATTAGAGTTTATCATACTTAAGGAATATATTCCAAGATATTTTGGATGTGACATTTCTATTATATGGAATTTCAATATATTCCTTCCATCTTAGTTTTATTTTCTTTGAATCAGTCATTATCTGTTCATTGGCATCCTCTAGCATACTAATGTGAGGTTGGACCTTTCTTCTGAGTTTTGGAAGTTTTGTTTTTCCTTGTCTGTTTCCATCCTCAATGTCTTTAGAGATGTCACTGTAATGCTGCTTCTTGTCTCTTCTGCCAGCTCTCTGAAATTCTGTAAGCTCCTTTCTGATATATTTTTTCTTGGCTTTCCTCCTCAGACATGTAGTTTGAGTTTTTCTATTTCTTCATCTTTTGCAGTTTCTTTTCCACATTTATTCTTAACAATTTCTTTGATTTCTTTCCATAGCTCTTGGCTCCCTATCATAATTAATGTTCTTCTTGAAAATGGTGGGTATGTGTTCAAAATCATACTTGCACTTTAGCTTGACTAACTTGACTAACTTGACTTGGGACTTGTATGTAAGCAATTTGTAATCTGTTCCACAGCCAGCCCCTAGTCATATTTGTTTTAAAGTTATATCATTATCCACTTCCTTTGGCCAATAATATATCCAATTTGATTTCTGTGTGGTCTGCCTGCTGATGTCCATGTTTATAGATTTTTTTTGGCTATCTTAAGAATGTGTTGGCAAAGAAGAAATTATTGGATTGGCAGAAATTGGTAAATTTACTTTGCTTCATGTCTTTTCCCTAGGGCATGCAGTGCAACTATGTTTTCCTTTTTTACTATATCTAACCTTGGCATTCCAATCTTCAACTGCAAGTGTTACATTTTGTTTCCTTGTTTGTTGATTCAGATTGAACTTGACCATAAAACTCATTAACCTCCTTTTTTCTGCACCAGTGATTGGAGCATAAATGTGGATAACTGTCATGTTAAAGAGTGTCCATGAAGTCTAATTAATATTATTCAGTCACTGACTGCACTGAATTCTGTCTTTGTTACATCCTTCATATCTATGAAAGAATGCTATCCCTTCTCTTTCTTCATGTTTTGAATAGAAAAATATTACAGTTTTTCTGAGTGGGTGTCTAATTTCAGTCCATTCTGATATTCCATTGCCCAAAATGTCAATATGTAGTCACATTGATATTTCACCATTGATATTTCACCATGTTGAGCTTTCCTATCTCCACATTTCTTATGCTCCACATTGCCACTGTAGTTCTGTCTTTGCAACTTTGTGTTTTCTTTCCTGGCAGTGACTTGATGTATCAATGGCGAGAATCGACCATCAAGCCTTGGAATTGTGAACATTATGCTGTTGCATAAACATGAATATGCCATAAATACTACAAAAGAACCTTGGCTATTTCTCAGTAGCAGATTGAGTGTTTTCTGATCTGAGGGACCCATCACATGACAGTATTATAATCAACCATTTTGTATTATCGATTCATGTGACTGTTTGCTATAATGCCGGAGTGGCTTACCACTGTTGTTTCCCCTATAGCATGAATGTATGCCTTTACCATTGACGCTTAAGAGTTCATCTGCCTCCAGCATTTTCCTCTATTGCTGGTACTTGATCTAAGGGCCTGCCTACTTTAGCTGGGCAGTTGGGATGACCATCATGCCTTGAGTGACTCTGTTGGGAGTATGTATTTTTGTCCATCTTCACTTATCTTTTCCTCTAACAGCACTCGCTTCATCTCAATGCATTGCAGAATGATGGTGGTGGTGACCATACAATATATGGTTTATTAATTATGTATAATCATACTAATTAATAAATTGTGTCCTGTCTCATTCCTGTTGGAAGCTCCAAGGTGCTTCCTGGTGGAAAGGATTAGCAAGCATTGTTTGGGGGGGACATCGGGTTGAAGGCTCCTTTCATGTCCCCATTAATGTGTCCATCGAAGTTGTACCTATTTATCTACTTGCATTTGCACACTTTTGAACTGCTAGGTGAGTAGGAGCTGAAGCAAATGATGGGAGCTCACCCCATCACACAGCAGCACCGGGGTCTTAAATGTGTTCTAATCACATGAGCCATCATGCTTCAATAAATTGTGTATTAGTATTTTAATGACAGTATATTGTCACAAGCATGTAATGCCAGTTATTCTATAATTCCATGATGTAGGAATAATGTGTAAGTTTATGCCTTGGATTTCTGTGAAGGAACATATGTGAAGGTTAGAGTATGTTAGTCCCACTAAAAAGCCATGGAGGCAAAATCTTACTCAACATATTTCAATTTATGATGCATATGGAAAAGTACCAGAATGAAGACCTGGGAAAAAATTCAAAAGGTTTTGATTCTCACAACAGATCATGGTTTCCAAAACAACAGATGTTTGCCAGGAAATTGTATTTGAGTGGAAATATACCAGAAATTATGTGGAAAGTGCTATGTGGAACTGATCAAACTTTATTTATTATTTACATTTTTATGTTGCCCAACTCCCAATGATACTGGGTGGTTCTCAAATAAACACACACAAAAAGAAAAAGAATAAAAGATGGCAAAGATGACAAGAATCAAACCAGAATGGGGAAGCAAAAAACCTCCCACACAATCCAAGGAGTTTTCACTCACCTTGTCTAAAGGTCTGGGAGAAGAGTCAGATCTTCAAGCTCTTTTGAAACACCAGAAGGGTGGGCTATCCAAATTTCAGGAGAACTCTCATTCCAGAGGACAGGCACCGTTACAAAGAAGGCATGTTTTGAGAGCTCCAATAAAGACTTTGTTTAATTAAAGAAACCTACCAGATCAAATTGACTGGGCAGATAGTTTGACAGACTGATTCAACTTTGTTGAAAGATATATGAATACATGGGAATTGTAATCCTTTAAAGCCATCATATAGAATGAAACATAACACCTGAATTCCTTTGGAACTTAAACCTACTCTGGTCTGTTAGATTCTGAGTTGGACAAGTATGCATTTGCGTAGATGTAAATGAGTGGAACTTTTTAACTCAGGAAGTAAATAATAACATTTGTAACATGTGTTCCTTTGTACATTTGAGTGTCTGGATAATACATAAGTACTTTCTGGCCTCCAGTGCAACAAGGACTCCTTTTCACAGCAGTGTTATTGTGCATTCTTTTTGTCCTTGAGTCAGCAGAAAAGTATGTCAGTACAAATTGGTCTGTCTTGACAGACGAGCCCTAGTCAGTGACACTTTTCAGTGACAAGGCCAGTGACTGGTATTGTCCCTACAGATTGGGACAGGTTAAGGAAAATGACTTGGGGAAGAGGTGAGTTTTGACAAATAGTAGACTCTTGAATTAAACCATCTGCTAAAACCTGGTCCACAAGGTGGGTGGGAGTCACCTGACCACAGGTGACAGTCCACAGTCCATAGTTGGACTGCCCACAGAACCGGTTGTTAAAAAATTTGAATCCCTTCCCTGAGAATGGCTGATCTATGCTTAATAGTAGCCTGCCTTTCTCTTGATATTTCAACCAGCATTGGGGATTAGCGGTTGTGAGAAGTCACCTGTTCAGCTGAGAGGTCTCTGATCCTTGGAAGATGATCTTTGGTACTGGTGACTTAGCAAGGATGGGGAGAGAGCTAGTTTGGAAGAATTGGACTGTCCTGTGCCAAAAGTACAATGTCCTTGGGAAATAACACCCATGGACTGGAGGAGTCATACTCATAGCAACCTGAAGCAAACAAGATCCTAGCCATTACTTCATCATCCCCAGCATCATCAATGAGTTTGTTCGGTCAGCAAGATTTGAGTTGAGACAAAAGGGAAAGCATTCCTTTTAAACTTCATAGTGGCAATGCAGATAACCATTGTTATTGCAAGGAGTTTAGTGACATGTTTTGATTTAACCATAGTAAGAAAAGTTTAGAAGTTTAGAACTCATTCTGAGCTACCCTGCTTATTTTCTTTACTCCTGTTTATTGAATCAAAGAGAAATGTGTGTGTATGTGTGTGTGTGTGTCTTCACAAAGGTCCAAAACTTTTCTCACTGTGATAGGCATAGATCATAGCAGGGCCATGAAGTCATGGTGCCAGTTTTTGATAATGAAAAACCCTAAACCTTGGGGTTGTTGCTATTTGTTGAAAGCTTCTGCATAGAACCTACTACTGCATACTGTGGGAATTGGCCACCCTTGGGGTATCTCTGTTCCTGCCGGCTGGTAATAGATTATCTTGTTCGGTAGGTATGCTTTTTATGTAATGCTTTTAAATCTATTTGCTTGAGCTAATAATAAAGTTCCTGTATTGTCCCTTTTAAAGTCCCTTTAAAATCCATTTATTTACTGGAGTGTTCATTGTCTCTGGATCCAAAAGAACCAATTGCCCTGAGACTTGGTGAAACAAACTGGAATAGTTAAATGCAACTTAAAGCTGCCTCTAGGAAGGGAAAAAAGGCAAAGTCATGAGAGCATGCTATTTACAAATAGTTAGGGGACAAAAATAGTTAGGAGCCTTGGTGGTGCAGGCTGTTAAATGCCTAGCACTTAAGTTCCAGCTGCCTGCAATTAGTGCAGGCTCGAATCCCACCAGGCTCAAGGTTGACTCAGCCTTCCATCCTCTCGGGTAGGTAAATTGAGGACCCAAGATTGTTGGGGGCAATAAGCTGACTTTGTAAAAATGCCGCTTAGTAATAAGCAGGCATATACAATAGAATGAAGGCTATTGCTGAGCGCATTGGGTTGTATCCCAAAAAATTGTAAGCCACCCTGAGTCTTCGGAGAAGGGCGGCATATAAATGTAATTTTAAAAAATGTGGATGATGATGAACACAAAGGTAAGAACAACAGTGTATCCCTCGAGCAGATAGCACGTTAGGCTATTCTGAGGTGTACTTTGTAAGTTAGTTAAGTCTATGAGGGGCTTGTCATACTGACTTCCCTTTGCTTCTGATGAAGTGAATTAAAATTCAGGAGGCAAAGCCAGGCCTCTGGCATAGAGTTCCTTGGCCAGCGGTTCTCACTGGTATGGTAAACTAATCATTCCTTTATGAAGCCATTCCTCCCTCCTTGGACTCAATTAGTCATTCATAGTTAGAGATCTGTGGGGATTCTCAGTCATCCATGTCATGGTTGTCCCAAAAGTGCTTTTTCAAAAGGCAACCGGGCTTTCTTTGTTTCCATGGAAAAACAGAGAAAGTCAGTTGCCTTTTGAAAAAAACACCACCTCTGCTATGGATGTCCATAGCAGAGGTGGTATTCAGTGGGTTCTGACCAGTTCTGACCAGTTCTGGAGAACCGGTAGTGAAAATTTTGACTAGTTTGGAGAACCGGCAAATACCACCTCTGACTGGAGGTCTTACAGTATCCTTCCCTGCCACGCCCACCAAGCCATGCCCACAGAACCAGTAGTAAAAAAATTCGAATCCCACCACTGATCCATAGTCAGATTTTCTTTGGAATGGTTTCCCAATGGACATTTACTACTTCCTGCTAGATTTTTAAAAGACAGAACTACTTTGAAGAAGGGCCTCCTCTTAAGTGTGTACATTTATTCTTTTTGCTACTTTTTGTCCTTTTTTTGTGATCTCTGGTTTGTGTCATTTTTGATGGCCCCTCTTTGGGATTTTCATCAGCTTGTAGATGTTTTAACTTGTTTGATTTTCTACGTAAGCTGTGAGAGTCATTTGATTGCAGCACAATAGAAATTTGATAAATAAATGAATGCTTCCTTTTGTCCTGAATCCACTTCATTGAGTCATTCTGAGTCCTATATTTACAAGAAATGGAGAGGCAGGAATAGTTTGTCCATTTCCTTCCTACTAATTTTATAAAAATGTGTCAAGAATCCACCCCTTTTAGTCATCTTTTTTCTTAAACCAAAGAACCTCAAACACCTCAGATTCTCCTCAGAGGGAATGCATCCTCCCCACCATTTTTACAACCCCCCCTTTTTTTACCTTGCTGTTCAGGTACTCCTCAAGTTACAACCACAATTGAGCCCAAAATTTATGTTGCTAAGTGAGAAATTCGTTAAGCATCCTTGGTGGTGCAGGCTGTTAAACGCCTAGCACTTAGCTCCAGCTGCCTGCAATTAGTGCAGGCTCGAATCCCACCAGGCTCAAGGTTGACTCAGCCTTCCATCCTCTCAGGGTAGGTAAATTGAGGACCCAAGATTGTTGGGGGCAATAAGCTGACTTTGTAAAAATGCTGCTTAGTAATAAGCAGGCATATACAATGGAATGAAGGCTATTGCTGAGCACATTGGGTTGCTCCAAAATTGTAAGCGCCCTGAGTCTCCGGAGAAGGGCGGCATATAAATGTGAATTAAAAAAAAGTGTTTTGCCCCACTTTACAACTTTTCTTGCCACAGTTGTTAAGCTAATCACTGCGATTGTTAAATTAGTAACATGGTTGTTAAGTGAACCTGGCTTCCCCATTGACTTTGCTTGTCAGAAGGTCGCAAAAGGGAATCCCATGACCCCGGGACACAGCAACGGTATGAAGCAGTTGCCAAGCATCTGAATTTTGATCACGTGACCATGGGGATGCTGCGAAGGTCATGACTCTGAAAAATGATCATATGTCACTTTTTTCAGTGCCATTGTAACTTTGAATGGTCATTAAATGAACTGTTGTAAGTCAAGGACTACCTGTATGTCAGTGATTGCATGACCTCTGTAGATGCTATGTGATAAATAAATAAATAAGTAAATGAAATCTTGTGGTATCTTACTTAATAAAGAACAATTAGAAATGTAAGAGTATATTCCAGATGCAATTGCATTGAAGGTAGATATCAAAAGGCACAATCTTTCTCATGGCTTTATGGTATTCCTCCCATAAATCAACTGACTATGTACAGAGAGCCAGTTAGGTGTAGTAGTTGAGGCACCAGGTTAGAAACTGGGAGACCGTGAGTGCTAGTCTTATCTTGGGCCAGTCACTTCTCTCAGTGCTAGAAAGGAGGCGATAGCAAACCAATTGTGTTAAACCTTGCCAAGAAAATTGCAGGGACCAGTCCAGGCAGTCATCAGAGTCAACACTGACCGAATGGTACAGAAGAAGGAGGAGGAGGAGGAGGAGGAGGAGGAGGAGGAGGAGGAGGAGGAGGAGGAGGAGGAGTATGATGGAAGGTGTCCGCCAAAGTTAGCCCAGCATCTCTAACATTGCATCTATTTCAGTACAATCAGTTCAAAATCATTACATTTATACATGAACTTAGAGAGGGTTTTTAAAAAAATCAAAAATTTGTTTTGAACTATAAAACAATGCGTATTCCAGACTATTGCTAAATAGCTCTTCTGGATCTTCTTTCCAGTTTTAATTCAGAACTGAAGTCATTATCTCAGCAACAACTTTGAATCTTTGCCTATCTGAAGCCAGAAGTTCATTATAAATAAGTCCAATTATAAATGAATAAATTATCTTTGGAAAAAAAAACCCACTTAACAAAACAACAAATCAAATTGACCACTGTCTTCCAATCCTCAGACAACATTTTATTTGGTCACTCTCTCCTGCAGACCATTGATAGGTGTCATGTCTTGTTCTACCTTGTCCTGCCTCACCCAGAAGTGTCCAAATGTTAAAATTTTTATCTTTGGTCACATGTTTACTTCTTGTCCATTCCAGTTGCTTTTCTTGGAAACCCAGAATGATGTCAGAATAGGGGTGTGCTCACAAGCAAACAGGTAAGATATAAAGACCCTGGAAGGCAAAAGGTAGAGGGACAATTAAGAAGTGGGAAAGCACCTAACTTGGAGCAGGATGAAGCAGCGTGAGTAGAAGCTGCTGGAGGGTGTTGTATTCTCTTGCTCTGAAGTGGAAAGTTGGGTTGTCTGGGTGAGCAATGTCTTAGATTTAGGTAGCTGAGGAAAGGGATTGTTCAACCAGCTGGCCTTCAGGGAAGGGGAGATGAAAGACTAAGGCTGATATCTGTAAAGGCTTTTGGATGATATGCATAGAGACTTTGGGATGATATCTATAGAGACTTTGGGAAGCAATGCAAGTTCTGAAGACAAATGTTGCTCAGTGCAATTCACTGCTGAGCTCTCATCAGTGGAAGCAGAGTTGCCAACAACCTCTAGTGCTGAGTTGTGCTGAAAATCAGGAATCTTGTTTGGGTGCTTGAATGAAAACTGAGAAGGTTGTTTTGTTGTTTTATTTTTTTTTCATCTGACCAAGATTCTTAATAGCTTCCCTTGCTGATTCAGGATTTTTTTTTGTTGAACTTCTATGGTATGCTTAGTCCACCTATGAACAGAGGGCAGATGTGTTTATCATGTTTTGCCCACTGTGATAAGTAAACTAAGAGAATGCCTGGGGCTGCTAAGATGTCAACAAGGCTGTGCATGCTTAGAATGGGTGAGTCCAGGATTGCCACTTGATTTTTCTTTCCTGGCAGGGCAATGGTAGAATTTAAATAGGTGGTGCTCCCCAACACAAGGATGTAAAACTGTAGGATCTGTGCCAAGAACAAAATGCTGTTCACCTTGCACTAGCAAGAATTTTTGGCATGAGGCAGAAAGGAGAGAAATGGGGCATTGGAACCTGATTGTTTGGAGAAATGTTTTCATGTCTATTCCCTATAGATTGCTATTACTGTATATCTGCCAAGGTGAAATTCTGAGAAGCCCACCCATACAGAGCTTTCTCGGTGTAGATTGTTACAGAAGGAAGGGGCACACATTAGCATCAAGTGTGGGTATGTGGGAGCTTTATGGATGAATTTCCCAACAATTCATCATGTTGGTTGCATGGAGTATCAGTAGCATCCCTTTTCAGGCAGGTTTGCCTTGACCTTGACAGGCATAAACTAAGATACTTTGCTTCTTGTAGTCCTAATTTCAATAGTTAATATTCTATTTTCCTTTTGGTTGGGTGTCTTGGGCAAGTCCCTTTAGACTCATTCTGCTCCAGGGTATAAATAAACAAAGTTTCCCCTTTTTTCTCAGGAAAGGAAGTAGCATATTACTCTGACTAGGGTATGTGTATGATCTCACAACCTTGCTGCCTGGCTCAAATTCCTACGGCAGGTGTGTGTGTCCTTCTACTACAAGATAGCTATCTCTAATGTCAACGAGGATGAGGAGTGACCAGAGGAACAGAAAGGGTTAATGGAAAACACAAACAAAAATATGTCCTGATCCTGGCTTCATTCAAAATAACTTTTTAAGAACAAGTTTTAAATGTTTGTTTTTAATTATTTCTGACTTTTTAAAATTACAACCTACCTCTGCAAAGGTTATTTTATAGGCAAATTACTAAATAAAATGAATACCCTCTTACCCGGATATTTAAATATGCAAGTAGGAAAACAGACAAATGGTAGAAATTTTTTGAGCTAACTTTTTCCTTTGGTTAAAAATAAATAAAAAGAGACAATATAGCATGCTATAAAGCAAAGCACCAGTTTTTCCAAAAGAGTCTTAAAAAAACCTATCCTTTATAAAATAAAATTTAAAAAACAGCTGCACTGCAGTGCATTGCTTGGAAGAATGGTAAGTTGCTCAGAAAAGAATGTGCAATAGATCCCATCTTGCAAAAAATGCTGCAAGTTTATAGAATGTAAAAAGTATGTAACTTTAGAAAAGTCATTTTGTCAATTTTCTTTTTCTTTATTACTGCCAAAGACCAGAAATAGAAAATATAACTAAAAACAATGAAATAAAAGTAGACTAATATAGGCAGTTGTATAGTTCAGTGTTCCCAACCTGTGGTACACAGACCTCTGGGGGCCCATAATATTGTCACAGGGAATCCACAAAAGCCTGAAGAAAAGTTATGATTTAAATCTTGAATTAAGTCTTGGGGGAGGGTCTGTGGCCATAGTTTGTGGCCACAAAATGTATTTAAAGGGGTTCATGGTAAAGAAAAGTTGATAACCACTGGTATAGTTGATATAAAAAGTATGTTACAACTGTGGGAGACTTAACCCAATTGATGTCAAATTTCCAGGGTTGCTGCTCAGTAATTTACTTTGATCTGAGTTACAATTTACAACCTGAAAAAAAGATGAGGATGTAAGGAATGTCAGATCACCTAGGTAAAGTAGGTGATCTGACATAAAAGATAAAGAGATGGGATATAGACATTACGAATATCTCAATAGAAGGAACAAGAGGTAAAAGAGGTAAAAAAAGATGGGATATAGGCATTATGAACATCTCTATAGAAGGCACAATAAAACAAAACATTTTGGAGGGCATGTTTCTTAAACAGAAATTTAAGAGTATCCTCCCTGTAGTAATGCTGAAGGCAAAATATTATGCCTTGTCCAAAAGAGGCCTTTTCTTAGTTAGGGGAATGTCAAGTGAAGAGAGAGAATTGACTGCTTCCAAAAGTTCTTTGTCATCCAAGTCCTATTTCTCAGTGTCAAGGTATTTACTTCTGCCTGAAATTCAATGACATTAAATATTTGGAGAAGTTGTGTTTGGTACGGTCATAGCCCAAGGTTCATAGAGGCTCTGACGATAACCCATAAGTCATTAGGTTTGTTCTATGATGCTGTTTCAGCTCAAGAGGCAACCATTGATTACTATTTGTAACAACTGGACTTCCAGCCAATAGTTTAACATAACTTTATTGTCCTAACCTCGATTTTTGGCATCCCCTTTTCTAGACTGCGGAGGGCACTGTCAACCCCACTGAGTGCTGAGATTAGAGATCTTAGAAATTTTGTTTGGAGCACTTCAGGCGAGACCCATTGGTAGCCATTTATTAAGGGCTTCCACACAATTGTTCAATATGTTAAGTGTCTTTCTGACCCCAATGTATTCTGAGAAAGCCTGCTGGGATGGCAGATATGGCTGTAGCTCATTTTGCAGAGCATTTATTTGCTTATCATTTATATTTTAGTTCTACAACATCTCAAGATATCCACTTCACTGTCTACTATTGACCTCACCCCTTTTCTAAGAGGTCTGTAGGGGGTGTGCATAAGTGCACCAAAGTGCCTACAGTCCCTGTCCTATTGTTTCTTTTATTTTCTTATATGTATCCATGTATTTATAACTATGTTTATACTTATACTTATTATCTTGTAAGCAATTGACTAATCAAATAAATAAATAAAAATAAAAAATAAAGGTAGCTTTCAATCATACTAGGCAAACTTGCTGTTCTAGGAGACTAGTACTTTGCCTACATTTTCAAGCAGGACTTTTTTTTTTAATTCATTTATATGCCGCCCTTCTCCAAAGACTCAGGGCAGCTTACAATTTTTGGAGTGCAACCCAATGTGCTCAGCAATAGCCTTCATTCCATTGTATATGCCTGCTTATTACTAAGCGGCATTTTTACAAAGTCAGCTTATTGCCCCCAACAATCTTGGGTCCTCAATTTACCTACCCTGAGAGGATGGAAGGCTGAGTCAACCTTGAGCCTGGTGGGATTCGAGCCTGCACTAATTGCAGGCAGCTGGAGCTAAGTGCTAGGTGTTTAACAGCCTGCACCACCAAGGCTCTTTTAATCCTCTCCCCGAACTTAGGTTAGTTTACTTATATTTGGCACTGAATTATGTTTACTTGTTTTTACCTATAAAATGAATGTCCTATCAAAACCAAATGCAAATTTCATAATTCCATCCTAATTTCATCAAAAAAAATCTTAACTCACTATATATTTCTCACAAAACAAGAAAATAACAATAAATCAAAGCCTGGATTTTAAATTGCAAGCTAAGGTTTGTAGCATCTCCCTTTCCTTCTGTAGGAATTTTGGATACCTAAACAGATCTTTGCACCTAAAATAAGAGCATTTAAGTGCTTCAGTTCATTAATTGCTTCAAATATTGGAAAAAGAAGCTTCCACAATCCAACTTTTTACATGAAATGAAAATATTTTGTTGAAGGTTCTTCAGTGCAGTAATTTCTCAGACACTTTCACACTCTCACAATTTTTACTACTCAATCCCTCATAAGAAGTTTGATGACAAGCCATATCATGACATCTTCACTTCCATTAACTTCCTGATCCTGAGAATAAAAAGTAAAAAAACCCCAAAAACCAGCAAATTGAGTTGCTGCAGGTCCTGGAGAAACATTTCTCCCAATTCTTAATTTGCCCCAAAAAACACGTGTAATAAATTGTATCTCCTCCCACACACTTTTACATCAATAATAAATAAAATAAATAAAAATTCCACGCAGTTCATAAGGGAAAGTACAAAGTTATCAAACTTTCTTTCCTTCAGAAAGATGGGCTTGAGTGGCTGAAGTTCAGGAACCAGGAGGTGGAAAGAGAAAGAGGTATCTCAAAATAGGTACATGAATCTACTACCATCAGAAAGCCTCAATATTGCAAAGGGAGTACTACCATAGTTTACCGTGGTTTCAAATACATTATGCTAAGCCAGACATAAACCATTTCAACTCTGTAATGGGATGGTGGCAATCACAGTATTTCAAATTGTGGCAGGCTCCTTGTCCCTCAACTAGCAATTTTACGTTCCACTGTATTATCATCACGCTGCTGCTATCTGACAGCCTCCATATGCATTGGAATGGATGGAAACTCTGAAAATTGAAGTGCCAATGTATCTATAAGATGCCAGTTGAAGAAGACTAATTTTGATGTTGGGCTCTTTTGTGGAAATGCAAGCCTTTGGGTATTTGAAATTAAATCTGGCTGCGTCCATCTAATGACCACTACTCATGCAGAAAAGCATCTACAGTTGTACTGTACAGGTAACTTGAATGGCATCTCTTAATGGTTCAATGCTCACATCCTGCAGGACAGCAAAAATTGGTATTGCTAATGTCATTGATGGCTGTTGGCTGGAGTTTATCTCATTGCTGCCCCATTGGACCTGGACCCACCTGCTTGAAGAATTGCCTAATGCTATCTCAATTATCAATCGCTTGAAGAAGAGCCTGAAGGACTTTTACAAGACCTTAGTGGTATGTACAAGAATTGATTGCAGGCTCTTTCTTCTCCCATGAATTGTGTCTTCTGCTCAACTAAGATTCATGTACTTAACTATTGTAAGAACTGGCAACATTCTTACCATTTAGAGTAAAGATATACCATCACCTTCACTGTCCTTATTGACAGAAGCATAGTAAGGTTGGGGGTAGAATCAGCCCAACATATATTGCCCACATTAGATATGCCTCTCCCTCCAGTGTCATTTATTTTTCAAGAGCTAGTAAAAACAAGGAATAATGGATGGAAACTGAATAAGGAGAGATTTAACCTGGAAATAAGGAGAGACTTTCTGACAGTGAGAACAATCGACCAATGGAACAACTTGCCCTTAGAAGTTGTGGGAGCGTCATCACTTGAGACTTTCAAGAAAAGATTGGACTCCCATCTGTCAGAAATGGTGTAGGGTCTCCTGCTTGGGTGGGGGTTGCAATAGATGACCTACAAGGTCCCTTCCAGCTCTGATTATCTGTTATCTGTTACCTTGTCCTCATGTGCATGAAGTTACTTGCAGAGGTGGTATTCAGCAGATTCTGACCAGTTCTGGAGAACCAGTAGCATAAATTTTGAGTAGTTAGGAAAACCGGCAAATACCACCACTTAGTGGAAATTTTACAGTATCCTTCCCCTGCCACGCCTACCAAGCCACGCCCATAGAACCGGTAGTAAAACAATTTGAACCCACCACTGGTTACTTGGTGTACCGTAGTAATATTTTTGCTTAAGCTGACAGTGAGCAGCAGCAGCAATTTCAAGGTGTATTAAATCTGAAAAGCTTTGCTGTCCTTACTGACAGAAGCATAGTCAGGTGGGGGAGTAGAATCAGCCCAATATATATTGCCCACATTAGATATGCCTCTCCCTCCAGTGTCATTTATTTTCTTTTTCAAGAGCTAGCAAAAAAGGAGGCTAAGCAGGGAAAACAGAAAAGTTTGGAGCTTGCAGAAGTGCCCTTTGCAGGCCTGTAGCAGAAGAGCCACAGCCCATTTTGGGTCAGCTGTGAGAAAGATTAGCTACCATCTGATTTACATACC
Source organism: Naja naja (assembly GCA_009733165.1). Taxonomy (NCBI): domain Eukaryota; kingdom Metazoa; phylum Chordata; class Lepidosauria; order Squamata; family Elapidae; genus Naja; species Naja naja. The sequence continues at coordinate 251,167,089 of CM019148.1, read as the reverse complement.
ATTTTGGGGGCGGTTTTTGAATTGTTTGCTTTTGACACGGATATATTGATTTCCCAGAAGGTGCTTTCTGATCAAATTCCTGTCTTCCAAGAGACCAGTAGACCCCTACCTACAAACTCCATTCCAATTTTCTTTTTGCCACAGAACTATCCATTTTCCAGCTGGGAGAACACACAAAGCAAATGCCACAATCCATCTCTGTGGGAGCATTTTCTGGACTGGCAGTTATGGGGGAGGGGGTTTGCTTTTTTTTTGCTATAAAGGCAGTCCTCGACTTACGACTACCATTCAGCCCTAAATCCCCATTGCTAAGCAAAACAGCTGTCAAATGAGTTTTGCCCCATTTTACAACCTTTCTTCCCACACGTGTTAATTGAGTTACTAAGCTAGTAACAAGGTTGTTCCGTGAATCTGGCTTCTCCATTGACTTTGACTGTCAGAAGTTCATAAAGGGTGATCGCATGACCCCGTGAAGCTGCAATGGTCATAAATACAAGCCAGTTGCCAAGAGTTTGAATTTTGATCATGGGATCATGGGGGTGTTGCAGTGATCGTAAGTTTGAAAAACAGTCATAAGTCACTTTTTTCAGTGCTGTTGTGTCTTCAAATAGTCATTAAACAAATGGTTGTAAGTCAAGGACTACCTGTATTCTAGAGCTATCAGTAGTTCAAGAGAATGATAGTCCCATAGACCTATGGCAAAATAATCTCTGCAATAGGAATCATAATAGCAATAGCACTTAGACCTATATACCGCTTTCCAGTGCTTTCCAGCCCTCTCTGAGCGGTTTACAGAATCAGCCTATTGCCCCCAACAATCTGGGTCCTCATTTTACCATCCTCGGAAGGATGGAAGGCTGAGTCAGCCTTGAGCCTGGTGAGATTCAATCTGCCAAATTGCAGACAGACATCAGTCAGCAGAGGTAGCCTGCAGTACTGCACTCTAACCACTGCGTCACCGAGGCTCTTATATTAATTATAGCATTAGTGATCTGCTGACTGGTTGGTGAGACAGGAGCAGGATGTAGATGGAAAGAGATATCCATCTCATGCCCAGTACATCCTAATTGGGAAAACTGGTTGGTTAGTTTTGACATAGGAATATTGATCTCCTAGCAGATCAATTGTTTTTTTTGTTAATCAAGAAATCTAGATAAATGTCTGGTGGGATGCAACAAGAGCTCTGTCCTGGCACGTATAAGGACCAATAGGTGTTGCTTTTCACATTAGTAGGGGACATTGAGTCAAAGGGGAAAGGAAGCTAGGGAATCTACCTGCTGTTGCTGTGAAAGTATCCTGCATTGAATTTGTGAGTGAAGCATCACTGCCCAGCTTTGTGGCTGAGACACTGTGAAGCTTGGCTGTGTGAGTAGAGCAGTAGATGTTTGCTAACCTAATTTTCCTGCTGACTCAAGAAGGGGAGGAATGCAACTTAACATGGTCATGAGGAAGTACCCTTAAAGTGGTGGCGCAGTGGTTAGAATGCAGTATTGCAGGTTAATTCTGCTGACTGCCGACTGCCAGCAGTTTGGCAGTTTGATTCTCATTGGCTCAAAGTTGACTCAGCACCCATCCTTCCAAGGACAGTAAAATGAGGACCCAGATACTTGGGGGCAATATGCTGACTCTGTAAACCACTTAAGAGAGGGCTGTAAAGCACTGGGAAGTGATATATATGTCTAAGTGCTATTGCTATTGCTGGGCAATTCTTCCCGTTCTAAAAGATCATTTGTACTTCTACAAATCCTGCTTCAAGCCAAGAGACATCTCCTCCTTCTCTGTGGATGATACAAGGTCAGCCTTTAGGAATAGGAGACCTTTATCATGAACCAAAGGAATGAAAAGTATTCATTACTGTTTTACAACTGAAATGACTTGGGACCAGTTCTTTAATCCAGCTCTTGTTATTGTTTTTCTAACTTGCAGGACGAGGGCTTTGGAGTTAGAGAGTCAAGAGGACCTGTATGTACTGGTGGTTTCAGAGACCAATCTATGGATATGGTAAGAAGGCATTTGAATAGATGGGAAGAAGCTGCTCCATTAGCCTGAAGGCTGCTACAGGCTCAGTTCAGAATTGCCTCTCCAGACTTCAGCAACTGACTCTGGTCAACTCTCAAAAGCAATAAATGAATGAATGCTCCCATGCAGTTCAGCAGTGTGGAGTTTGAAAAACTTAAATGTTCTAAAGTCTGGACAAAAGAAAGAATAAGATATTTGCAATGTACACAGGGAAAAAAAGGTGCTTGGAGCCAACTATTGTTGAGGTTCTTGGCATTTGTGAAGTTGGAGGCTGTTTTTTTAAAAAAATAATCAGCTGGAGATCAGTTCTAACTGAATGGTGAGCCTATAGCCCCTGTCTGTGGGTTGTGGAGACTGCCCCTCTTATCCACAGAATAGGGGACTGGAGACTAAAACATATGAAGAATGGTTACAGGAACTAGGCATGGCTAGTCTAGTGAAGAGAAGGACCAGGGGAGACATGATAGCGGTCTTCCAATATTTGAGGGGCTGCCACAGAGAGGAAGGGGTCAAGCTGTTCTCTAAAGCACCTGAAGGCCAGGCCAGGAATAATGGATGGAAATTGAACAAGGAAAGATTTAACCTGGAAATAAGGAGAAACTTTCTGACTGTGAGAACAATCAACCAATGGAACAGCTTACCCTCAGAAGTTGTGGGAGCGCCATCACTTGAGACTTTCAAGAAGAGATTGGACTGGCATTTGTCAGAAATGGTGTAGGGTCTCCCGCTTGGGTGGGGGTTGGACTTATAAGGTCCCTTCCAACTCTGGTTATCTGTTATCTTATCTGTCACAAGCGAGAGGTTTCTATTCTTGCAGCTCCAGAGAAGGAATATATGTGTTCATGAAAGCCCTGAATTTTGTTCCCACCAAGGACTAAGATTTTTTCTTCTGCTTGAAGATGTCACTAAAACATTTTTCACTAGTGGTTTTTAGAGTCTTCTAATGCCATAAACCACCATTGAAAAATATAAGCCCTGTCCTCATGACTGTTACACATGCACAGTGTTTAGATGAGGCTAACGCTAGGAAGGAATATGAATCACCAATGAAGAAATGACCTGAATCTGGCCAGTAATGCCCTTGCTTAGTGTCCTTCTCCCCTTCCTCCATTTGTATTACAGGACACACGGTTGTGCCAATACAGCAGATGCTTTCAGCATTTTGCAGGTATCATTGGAGAGTCCAGGGCACTGCAACCCAGCATTGAATACTGTCGGAAGTACCTCAATCAACTGGAAAATACTATTAAAAAAATGAAGGTAAGAGTGGTTCCTTTGGGCCTATTCGGGCAATTACTGGTTTCCCAAAGCGACTTTCAGAGTCTGCGTGTTACAAAAGAAGAGTGGTCCTAGAGCAGGGGTGTCAAACTTGTATCATCACGGCGTCACGTGATGTATTGTGACTTTCCCCCCTCTTTGCTGAACTGGGCATGGGTGTGGCCAGCGCCAGTGATGGTGTTCTACCGGTTCGGCCCAGTTCTGGCGAGCTGGTAGCAGCGATGAGCAGTGGAGACCGAACTGGTTCTCTCCGCCGCTCTGCTGTTGCGCCCACCCGCCTGCCTGGGCTCCCATACTCACTTTTATCCACTGAATTTGAAGCGCAGCTGCTTTGCGCGGCACAGAAGAGTGCCGTGCGGCAGCTGCTGAAGCGACCGTCATCGTGCAGGCTTGCAGGAGGCAAGTTAGAATGCCTCTGCGCCTGCACAAATGCCTCTGCACCCACGCAAAGTGCGTGTTTGGCACGCACATGAACGCAAAGTGTGTGTACATGCGCAAAGCACGCCCACCAAGCCACGCCCACTGAACCGGTGGCAAAAATATTTGAATCCCACCACTGGCCAGCGCATGATACATCCAGCCTGTGGGCCGCAAGTTTGACACCCATGTCCTAGAGCAAAATTTAGGGAAATCTTAGCAAGCTCCAACAATGGGATTGTCTAACATTCAGACTTTTAAAAAATCACATGGAATAGGATTCTTTCCCACTTCATTTGCATGTATCACCCTACATCTCACTCAACGTTGCTGAATCTGCATAAGTAAATTGGGACAGTTGACTCTTTCTCTTGTACAGTTTAGAATATTGGGCCTTGGTGGCTCAGGCTGTTAAATGCCTGCATTTAAGTTCCAGCTGCCTACAATTACTGTAGGCTCGAATCCCACCAGGCTCAAGGTTGACTCAGCCTTCCATCCTCTCGGGGTAGGTAAATTGAGGACCCAAGATTGTTGGGGGCAATAAGCTGACTTTGTAAAAATGCCGCTTAGTAATAAGCAGGCATGTACAATGGAATGAAGGCTATTGCTGAGCACACTGGGTTGTATCCCAAAAATTGTAAGCCGCCCTGAGTCTTCGGAGAAGGGCGGCATATAAATCTAATTAAAAAAAAATTGGGACTCAGGAGGAGAAACCTAAATTCAGAAGTTTTTTAAAAAATTACATTTATATTAAGTTCATATGAACATGAAGTTCATTAGATGACACCGGGTCCACTGCTCTCTTTCTCAGTCCAATCTACCTCACAGAATTGTTATTGGGGGTTAAGATGTATGCTATCTTAAGCTCCTTAGCAAAAAAGTAATATTTTTTTCCCCATTCTTCTTTCAGCCACACCACTCAGCCTTGTGTACCACATACTGCAGAATCTCCTGGTCCTCCACTGATCTCCGATGGCAGGATCTCATCAAAGGGCCCCACCTGGCCCAGGAATTGCTTGCATATTTGGAGCAGCTCAACCTTTCTTGTAGCTGAGATGACCAGCACGATGGAACTGAATGATTATTGCCTTAGGTCATGCAGCAGAGGTCAAAGTTTTCTTAGGAATGGTCGACATCATTTATTTTATACTTTGTTATAGTGGAAAGGCAGTTTCTATATGTGTTGAAGCAGTGTTTTGTAGAAGCAGAAATGATCTGTAATAGTGCAATACTGTACATATCTTTTTAGGAAATCAGTCTCATTGAGTTTAATGGCTCTTTCTCATCTGGAATGAAGTAAATGCTTCTGGAAAGTTGACACAATGTGCAACTTAGAGATGAAAGCAGCTGCATTGATTTTTGTTATTTGATTATTTATATATAAATACAAATAATAATAATTAATAATATTTTTTGTTTGGTTAGTCATTATGTTCTCTGATATCTGTAAGGATAGAGTACAAAACTTTAACATTTAAAATAAACTTGGATTCTTTTCTAAATAGTTGATTGCACTGTATTTCTCAAAGGAATAGAAATTTCCTAAGAGTGATCTGAACATTCTTATTGACCAGAGTAATGTCTGTACATTGCTGTATTGTCTAATCAATTGCTTCCATGTAATTCCATAATTCCATGAGTGATCCCACCTATTACCTCATCATAAAGTTTGATAGTGAAATAACTATTTATTTGGAAGTTTTGAAAGACTCTCAAGATAATAGTGTGAATGGTTCTCAAAAATTGCACCTCTCTTTCCAAAAGAAAAATAGGGGTTCATTTTATTCAGGTACCTTCATCCTGTAGTGTTAATCTCATATTCACCCACAAATATCAGGCAGACAAGTAGTATTTAGTGTAGCTAATGCTCTTTCTCAATAGGATTATGGAAATGATGCTTGCTAAATCTTAAGAACGCTACATTGGCATAAGTGATAATCCTTAAATCAGCCAATTTAGACCAGGGTTCAAAATAAACAAATGCTGTTGGGTTGGAATATTGCAACTGGCTGTACAGTTTATTTATTTATTTAGAAAAAAACGATGCTTAAAAAATGCAATTGAAAATATAAGAAACCAGGATTATGGTTAGGTCTCAGACAGCATTGCTCTCTGGTTGTTGTTAATTAATAATATTGCATCAACAGTCCATTGTTAACAAGGCCCCAGTGGCTCACTGAAACGGAGAAATTATTATTATTTCCCTAGAAGACCATTCAGTTATGCTAAGGCCCATTTGCAGTCTAAACAAGTTAACCCAGTTTAATCATTCCTCCCACTTTGTGTGAGAACTAGTTTAGGAACACTTTTACACAACACACAACGCTATTTTCACTCTCCAGCAAACCAACCAGAATGTGCAACGTCATTGCTCAGTCAACGCTTTGTCTTCTGAATTACTCAAGCAGCAACTCTCCTCTCCCTTACTTAGTGCCTATAACACGGGTGGGCAACTATGGCCCCTTTATGACCTGTGGATCAGCTGTCAGAATTTCTGAGCCAGTCTGCTGGCTCAGGAATTTTCAGAATTGAAACCCACAGGTCACAAAGGGGCCATAGTCACACCTCTGGTCTATAAGGACAATTTTAAAGATGCCCTCTGCTTCCCACCCCATTTCATGTTGGAGGTTAAGGGCAGTTATTATGGGAAGAGCTGATATTATAAAGTAATTCTTTGTCAAACAGGGTGGTGCTGCCTGATCTGTAGGAGGCAGTTGGTGCACCCTTTCTCAAGAGGCCATCCCTTGACCTCACGATATTAAAAAGCTTTGTCCAGTCTCTAATCTTCCCTCTTTAGGGAAGACCACTGAGGGGTGGTTGGCACACAGGTACAAAAGGTCCTGGATAAAATAGACCATCTGGATCTTTTTCAATCTGGGTTCAGGTTGGGGCACAGCACTGAAACGATATTGGTTGCACTTGTGGATGATCTTTGGAGGGTTTGAGATGGGAGTTGTTTAACCATTCTGGCTCTCCTGGAGCAGTGGCTTTTGATAATTTTTTAAAAATTCATTCATTTATTTATACCTCACCTTTATTTTTATAAACAATCCAAGGTGGTGAACTGTTCTGACCAAACCTTGTTCCAAGGAAACAAACACGAAACAGAGATAACAGCAAAACCTTTTAATGATTCTTTCCGAATTCTGTTCCTTCACGGTTAAAAGGCTGTTTCAAATTAATTATCTCTGATAAGAATGAGCCATGCCAAGGTGGTGCAAAGCTGCCAAGAACATGAGATAAAGTTACTAAGAAATATTTCAAACACAAAGAGTCTTCAAACACCAACCAAGATATTCCAAACGTCCACAAGGCTTGAGTGCAAAAACTTCTTTGCTTCCTGCAAAGAAATCCGGTTTCTCAGCTGGCTTTTATCTCTTAAGGGAGGGACCATTACCTTGCAGCCTTACTCCTGAGTTGCCCGTGATGCTGCAGCTGCTCTTTCCTTTGAGCAGCCTTGCACGCACGTGCACTGGGCACAGGCTCCTCGGGGACCTCTTCATCACTGCTGCCAGCCTCCACAATCTCTGAAGGCAGCATTTCACTCCCTGATGGTCCTGACCCCACCCCTATTGGGGATGGGGTCAATATTGGTTCTGTGCATGCCCAAGATGGCAGTCCGCGCAGAGTAGGCTCTTCGGGGTGGATTGAGAACATTCGGTGGATACGGCGGGGAATCCCCCCCCCTTGCTGCTAGACCCCCCGGATTCTTCTCTGGAGGGTCGGAGGTGTAGCGCTGAGCCGTTTCGGCTCGATTTTGCCGGCAGCGTGATGCGGCCGGAGAGGCTTCTCTCTGGCAGCTTGGAGATGACTGCGGGCGGCAGGGAGATGGCGTCAGCATCGGACGCGGCGCAGACAATATCGAGGCCGGCTGTTGTGGTGGCAGCCAGCCTCGGGAAGGGCGGCTGTAGTGCCAGCAATCTGTGGGAGCCATGAGGAGACTTCCGAGTGGCTGGTTGACCTCCCGGGTGGTCGTGGCGGCAGTTTTTTCTGGCGGCCCAGCCTGGGGGCGGGGTTCAAAGGCCTCAGCAGCCCCAGCGGCCTCGGCAGCTTCAGCGGGAGCCTGGATTGCATCAGTGGGGCCTGCGGTATCGTTGGGGTGTTTCCCCCCAGGATCATCTTTGAGCCGCTGCCCCCCCCTCCTCCTGAGTAGAGCTTTGGAGATGAGAGCTCCGGAGGTGAGAGCTTCGGGGAAGAGGGCTCCGTGGAGATAGCTGCTATGTTGGTCATTATCTGGGACGAACGAGCCGGCGCCGGCCTAGCGGGGGGGTGTCGGAATTTGCTGTGTCATCGGAGGAGTGACACCCCCCGCCCCATGGAAAGCTGGCGCTTGGGACTCTGGATCCTGGACTCTGGACTTTTGTCATGCGGGTCCCAGCATTAACAATCATGCCACATCTGGATCCTTCTTTTGGGCTCTGTTTGTCCCTATGTCATCATTGTCCCTATGTCATCTCCGGACTTATGTTACTCTTGACTCTCTTCTGCCCTACCCCCTATTATGACTGTGACTTGTTCCATCTGTCCGGACTATTCCATCACGCCCTGGATACTTAACGACGGTCCTGGAATTGTTCAGGACCCTTTTCTCCCATCTGGCCCCGGCCCCATTGTCATGATGTCAATAGACTCGACTCCACTTCTGTGAGAGGACAGTGGGGTTGACTTTCTGTTCAATGTCAAGATCCCGACCCACTGCGGTGGGAGTACAGTGGGCTGGCCAATTCGGTTCTGGTCCCCAACTTCTGTGAGAGAGCTAGGGGGGGGGTGGGATTTTGTGGACATTTTGCCTGGACCTCTCCCTTTATGCACTTTACATCTATGCATTTTACATCTATTTTACCATCTTTCACCGAATGTTCTTCCTTTTTCCATCGATTTCCACCTTTGTAACATGCTCACTTACTCGCTGCTGGAACTATGGGCCCTCCAGACTGTGCCCTTGTCTTTGGGGTGGCCCAATGGGTTACCAAAAGCCTACCTTAAGGACGGATCCTGGGATCCTGAGAGGTGGCATGGCGCGACCAAAGGGCCAAATTTTAAATCTGGTTTTAAGGGATGTCTTTTAAATTTTTTAATTCGATGTTTTAATGGGATAGGGAGGTTGGTGGTGAAAGGGTCTTTTCAGCAGGCATCTGGGAATTGCCTGCCTAGTTTGGTTGGAGCTCAGCCCAGCCTGGTTAAGGATCACAGTGGGGAGAAGGGGGGGACCCTTGGGGCCCTGGGGCAGGCGGGGAATCGATCCCAGGGTGATTGGATTTGGCGGTGGACCAAGGGCAGGGGCCATATCATGATTTGGGAGCATGCTGCAGCTGTTTTGCAGCTGTGGCGCTCTGACCCCATGCCTCCGCCCACTCCCTGGGGATAGTGGACCCGGAGCCCTGGGCTGCGGCTGGTGGTATTTTAATGCGGGTCCATGGTTAATAAGGCGTCCCTCCTTCGGGAAGTGATTGAAGGGAGGCCCGGACCTGGCTTGCATCACTGAAACCTAGTTGGGACCGGAGGGGTGGAGTTCCTCTGGTGACTTATGTCCCCCAGGTTTCGGGTTTTGCACCAGCCTAGAGTCCAGGAAGGGGTGGTGGGGTGGCTTGTTATTCGGGAGACCTTGATTCCAAGGAGGTCTCTGTTCCAGACTGGCGGGTGTGAGACCCTCCTCCTGCGGTTGGGGCCCGTGGCGGTTGGGCCTGCTGCTTGCATACCTTTCCCCCAGCTGTGTAGCAGTGGCCCTTCCTGGGTTTCTCGATGCACTCTCGGGAGTGGCGGTGGAGCTCCCAGGCCTTCTGATCTTGGGTGACTTCAACTTGCCCTCCCTGGGGGGGGCATTGGGTTTGACCCAGGAGTTCATGGCCTCCATGGCAGCTATGGGCCTGTCCCAGTTAATACAGGGCCCCACGCATGAGGGGGGCCACATGCTCAACCTTGTTTTTGTCTCGGAGCAGTGGCATAGTGATCTGGGGGTGGGCAGTGTTAATGCCCAACCCGTTGCATGGTCAGATCACTATCTCCTTCGGCTGGTCTTCCAACAGGCCACCCCACGCTGTTGAGATGAGGAACTGCTGAGATGGTTCCGCCCCAGACGCCTGATGGACCCTGAGAGGTTCCAGGCAGAGCTGGGGTCTCTGCCCATCTCCCTTATCCACAGCTCGGCCGAGGTGCTGGCAGCTGCATGGCAACAAGCTGCCTTGGAGGCCCTCGACCGGGTTGTCCCCTTACACCCCCTCAATCGCCGCAGATCCCGGGTGGCTCCTTGGTTTACGGAGGAGCTCCGGCAGATGAAGCGACGTAGGAGGGGTTTAGAGAGCAGGTGGAGATCGACCCGTTCCGAATCCGACCAAACCCAGTTGAGAGCCCATATTAGGACTTACCTTGGGGCTTTGAGGGTGGCGAGGAGGGTTTACCTCTCCGCCCTCATAGCGTCCGCAGATAACCGCCCGGCTGCCCTGTTCAGGGTCACGTGCTCCCTCTTACATCGGGAGCCGGAGGTAGACCCTTTGCAGGGTAGGACTGAGGAATTTGGACAATATCTGTCGGATAAGATCGCTCCGGATCCGGAGGGTGAACTCAATTTGCAGTGGTCTGAGGAGGGAGTTACAGAGAGTCTGGCTGATGTCATCTGGGCTGAGTTTGATCCTGTTTCTGAGGATGAAGTGGACAGGATTATGCGACGACTGAGTTCCACCACCTGTTCATTGGACCCATGTCCTTCCTGGATGGTATATGCCTCCAGGGAAACCACGTGTGGCTGGCTCCAGGCAGTTGTTAACGCCTCGCTGAGGGAGGGGCCTTTTCCCGCCCCTTGAAAGAGGCGGTGGTGAGACCCTCCTGAAGAAACCTGCTCTGGACCCAGCCATTTTAAACAACTTCCGTCCAGTCTCCAACCTTAGCTTTTTGGAGAAGGTTGTTGAGAGTGTGGTGGCTCAGCTGTTTCCGCTCTTCCTGGAGGAAGCAGACTATCTAGATCCCGTATACAGTGGGGCTTCCGACCCGGTCAGCATGGAGATGGCATTGAGTGCTGATGGATGATCTCTGAGGGCTCAGGACAGGGGATTTCCTCTGTCCTAGTCCTATTAGATCTCTCAGCAGCTTTTGATACCATCGACCATGGTATCCTATTGCGGTGCCTTGTGGGGGGAGGTGGGGGCACTGTTCTGCAGTGGTTCTCCTCCTACCTCTCAGGGAGTTCGCAATCAGTGCTGGCAGGAGGGCAGAGGTCGACCCCGAGGGCACTCACATGTGGGGTCCCTCAGGGGTCGGTCCTCTCTCCCCTCCTGTTCAACATCTATATGAAGCCGCTGGGTGAGATCATCCATGGCTTTGGGGTGAGGTATCATCAGTATGCTGATGATACCCAGCTATATATCTCCACCCCAAGCCAAATCAGTGATACCCTCTCCGTGATAACCCGTTGTCTGGATGCAGTATGGACCTGGATGGGCAGGAACGGACTACAGGTCAACCCGGCTAAGACTGAGTGGTTGTGCGTACAGGCATCTCGGCCAAGTCAGTTGATTCCATCTTTGGTCATAGGGGGAGAGGTATTGCCCCCTGTGGATAGGGCTCGGAACCTGGGAGTCCTCCTGGATTCACGGCTTAGTTTGGAGGAGCAGGTGGGGCCGTGACCAGGGGGGCTTTTGCCCAGGTCTGACTGGTTCGCCAGTTACGCCCGTATCTGGACCCAGATGCCCTTCGCACGATCACTCATGTACTTGTGACGTCCTGACTTGACTACTGCAACGCTCTCTATTTAGGACTGCCCTTGCATACCATCCGGAGGCTTCAGCTGGTGCAGAATGCGGCTGCGCGGGTTGTGATGGGAGTTTCCCGATACTCCCATGTTACACCCCTCCTGTGCGAGCTGCATTGGTTGCCGGTTGCCCTCCGGGTGAGATTCAAGGTGTTGGTGTTAACATTCAAAGTCCTTTATGATATGGGTCCAGGGTACTTGCGGGAGCGACTTCTGCCAATATCAAACACCGATCGCCCTGTGTGTGTGCACAGATGAGGACTCCTCGGGGTGCCGTCGGCTAGACAATGTCGGCTAGTGGTACCCCGGGGAAGGGCCTACTCTGTTGCGGCCCCCACCCTGTGGAACCAACTCCCTCTGGAGCTCCGGTTGGCTCCTGATCTCTGCTCCTTCTGCCGCAATCTGAAGACCTGGCTGTTTGAACAGGCCGGGCTGGACTGACCTCCTGGGTTTTTTTAAGTATTTTAATGGGTTTTAGTGATTGGGCTTATTGATCTAATTTTGTTTTAAATATTTATTGATTGTTGTACTGTGTTTTAATTGTGAGCCGCCCCGAGTCCTTGTGGAGAGGGGGCGGCATATAAGTCTAATTAAATAAATAAATAAATCCCTGCATCACACGCAGGCCCCTCATCTGAGTCCTTGCTCTCCAAGACCTCAGCTGTCTGCACCTGCTGTCGGCGAACCACAACACGAACATACCCAGTCCTCTTTCCACGTCCTATCTTCCCCACAACAACAACCCTGTGAAGTGGGCTGGGCTGAGCGAGAGCAACTGTCCCCAAGTCACAGCATTGTTCTGGATGATCTTTGGGGAATCAGAGTGGGATGGTGGTTCTCCTCCTTCCTTCTAGCTACTTCCTTGGTGTTGGTGCAAGTGGGGGGGTGTCAAGGCCAAAGGCACTGCAATGTGGGTTGCATTGGGGCTTGAGCCTTTTGCTGCTCCTTTTAAACATAATGAAACCATTGGCGGTGGCCATCTGTCGGTATCATCAATCTAGTGGTAATATTCAATTATATACCTCCACCGCTAGATGTACTGTTGATGGTATAGCAATGTTGGCCAAGGGTCTTGGTGGGGAGGAATTGGCTTTGATACTCAACCCTAGCAAAATAGAGTAACCACCCATGCCCAGATTTAGATATTTCTTCTTTGACTCTGGACAGAGTAGCAATCCCCCAAATCATATTGCTATGCAATTTGGAGTCCTCCTAGACTCATATCTCCTGCTCAAAGAGCAGGGGGAAGCCATGACTAGGTATATATTTGCATAGGTTTATCTGGTGGACCAATTGCATCCTTTCCTGGACTGGGAGGCCTTGTTCACAGTCACTCATGCCTTGGTAATTTGCCATTTGGATTACTGCAGTGTGTTCTACTTGGGGCTGCCCTGAAGAGTACCCAGAAGGTTGCATGGGGGAAAGAGAATGGTTTAAATGCGAACTTCAGACTCCAGAAATGTAATGGGTGGCAGCTGGGGAGGGAAGAGTTAGGACTTAGCAGGCAACACAAAGCAGAGGTTCCCTCCAATGAGAGCACAAATCATCCACAAGCTCCCAACAACAGTGTTTTAAATGAAACTTCAACTTTACTCCAGTTTCAGATTCAGATATTGTTGAGCAAGGAAAAGGTTGATTCAGACCTCCAAATTAGCCGGAGTCATATATAATCATGCACACTGAGAGTTGGTTTTAAGGTTCTGAGGTCATCATGGGTAGACCTAGCTATATGATAATGGCTCTTTTACCCCAAATTCTCTCCGGCAAATCCTAGTTTCAGATACAGCAATAACTGTCCAAGGAGACAATACAATTATGCTTTATTTCTTAGAAGACCAAAAGGGATAGAAGAGGTCAAACATACAGATATGGTGGAGCCCCTCTCGTTTACTTCATGCCTGGCATAAATGAGGTGGATTTCTCTTGGGCTCATAGATGCAGAAGGATATACAAAACACACACAGAAGCAGAGAACAGATCTTTTAAACAAAAGATAAAATGAAAATATAACAGAACTTTTTAATGGAAGAGGCTAAATAAATGTGCTCTATGGAATCACAGTTCCACAAACCTCCTGACTATATTTTTCAGGTTGAGCTAGGGCAATCTGCAAGCTGGATTTGTCCCACTAATGGAAGTTGGGAGGACATGGAAAAGTTATGATGCCAGTGGGTTGGTGACACGCCCCAGAAAGACTGGGACTCTATGATCCCTCAAAAACAAAAAGATGAACGGCTGCTGCACTTCAAAGGTTGTGGCTGTACGTGCTAGGCTGACTGCTGTTGCAGCAGCTCCCTCTACTCCTTCCTCTGAGACCTGTAGGACAGCCTTGTGCTTGGCACTGGACACGGCTATTGCTTCATTCTGAGCGATCCCACACAAATCGGCATCATAGAAAAGGCCAAAATCTGAAAGCAAACATTGAAAGAATGCATAAGAAATGGCTCAACGTTTGAAAGAAAAACAGAACTAAAACAGATTTAAATTTGCAAAACACCATATTCAGGTAATTTCCATATTACATGCTTTCCCAAAATTATTTAAAGAGGAATTATGACATTTATTTGGAAAACACTATTCTAAAAATTGGCAATGCCCTCCCTCATTGCAAAGGTCTTTCTGTGACACATATTGGCAAATCAATCCCATGTCTTCCAGTTAGAATAATTTCTATTTAATTAAACTTTAATTAAAGGTTCAATATTGTATTCAGTCAACTTCTATTACCTAATGTTTATGCACATGATATTTTTTAAAATCGTTTCCTGTTATCTTCTTCTTTTCTTTCTTTTACAGCCATCTTTCCAATTCTAAATATCCTCTCACAAGGGAGGCCAAAATGACACATTAAAACAACCCTAAAAATTCACAAAAGCGTTTTCCTTTCCCCAACGCTAATTATTTTCTATTATTCAAGAGAACTGTACTGAAAATAGAGCCAAAGGGAATGTTTTTTTCCTATTTCCTCATTATTTCCAAAGATACAGATAGTCCTTGACTTACAATCATCCATTTACTGCAACAGCACTGAAAAAAGTAACTTATGACTGGTGCTTTGCATTCATGACTGTTGTAGCATCTCCGTAGTTATGTAATCAAAATTCAGGTGTTTGGTAACCAGAATGTATTTAGAATGGTTGTAGTATCCCAGGGTTATGTGATCACTATTTGCAAACTTCCCAGCTGGCTTCCAACAAGAAAAGTCAATGGGAAAGCTGGATTTGTGATTGAATTAGCAACGATACATGGATTCGCTTAACAATCATGGCAAAAACCGTCATAAAATCAGGTGCAACTCACTTAACATCTGCTTTGTTTAGCAACAGAAAATCTGGTCCTAACTGTGTTCGTAAATTGAGGACTACTCATAATCCCGGAAACAGAGATGAGATGTGAGGCCTAATTAGCTTCACTTTTTCAAGGAAGAAGAAAATATGGGAAAGAGAAAACAAAACGATTTGTTTCCAGTAGGTTTTGAGCAATGCCAGGTATCCTTCTTGAGAATATCTGTTTTGGATGATGCCAAAAGACCCCTCTAGGAGCAAAAGAGATGACAGCGATTTCTTCTCAGAATAAAGCTACATAACTGAAGTGAATTAAATTTGCCTAGGACTGGCGCTGAGGATGTTTTGTTTTCCTCTCCATTGACTGACCTGGTTGACTTGGAAGTAGCAAATATATTGTCCTCATCTCTAATGTTCCCACTGATTTAATTTCTTAAATTTTTCTTACCCATTTCTCCAATGATTTTGGTAAGATCCTGAGATGATTCCAGCTTAAATTTTGGCAGAGTTACTATTGTTGGCTTCAAAGGCATTTCCTCCAGCCTGTTCAGAGCTGACATGACGGCTGTTGCAGTGAGACGTTCCTCTACCTCAGCGAGGTTTGTGAACTGGGAGCGAGGGATGAGGATCACCAGACTCAAATTGTGATGCAACTGAAACCGGCCAACCTGATGAAGCAAATATCCATCAGCCTCTAGTCTGTCTCCCATATTCTCATTCATTAGAAAAGCATTCATTTCCCTTTTTTTTACTGCAATAAGTCTTACATAGTAATTGCTATTCTCCATGGCCATGGTTCTCTAACTGTGCACTTTGGAGAATGACAAGGGGTTTTGTGGACTCAAAGACTGGAATAAACATTAAGAAATTCCACAAAATCCTTCTTTACAGAGAACGTCAGTGAATAAGAGTTTAAATATATATTTGCCCAGTTCAGCAGCAGGAGTCTTGCATTGAGTAAGTAGGCAGGCACAACTTTGTTAACCTGGTGGGAAAACAGTAGAAGATGATCTCTTATGACTTTGGAGACAGCCCTCCCTATCTGGTGCTCTCCTGATGTTCTGAAATGTGCAAATAACAGGACTAGAAATTAGGGGATTAAGGTCCATCATATCTGAAAAGCCTTAAATTGAGAAAATTGTTTAGGGATTAGAATACATACCCAATTTAGTGTTAAACCAATTTTAAATTCATTCCTGAAGAAATGATCAAACTAAACTTTTGTTATGACACTGAAGTTATTTTTATGTTCTCATACAAAAAGCAGTATAGACAACCCACTCCAAATGCCTATTTTGTGGACTTCAGAACTGTAGAACTCACCCAGTCAAAAGTTAGACACAAACTGCTGAGAAATGCACTGCTTTTAATACTATTTGACAGAATATTAAAGAGTATGCAGTCTTTCTTTTAGATTTAACGGGACAACCTTCTCCATGGAAATATAGATCTCACCTACTTGTGTGACATATGTCCCATTGTCCATCTGATCCATCTGATTGCTAAAAAATGTCAGTACAGTAACATTTTAAAAATATCATTCCTGAGAACCTAAAAATTGTCTGCTTTGATATAGAATTACAATTTCTAAAAGTTTTGGACATTAGCCATAATCACTAAGTAAGTTGATAGTAGGAAGGTACTAGAATTGGACCCAGAATTTGTCTGAAACTGGAGTTGTGATTATTGTTCCAAGGCAGTTTATAGGGTGCTCACTTTTTCATGGTTGGGGTTGTGCTTAATATTTTTGGAAGGCTGAAGTGGGAGATAATGATGCAAAGTAGATTGGGCCATGCCTTTCTCAGTGGTTCTTGAAATTTTATGAGTTTATTTGTGTTTTCAAGTATGTTAAGTTTCAGTATACTATGGTTTATACTTATTGCCAATTCTCAGCAGCCACGATCAGAGTGATTCCAAAGATGACAAATAAAGGTTCGAGGAATACCTGGCTGTAGATTGCCCATCTCATTCCCAGCAAAATGAACCAAGTCTGGCTAATGCAGAGGAGTGAGAAGATGTGATTTATCTAGTTGTCTGTTTGTCTGTCCATTCAGCCATCCATCCATCTGAATGGCACGGTCAATAGACTTGTTTGAAAGTTCTGGATTAATTCTATCTTTTATCTTTATGTTGTTGTTCTTTTATTACAGGTACAAGAAGAATGCTCTCTGCAACCCTTTGCTGCAGCATTTGTTATTCAGGTCTTTAAAATACTAAAAAAGAAAGATCTCCTGCTTGTACATTAACAATAGACAAGATAACCGTTCAATAATGGTTTTTAACTCAAAAGAGCAAAAATGCTGGGCATGAAAGTGAAACCCCATAAATGCTTTAGGAACCATATATCCCATATATCCCTAGAGAACAATAACTCTCATGGTGTAGGTAGAGAGTTTAGCAATAGCAATAGCACTTAGACTTATATACCCCTTCACAGTGCCTTACAGCCATCTCAAAGCAGTTCACAGCATCAGCATATTGCCCCCAACAATCTGGGTCCTCATTTTACCAACCTGGAAGGATGGAAGGCTGAGTCAACCTTGAGCCGGTGAGGATCAAAACTCTGGGCAGTCAGAGTTTGCATTTAAATGTATTGCCTCCATTGTTGTCCCCATGCCTACTTTTTTTATTTTTGTTTTATATTTCTAGGCAGCTAAAAAGGATTAAAAACTCAAATGTAACTAAACAATATATATACATAATGGCAATTGAGAACCACATAAAACATCAGCAGGTGACATTATTCATTTCCCAGAACCAATTAACTTCCCAGCTCCCTTTACAAAATGTCAGCAGGTTGGGACCAGCCAGGTGTTCCAGAGGGCAGATGTTGTGATAGAAAGTCTTACTTCCTAGGTCCTTGTTAGAACTTATCTGTCAAGGAATTCACGGAATGTGAATACTTCATAGAAAGCATGGGTCAGATAAAAGGGACTTGAAAGAGGCTGTCCCTGCCATGTGCACATTACCTTAGCCTGCAAATTGTAGTCAAAGTAGGAAGCCACTGGATATTTCTTACTGGTCATCATGGGTACTTTGATGGAAGGGAGACCAGGACGGTGGAATTCTTCATTGATTGTATTCTTTGATCTAAATACAGTTTTCCATTTGGCTGAAAAGTTAAAGAACTTGGATAAGAAGGAATCTCTTTATGCATATATATATATATATATATATATATATATATATATATATATATATGTAGTCTTGGTGTATTTGGGTCTTGTCCTGTGTAAGATTAGAATCCTTGGCAACGTTTCGAGAAATCTCATCCGTCATCTTCAGGCTGGTGTCTTCAGCTTCGTTCTCCTGGGAGAAGAACGAGGCTGAAGACACCAGCCTAAGATGAGGATGAGTTCGTCGAAACGTTCCAGGTATTCTCAATCTTACACGGGACAAACCGAATACACCAAGACCTACATACCTTACCCGTGAAAATCTACGAAATATATATATATATATATATATATATATATATATATATATATATGTAGGTCTTGTGTATTCGGGTCTTGTCCCGTGTAAGGTTGAGAATACCTTGGCAACGTTTCGACGAAATCTCATCCGTCATCTTCAGGCTGGTGTCTTCAGCTTCGTTCTCCTCAACCTTACACGGACAAGACCGAATACCCCAAGATACACCTTTACCCGTGAAATCTACAAAACAAATATATATATATATCTATATATATATATATATATTCTAGATTTTCATGTAAAGTATATCAGAACTTCTCCAGAAACGAAGCTGAAGACACCCTGAAGATACGGATGAGATTTTCTCGAAACGTTGCCAAGGTGCTCAATCTTACACGGACAAGACCGAATACACCAAGACCTACATATATATATATATATATACACACATACACATACACACACACACACACACTTGTTTTTTTAATGTTTTTGCGGGTATTTATATGTATGGTATTTAGGTTTCTTTGGGTATTTTCTATTTTACTATTTTTCTATTACTATTACATGGGAAAATACCGAAGAAACCTAAATATCATATATATCTATATCTATATATCTATATCTATATCTATATCTATGTACGTATTATATAAGAAAATAGGAAGAGAACTGCTGAGTCTCACTAAAAATTAATGCAATTTACTACACAGATCATTCAAGCTGCCATTCAGTTACTTCTAGGAGCCCCCTGAGCAAGATATATGATGTGGTTATAGCTGCATGTTTGACAACAGATTCTATAGACAGTGTACGTCCTATAATGAAAAAATATTTCCTTTTGTTTGCTTTGAAATTTTCCTAACAGGTTTTATTAGTTAGTCATATGTATATGTATATTTAGTTATTTCATACTGTTGAAAACTAGTTTGCATGAAAGAGAATATGAATGTCAAAATAAATATATAAAATAAATATGCTAGTCTCACTCAAAGCTTGGCTGCTCCAAGATGGAACATTTTTGGAAACAACTGACACCATTATTTGTATAAAGCTGTAAAGAAGTCCTCTTTTTAAGGTAGAAATTGATAGGCTCAGAACATGCACTTTCTTTTTCTGGTAACTTGTTTTGTGGCTGGGTTCATACATGATGTAGACCCATGGTATCCCTTGGTGTTTCACAGTTGGAGGGATGAAGCTTAATCATCTCTTTCCATTTCCTCTTCTACAGAATAATCAACAATTTGAACAACGTTCCAAGATGTGTGGAACCACATCAACAGAGGATGGAGTGAGCGTATGGGTTTCTGTATTGAGGAATTTTAATTTTGTAATCCACCTAGAGTAACAATCCATGGATATGTTGGGCAGCCATATAAATTCATTCAATAAATAAATAACCAGTTGCTAGTCTCATCATTCTGAAGAGATGCAGCATGAATCAATTTAAGAATGATCTCAAAATGACAGACGATTGCCTTATGAAAGAGTTTGGGAACAATTTGGGGACCCAAATGATTATCAGACAAACTTTACTTGGTTTGTCCTTGGTTTACTACTGGACACAGGTCAGCATGGCAGATATTTGCCCATATTGTCATGAATGTTCAGGCCCAACTTGATGGTCTAGCTAACTAAGTTTTCTGTGTCAAATCAGGTTGCATGATGTAAATTAGAAGTCAGTGTGCATGGGAAACTCTCAGTGTGACCTCAGTTATACACCGGCCACTGGGACAAGTTGTCTAAGGAATGTTGAACGAAAGATAATAATATTCAAAGACAGTGGCAGCAATAGAGGGACAGATTATCAAAAAGGCTTGGAAGAAAGAAAAGTAATAAGAATATCCTGAGGGACAAAGGACTAAAGTTACTTCTTGTACAGAAGACCTGAAAGGAAATACTATGCATTGGGGACAAATGACATTCCAGTATAGAGGAGATGGTGCAGGAGAATCTGACGTGACATCTGTGAGGCACACAAGAAATTGCTAGTATTCCTTTGAGTAAGGCATCTGAACTGCCAAGAAGCATGTTTTATGCAAATATAAACCAGGTAGCAGTTAGGTTATAAGGATACAGCTTGGCTTGGCAATATTTAGTAGGAAATTCCTTAAAGAATTAAGGAAGGTAATTAAAAAGTGTGGAAAGTAGAATTGTTACAGCCCCTCCACCATGTCTCTCACCTCATTAGAATTTTTGTAAAAGTCACTCAGCAATGGATTGTACAAAGCGTCAGAAGTTTTCTTTCATTTGACAAAACTTCATGCAAATCATACCTTTGAAAGCTGCCCTGAGAAGCAATTATCCATCTCCACTTATAAACAGGAAGCAAGGCTGACATTTGCTTCACTTCATATTGCCTTAGATTTCATTCAGCAGTTCAGCTACCGGAAGTACCAGATGAATCTTACACAATACAGGAGAATAAGGCTCTTCGGATACCGGAATTGCCATATGAGGCCTTTGGTGTCATGAAGTGTGATCAATCATATTGCCCCTGAAGCACCACACTGAGGCCAACTATAATCACTTTGCACAAGCTGACCAATATATGCCAATATCTGAACTTCTAATTTCTATATGTGCTTTAATAACATAATAACAGTATAACAGGGTTGTTATATTTTTAATCCTTTAATGATTGCCACCCTTAATCCCAAATCCAGCAACACTTTATGCATAGTACAATGAATACAATTATTTCTTTTTTTTAGAGAGAGAAAATGATGATGGCAGAGAGTTCTAGATTAATTTACTCCCTTTCTGTAGCACTTTCCTTTTACAGGAAATCAGAGAGAGTTAGATGTCAAGGGCAGAATCCCTAGAAATATTTTACTTACAGTGGAAGTAGACAGCGTTGAGGAGCACCATTTGGACATCAGGATCTAAGTCATCCAAGAGTTTCTTGATCTTGTTATTAGTACGTTCACTCACCCATGAGTTGATATCAGTCACTGCCTGGTTGGTGTTGTTACTAAGGAACTTCAGCTTGGTTTGATAGAATGTACTTGTTAGATTATGAAATCCACTGTTCATCCTAAGTGCTGCATGTCAAAAATGTAGATTGAAAAAAAATTGAAATAGTAGGCATGTACCAATTACAATTCAGATAAATATAATTCTTGCTCTCCTAAGATTTTATAGTTTGCTATTCATTTAAAAGATAAAGATGGATGGTTGCCAACTGTGGCTCATTTACAGAGAATACATTATACTGTCATTAGTCCATTTTCTTTAAGGGACCAGAAGAGTGCTTTTTAAGGAGGTTCTTATATGAGAATTATAATAAATTCCTTTATAAGCTGTAGAATTTCCTTTGGAAATACTCATCTGGAAAGCATTAATTCATTCTTTGCATCTGTCTTCATGCAAAAGGAAACAATAGTCCAAACTACCAAAAGCAGCATCGTAGGAGACAGAACAGAAATGAAACTCAAAACAGACAAGAAAGTGGTAACAGAACACCTATTCATTTAGACAAGCAACTGTGAGAGTTGATGTAGGTGTCCTAGTAGACTAGAGGTCTCCAAACTTGGCAACTTTAAGACTAAGCTATGCTGGCTGAGGAATTCTGGGAGTTGAAGTCCACAAGTCTTAAAGTTGCCAAGTTTGAGAACCCCTGTAGTAGACCTTCACTTAAATATGAGCCAGCAGGGTGCTGCAGCTGCCAAAAAGGCTAAATGCAGCCTAAGTTGCATCAACAGAGGGTTAGCTTCAAGATACTTGAAGTGATAAAACTGCTTCCAATTCTGGCTACCACAATACCAAAAAAAAGGTTGAGACTCTAGAAAGAGTGCAGAGAAGAAGAACAAAAATGACAAGGAGTCTGGAGGCTGAACCATATGAAGAATGAATGAGGGAACTAGGTATGTCTAGTCTAACAAAGAGAAGGGCTAGGAGGTGATATGATAGCATTCTTCCAGTATTTGAGGGGCTGTCACAGAGAAGAGGGAGTCAACTTATTCTAAAGCACCTGAGGACAGGACAAGAAGTAACAGGTGTAAGATCATCAAAAAGAGGTTCAACCTAGGAGAAATTCCTGACAATGGAGAACAATTAACCAGTGGAATTAATTGGCTTGTCTCTGGAAATTGTAGGTACTCCACCATTGGAAGTTTTCAATAAGAGACTGGTTGGACTAAAAGACCTTCAAGGTCCCTTCCCTATCACTGTATGTTCTATGAATTAACATGTGATTTATAGATTAGTGCTATGGGAAATGATCCCTTAGCTCAAATCTATAAATAGCAATGAAATAGAACCCTGCTTATGGATCCAGGTAAAAAGTATATTTATGGATGCTCAAAAAAGGGAAAGTCAGCAACAAAAATGTTCAATCATAATAAGTCCAAAAATGTCACTAGAAGAAGAAAGGAGAGGCATAATAGTTTAAATTACTGTGCCTTCACTTATGTTCTGTTGCCGTATTTTATATTTGTATGATTTTAAAATGTGCTTACATTATTTTTGGACCGAGTCTGTCAAAGGGGCAAAGAAAATATAGTTATAATAATATTAAAAAGTTCAAAATTCAAAAATGCTTATAACTTACTTACACACACAAATATTTTTGCAGGGCCTTATATGAATAGTAAAAAAAGAAAGACACTATTACAAGTAACATTTATTAGCTAAAAATCCAATTATAATAAGTTAGTTTTTTCAAAACCTGGGGGAACTGTGGCCCCAAAAGGTAACAGGTTAGAGAAGGCTACTGTAGCATTCGTTCATCAAACTGAAAGCAGGCTAAAAAAGGCCTTTTGAAATGTTATCTTGGAATCTCCCTTAGATTCCAAGGTAGACTAGTATAGAGTTTTACCTAGTGATGATACTAAACATCTGGCAGAACATATCTTATATGTCTGCAGAATTTAAATTTACAATCTGAAGTAAATAATTTTGGGATTTGTGCGCACAGGCCAGACTTCAGTTACATTCCAAGAAGATTTTTCCTTTCTATTTGGGAACATGCTGACTTTTAAAAATCAGGCCTTTAATTAAAATAAACCAACTGTTACTCACCAGGTTGGTAAAAAATCGCATTGGCTGAAGTCAGGGCTTCGGACTTGCCAAGTACTCTCAAGGCTTTATGCACACATGCAAATTCTTTAGGATAGAACAGCAAATTCTCAAGGCGATCTTTGGTTTCATTACAGGCTCCTGAATGGCAAAGATATGTGTATGGAGGGAGTTATATGTCATTGTGCAAAAACACAGATTTTTTTCCCTGCAACCCACTTATTCTTTCAACTCCCAAATTCTTGGATTTTATAACAGTGCCTTTGCTATGATAATTACTTTTCAAGCTGTCAAGTGAAACTCATAGGCTTGATTCTGAGATCTAGACAGAGATATAGCTCTTCATTAACCTTACCCTTCACTTTAATGGACTTTCATGTTTCAAAACCACATTTGAATGTTCACATTGTATGGATAACACCAGTACTGGTGTTAATCAGGTAGATGATACGTTTTCAAGCTATATTAACACAATTCCCAACAACAAAGAATGTTAAACTCATGTGACATTAATCATTAACCATTGGATGATTTAGTATGACAATGTGACCAGTTTTCCAGCTTGTTGTTGCCAGCATTTGAGATGTAGATTAAGTGAAAGTACGGCAATTGTTTCTTTTGAGATATAGTAAGACATTCTAGTGGCCTAAGATATTTCGGACCTTAACATTATTATTATTATTTTTAATTCATATTTATATGCCGCCCTTCTCTGGAGACTCAGGGCGGCTTACAATTTTTGGAGCACAACCC
Source organism: Naja naja (assembly GCA_009733165.1). NCBI lineage: Eukaryota > Metazoa > Chordata > Lepidosauria > Squamata > Elapidae > Naja > Naja naja. The sequence goes on along the minus strand of CM019148.1, from coordinate 251,143,158 downwards.
AATGCGCTCAGCAATAGCCTTCATTCCATTGTATATGCCTGCTTATTACTAAGCGGCATTTTTACAAAGTCAGCTTATTGCCCCCAACAATCTTGGGTCCTCAATTTACCTGAGAGGATGGAAGGCTGAGTCAACCTTGAGCCTGGTGGGATTCGAGCCGGCACTAATTGCAGGCAGCTGGAACTAAGTGCTAGGTGTTTAACAGCCTGCACCACCAAGGCTCTTATCAGCTTCAGCTGGTATGGCCAACGGGCAAAAAATTGTTGGTGCTATAGCTCAAGATATCTGAGTGAGATCTGACTGTTCATTTTCTGAGGAGCAGAAAACTCCTGACCAGAGAACAAGAGGTTCAGTTTGCAGCACTGACTCGTTGTTCCAAAGGCCTCACATAGAAGGAAAGAAATTAGATAAAAATGGTGAAACAGATCAGATCAAAGGAAGCTGGAATTTGGTTGTTGGAGCAAAACCTTTTAGTGAAAAATGAATTGTGTCCCTGGGATTTTCAGCAATAGTAATCAGAATAATAGATTGTGCTTAGCAGCCTGACACAATATAGAGACAAATATATCCTGAACAAATACTGGAAAAAATTGTCCATAACTTTATTTAGGTTGCCAATGATTCCCAAGTGAATCTGACTCATTTCTAGAAAGACAGGAACTTTATACTTAATTTAAATGAAGATGCCCATAGTTTAGTACTATAACTTTCTTATAACAAGAATGAGATTGGAAGATAGAAATGTGTCTCCTATATTAGCAATGCTATTTGAAACAGGGATGTGTATGACAAGAGGGATGTTTCATAACTTATGGGGGGTTTTTTTGGAGAAAAATAATACCTAAGAAATTATGAAAAGATATGAATATCTTTTTATACTGAAGTTTAGCATACAAGGGAACCTTTCAATGAAACATAAATCAAGGAGCTCACACATTTGTGGACTTCTGCATAGTAGGAGTCACACTGCCCTTCAGATCCTACAGGTAAGGGGGAAAAATGATGCAGAGACCCCAATGGTATATTCTTACCTAATAGGAGATTAGAAAGCGTTGTCACGATGCTAAGGGGTGAGAAAACCATGTTACCATCATTTTTCTGGACTGCTATTTTATAGAACTCAAGCGAAAATCTGGATAGAGCCTCAGCCAGCTTCTGTTCATCTTCTAGAGTGGATTGAGCACATGTAGGCCATGGTTTCCAGCGCTGTGAGCATGAATTGGGTGGACAACTGGTATCAGACACTGTGGGAATGGGGGTAGTATTTGCTGTGGTTGTTTCTTCTATTGGAACTTCAGCAGATTCTTTTTTGCCATTTGAAAATTCCGTATCCGGATAATCGATTATCACTTCTCCATTTTCCTTGTGGATTGGTCCTTGTGCAATATTATCTGAAGTCTCCTATAAAATGTTGATATTAAGTAATGGTGGATTACATACACATATGAATTTGTGTTTTTATATATCAGTAAAAGCAAAAATGATTGGCACTTTTTCTGACTCCAAATATCTAAGTTTTAAATTAAAAATAAGCATATTCGGCACTATATTGCATAGTAGTCACAATTAAATATTTTGACATTTTGAAGTTTAGATGGGTTTGACATATAATTGTTTTTGGAAAACATTTCATATAAAAGGAACTCAAAAAGATTAAACTTCAATACCTTGTTTCTTAAAACAAAACAAAATAAATTATAAGTTTAAGTTCAGTACAAGTTAGGCTTTTAAATAGGCTGACACAGATAGCCTGCTACATTGATTTCATTGCTTTCTCCTGGGAAAAGTTGCAGGAGAATGGATTTTCAGAATTAGACCATTCTGGACCCTGATTATTGCTGTGAGTAGATTAGACATTTTACCTTAAATGACTCTTTCTAAATTTTTGATTCTGAGACATGGAAAATGCATATCTTCTGCGCATGCTCCAATATGGCCACCAGCAGTAGCTAGAACTCTGCAGTGGGGAATAGTGGATTTGTCCTGGCTTAGGGGGTAGGGTTTCGATTTCCAGCCCCTGACCCCCCGGAACCGACAGTAAACTGTTTAGGGGTGCGGAGGATGACATCTGTTGTGACCCCTGACTTGCCTGTGAAGATCTGCCCATGGATGTTGGTGACGGCAAGGGCAACGGCGATGGCAAAGATGGCGACGGGCGGGGGCCGATGAGAACTTTCAGCGTCGGCTAGAGCCCTGTTGGGAGGTGAGATCATGGGAGCTGCTGCTGCTGCCGCTGTGGACACCGCCGTTGGGTGGTTTTCTATTGTTGCTGGTGTTGCCTGTGTTGCCTGTGTTGCCGCTGGGTACGTTTCTGTCGGCTCCCGGGGTGTTGTCTGCAACACCATGAGTTGCGCTGGTGGGCGTGAAGATCTGGCCCCGATTTGGGGCTGCCAGCACGACGGACTGATGCTGCAGGCACCAAAATACTGTAGTACCTGAACGTGTGGCCTGTACCGGACTCAAGAAATAGGGCTCGCTATCCTAATGGGGGATGGGCTTACCGGCCTAAGTTGGGGCCGGTGGGTTGGCCTACCTGCAGTTCTTTGTCAGCTGGGGCTGGTGAAGCCGGGGCTTTTAGGCCCTGCACCGAAATGGCACCCAGGCTTGTCCCAGGGACTAGGGGGGTAGGTCTGGATAAGCCTCGGATTCGGCCAGGGTGGACGACGTCCTGGCCTGGATGAACGTTCTCCCCTGGAGTTTGGAAGAAGATGGGATGCCCCCTAGGCGGCATTGGCTGCTGCAGGGGTTGCCTGGCTGCCTGTCTACCCTGGTTGGTATTGGCCCGGGCAAGGGCAGCTGGGCTTTCAATCCCTCTTCTGTTAGCTCTTTCGTCATCTGGAGACTTTGGCCATCTCGAGATCCGGACAGAGGGTTTTTCCCTCCTTCTCACTTTTTCAGTTCCAAGGATGCCTGTCGGGATGAACGTTCCCGCCGCCATGAGAGGGCGACAGTGAACAGTATGGGAGCGCATCTGCCTACCTGTTGTGGGAGAACAGTGAGGGCTGAGGGCGTTGTCTCTGCTGGCTGTGGCCAGGACTCCCGAACGGGTGAGTGGTGGAGTGCCACCGATGGTGAGAGCACGGTGGTCAGACCGTGGTTGGGCCCTTCTTCATTGGGCCCCTCGGTGGCTGTGAGAGGACCCCCGGGTTTGGACTGCCCCAGAAACTCAACCTGGACCAACCATTCAATCTGGACATCTTCCACTTGGTTTCTTCTGCCCCATATTTTATGATCTAAACGCTGCGGACCTATATAGTTAGTGAGTTGCAGGGCCTGAGGGATTCCCCTCTATACCGGGTGTGGCCTGCTGGGTTATCGAAGGCCTACCTTGATGACGGATCCTAGGATCCCGAGAGGTGGCATTGTGTGGAAAAGGGTAGGAGTCGTGGGTTGGGTAACAAGAGTGGTGCCAAGACCTCGTTGTTAAAATTTTTAAAGAAATTCTTAAGGGGTTCAGGGGGAGGGGAGGGTAACCAGGCCTGGTTGTACCCTGAGGGAGACCCACTAGGATTGCCCCAGTCCAGGTTGGAAATGGGCCACAGCAGGGGGGGCGGGGGTTGGGGCCATCCGGAGCTTCGGGGGAATGGGTGGAGTATGGGATTTGCACGGTGACTGGGAAAGGCAGCAGAGGTAAAGGCGGAGGGCCGTATCAATTCTTGGGAGTGCGCCCCCGCTGTCTTCGAGCAGTGGTGCACTCCGACCCTCTGGTTCCTACCCACTTGTCCGGGGGCTTGGAGGAGCGGGACCCTAGGCTGAGGCTGGTTTATTTGAATGCCAGGTCTGTTGGAAACAAAGCTCCCCTCATCCGGGAGCTGATCGAGGAGGAAGGCTTGTATCACGGAAACCTGGTTGGGCCCAGAGGGAGGGGTCCCTCTGGTAGAATTGTGTCCACCAGGTTTCCATGTAATACACCAGCCTTGGACCCAGGGCAGGGGCGGGGTGGTGGTGGCTGTTGTTATCAGGGAGGTTCTTTGTCCAAGGGAGGCCACTGTCCCACAGATAGGCGGGTGTGAGTCCCTTCTCTTGAGATGGGGCCCTCGGGGTCAGTTGGGCCTGTTGCTCACGTACCTATCTCCCAGATGTGTGGCAACAGCCCTGCCTGATCTGCTCGACGTCTTGTCAGGGGTGGCGGTTGAGTTCCCCAAACTTATGGTATTGGGGGATTTCAACTTGTCATCCCTGGGGGGGGACGTCGAAGTTAGATCAGGAGTTCATGGCTTCCATGGCGGCCATGGACCTGACTGAAATAATACAGGGCCCCACCCATGAGTCAGGACACACACCCAACCTTGTTTTTATCTTGGGACAGTGGTGTAATGATCTCGGTGGGGGATCTCCAACTGTTCATCCCCTGCCATGGACCGATCATTCCCTCCTGCGGCTGACCTTCCAGAATGCCACCCCTCGCCACTGGGAGGTGGAACCGATGAGATGATTCTGCCTCAGGCGCCTAATGGACCTGGAGAGGTTCCAGATGGCGCTTGGGTTAATCCTGACCTCTCTCACCCACAGCTCGGTTGAGACCCTGACCTCTCTCACCCACAGCTCGGTTGGATGCCTGGCAGATGGCTGCCACCGGGGCGCTTGACTGAGTTGTTCCTTTGTGGCCTCTGACCCAGTGCAGATCCCAGTCGGCTCGCTGGTTTTCCATGGAGCTCCGGGAAATGAAGCGTCGGAAGAGAGGCCTAGAGAGCTGTTGGAGATCCAGCAGGTCCGAATCTGACCGATCGCAGTTAAGAGCCTATATTAGGTCTTATCTTGCTGCAATGAGGGCAGCGAAGTGTGCTTACTTCTCCGCTCTCATCAGGTCCGTAGATAATCACCTGGCCGCCCTGTTCAGGGTCACCCACTCCCTCCTTAACCAGAGAGGGGGGAGGACCCTCTGCAGGGACGTGCCAAAGAGTTTAGTCAGCATCTGATGGACAAGGTTGCTCAGATCTGGGCCGGTCTGGACTCCAACTGGTCAGAGTCTGATGGGAGTGATGTGACGGGTCTTAGGGATTTCATCTGGGAGGAGTTTGATCCTGTAACTCCAAATGAGGTGCACAGGATCATGGGGAAGCTGAGTGCTGCAACGTGTTTATTGGACCCGTGTCCCTCCTGGCTGGTTTATGCCATCCAAGAGGTTACACAAGGCTGGCTCCAGGGAGTAATTAATTCTTCTTTGAGTGAAGGATTCTTCCCCCCCCCACCTTGAAGGAGGTGGTGGTGAAGCCCCTCCTCAAGAAGCCTGCCTTGGACCTAGCTAATTTAAACAACTTTTGTCCAGTCTCCAACCTTCTCTTTGTTGCAAAGGTTGTTGAGAGTGTGGTAGCCCAACAGCTCCCGGTGTTCCTGGAAGAAACCGACTATCTAGACCCATACCAATCGGGCTTCAGGCCCAGGTACAGCACGGAGACGGGGGTGGTCGCACTGGTGGATGATCTCTGGAGGGCACAGGACAGGGGTCATTCCTCTATCCTAGTCCTGTTAGATCTCTCGGTGGCTTTCGATACCATCAACCATGGTATCCTACTGCGACGCCTCGAGGGGTTAGGAATGGGGGGCACCGTTTTGTGGCGGTTCTCCTCCTACCTCTCGGGCCGTACACAGATGGTGTTGGTGGGGGCAGGGATTGGCCCCAAGGCCCCTCCTTTGTGGGGTGCCTCAGGGGTCGGTTCTCTCGCCCCTCCTGTTCAACATCTATATGAAGCCGCTGGGTGAGATCATCCGTGGTTTTGGGGTGAGGTATCATCAGTATGCTGATGATACCCAGCTTTTCATCTCCACCCCTAACCAACCCAGTGATGCCCTCGATGTGATGTCCTGGTATCTGGAGGCAGTGCGGGTCTGGATGGGAAGGAACAGGCTCTGACTCAACCCAGCTAAGACTGAGTGGCTGTATGTACCAGCATCTAGAGTTGTCCAGGATATTCCACCTTTAGCTATGGGGGGGAGAGGTGTTGCCCCCCATAGATAGGGCACACAACTTGGGCGTCCTCCTGGATGCACGGCTCAGTTTGGAGGAGCAGGTAGGAGCCATGGCCAGGGGGGCATTTGCCCAGGTTCGCCTGGTGCGCCAGTAGCGCCCCTACCTGGATCAAGATGCCCTACGTACAGTCACTCATGCGCTTGTTACTTTCCTTCTGGACTACTGCAATGCTCTTTACATGGGGCTGCCCTTGAAGACCACCCGGAGGCTTCAACTTGTCCAGAATGCAGCGGCATGGGTTGTGATGGGAGTGACCCGATACTCCCATGTTATACCCCTCCTGAGTGCACTGCACTGGTTACTGGTTGCCCTCTGGGTAAGATTCAAGGTGGTGGTGTTGACCTATAAAGCCCTTCATGGCTTGGGATCAGGATACTTATGGGAGACCCTGCTGCCAGCAACTGTTTCCCATCGTCCTGTGCGCTCTCACAGACAGGGCCTTCTTGGGGTTCCATCAGCCAAAGAATGTCGGCTGACGACCCCTAGAGGTAGGGCCTTCTCTGTGGGAGCACCCACCCTTTGGATCCAACTGCCCCTGGAGCTTCGGGTGGCCCCTGACCTCCGCTCTTTCCCTCGGGGCTTAAAAACATGGTTGTTCCAACTCGTTGACCTGGACTGGGGGGGGGATGGGAGTTTTAACGGTTTGTTTTTATTGTTTTAGACTGCAAATTGGGTTTCTTATTTAATTCCTTTTAATTGTATATTCTGCACTGTTTTTATGATTGTACACTGCCCCGAGTCCTCAGGGAGATGGGGCGGCTTAGAAATCAAATAAATAAATAAATAAATAAATAAATAAATAAATAAATAAATAAATATCTTCTCCTGCATGCTGACCAGAGCATATAAATAAATGTTTTCTTTTATTTCTTCATGACCATATGGTTAATAGTTTGAAACTTATGAATAATGTTTCTAAACAGAATGAAAATGCTGTTGGCTAGTAATGCCTTAATAAATTTAAGATAGTAGAATAGATACATTTTTAAAATAAATGCATTGTTACTTTCAATGCAAAAGAAAGCTGAGTTAAAAATTCCTTTTTCTGGTCTCTATTAGCCAACACACCTGATGATCCAAGTTCCCTGTCCCAAGCTGTCCGTCAGACTCAAAATTGGTACCGGTATCCGAATACTGAGTTTGCTCAATTTCTTCCCTTCTCTCAGCATCTTGAAGGGGAGTGGATGTTATATCATTTCTATTATCTATTTCTTCTTTGATGCAAGATGTCTTAGAAAAATAAATCCTCATTAGATAAATCAATGTGGTCTCATCATGAACAATACATTTTCTTTCTGATTTAAAAGAGAAGTTAGTTATATTATGTTAATTTTTAGCTCAAAGTTTGGAGGAAATGTTAGAGGACATGCTTTTGGAGAATTAACAAAATTGTGTTAGTTGATAGAATTAACTGTGATCTGAATTTTGAATCACACCTTTGTCCATCTCAAAGCTATTGACAAGAACCACTGCCATCCGGTTTCATCCTGACATTTGACTACTTTAGGTTCTTCAGTCCTCTCAGCAACTGTTTCTCCTCTGGATGCAACCTTGATGTAAGGTGTAATGGAGAAATACATCCCTGTTATTTAAATGCATATTCTTTTAAAACCCTCAATTGTAACCATGCATTTCTTATATCAACACTAAATATTCTATTCTATTCTATTCTATTCTATTCTATTCTATTCTATTCTATTCTATTCTTGGTGGTGCAGGCTGTTAATAGCCTAGCACTTAGTTCCAGCTGCCTGCAATTATTGCAGGCTCGAATCCCACCAGGCTCAAGGTTGACTCAGCCTTCCATCCTCCCCGGGTAGGTAAACTGAGGACCCAAGATTGTTGGGGGCAATAAGCTGACTTTGTAAAAATGCCGCTTAGTAATAAGCAGGCATATACAATGGAAGGAAGGTATTGCTGAGCGCATTGGGTTGTATCCCAAAAATTGTAAGCCCTGAGTCTCCGGAGAAGGGCGAGATATAAATATAAATAAAAAAAAAAAAAAAAAATAAATTCTATTCTATTCTATTCTATTCTATTCTATTCTATTCTATTCTATTCTATTATACTGTCCTAGAAGACATTTAAAATCTGATTTGAACCACAAGGTGGCAGTGTCAGGTCACAAAGGACCTGAACTAGGAATACTAAGGCTTCTTGGCTCCTCTCTAGGGAGTGAACTAGGGACTGTTTCTCTTGGGCATGTTAATGTGCATTTCTCCAGACCATGAGTTGGCAGGAGAGTGTGCTGATATAAACGACACTGCCCTGACATCTGAGCCCTATTGAGCTGCAATGAAGGCTAGTATGTGTTGCTGTCCTTAGCAGTTTTAATGAAGACAAATATAAGGAAAGCAATTGGTGTATTTTTCTGACGTTATTTCCCCTATCATTAAATACAATATGCTAGTGGGAGACCATCTAGCAATTGCTCTCTCTAATGTATGGTTGGATGGGTTGGACAAATAAAGGAGAGTGCTTTGAGCAATGGGTTTAGCCAGCTGTCTAGTTGCCTAACAGTTTATAAACATGGAGGTGTCCTCCAGTTTCATAATGTGCCTTTCCTTCTCATTTTCAATCTATCATCCAGGCTAGTTTTGGACATGAGTTTAATGCACTTTCAAAAGTAATTAGACCTGTGTTTGGAAGAGGTGACAGGCATGGAGGTGGGCTCATGAGAACCATCGGGGTGCTCTTTCCCACTCACCCCACAATTTTTGCCTATGTTTGTGAGTGGTCAATTAGTATAGGCACAGAGGAGGACTCTGGGATGGAAAGCAGGGACGTTCAGGTCAATAACTATTTTTGCAGGAACAAGTGCTGCAAAGGAAATTCAGTGCTGACAATGACCAATAACAGAATAGGCAAAATGGGCTGCCTAATCCCTTGCCCCATCAGGGAGTGAAGTTGGGATGCTCTGGAAAAGAGCTGCAGCCAGACAAAAATGCTTCCCACCACCATTTCCCTTATTATGCAACCATACATTCACTCCCAACTTTACTCACAAGCATCCAAGACAGTGTGTCCAGCTGCCTGTGACAATGGAGCCACACCTGGTGCTTTAAGGGTGTATCGATGTCTAGGGGCAGCTTCACCTGAGCCAGGCCCTTACCTTACAAAAGCAAATGCTAAGGCAGGGTGGGGGGCATGTTAACTGAATGGCATACAAACAGGGAAGCAGAGGCAACATCTGGAAACTGGTAGCTATTACAAGCAGGCAAGAGGGTTCAATTGCCAGAGTCAGAGCTATGTTGGGGCAGCATATCCTGATGAGACTCCTGCCTGGAGCTGGGAACTTTGCTGGGAGCTGAGTAGCAACCAGAAAAGGAGCAACCACACTGAAACAGCACCTCTCCCAATCACTGCACAACCTTTCGGAAAAAGAGAATGATTGTTTGCTACTTTATACATTTTAAGACTTTTGTTTGAACTGAACATTATAGGATTGAGTATTGAAAGACTGAGCATAAAGGATTGAGTGGCAGCAGCAACTCGCAAGTCCTAGAAGGGTAGAGTTGACCCAGAACAATAGCCTGGTGTTGGGGAAAGTGTGTGGTGCAGTAAAGCACTATGTATAGATTTGCTATGATGCGGCATATCCAGTCCTTGGAAAGCAAAGCACCTTCACACACCCCAAGAACTAATAACCAGAAAATGGCCATAAGAAATCCTCAGTCAGAAGAATAACCCTCCACCCCAACCCCGCAAAGCATTTATTGGTGACAGAATCAGCAACACATAAGCTTCCAGAATGCAGTTTTCTCCCCTGTTTCAAACTATCTTCTCAGCACTACAAGACTAGAACTTTCATCACTAAAGCTATACATAAGAAGAGCATATATAAAACCCAACAAGTATCATAAAAGCATTGGTGAGGCATTACATAGGTAGATGCTAATAACAGAATCAGATTCTCATTGTCTGTTCTCTTCTATAGCCCTGCTCAAAAATGGGAATGGATGGTGGTGCCCTGAAGGGGGTTTCTTATACCAGCTTAAAGGGGCCCAAAAAGCAGGGCAGATCCCAGCCTCTAGCTGCATGATCAACAACATCAGCAGTACTTCGTTCCCCAATGTTTGCCCCCATGATCTTGGCTTGCCCCTGTGATTGTGATCTATCTAATTTTATCCCAACAACCAATATTAGGATGCTGCATACTCTTAGAAATCTAATAAAAGTTAAAATCTTCTCCATTGCTCTTAATAAGGTAAATAACTGGCACTCACCTGCTGAAGACTTGACATGGTCATAATGGCCAAACACAGAAGGATCAGCCAGGTCTTCATGATGGCAGAAAGCCTACCAAATAAATGACTCTTGTTTTTAATCCCAACCAAAGATGGAGGCCTCTCTCCTATTTCTCAGATCTTCTTCCTTGAAAAGTATTAAAACATTCTTGCCGGAGGAATTCTGAAGAGCAGCCACTTATTTTCTCTCTGTCTCAAATAACTCCTTGTTGTTGTCCTCTGGCTGTTGGCAAGTTCCTCTCTCCCATTTTTCGCAATCTCTGATCACGTGATTAAGCTCAACTTAGTTTCACTCTCTTTGGGGGAATTCCATTACTCCAGCAGATCTTACTGAAAAGAAACAATTAGAAAATATGATGAAATAAAGAGATTTTTTTTCCAACAAGGAGGAGAAACAGGAAGTTCTCTGAATGGAAGAAAAACAAGAGAACAAGAAACAACTTTCTTTGTGCAAACTTCTATAGATTAATAGAACCAAACAGCTGTGACATATATTACCTTGAGAGTATGGCACAAAAGGGAGTGAAATTGGAGAACTATGAACAGTCCATTGGTTGGCTTTAAATATAATCAGTTAAAAATTAAAGATGATTGATTCCCTTCTCAGTGAGAATTCCCATAAATCAAGAGGGTGGGGATAAAAAAATAGTCATGGGTCAGCCTGTAGAATAGTCTACCATGCACAAAAAAGAAAGATAACACGGGTAAACAATAACAAGCTGTGACTGCGAACTGCTTATTGTGTTCTCACAACCTGTTTTTCAAAGATGGCTTAAATCAAGTAAACGCTTTTCATAGTGTTAAAAATTATTATTGTTAAGTTTGCTTTGAGAGGGCTCTGTGAACGGAAGATAATTCAGTAAATGACATTTTGCAACTGTAAACCTGATCTGAAAATGCAACCTATAGGCTATAGGTTTTTATACAGAAACCATTTCTATGAAGAGAAATAACAGCATGGTAAAAAAAGCCTCCATGTCTCATAAAAATTCAACTGTGTATATCCAGTTTGCACTTTATGATCCTCAGTTGCAAACATGTAGCAAAATGCTATGATACATATGTGATTTTTATTCCTATTCAGTTACATATATTAAATATCTCCTCATGTAGCAAATCCAGCACCAGTTCCTCCTTTTCTTATTTCACTGCACAAGCACGTTCACTTGTCCTTGATCTGAGTTTTCACGTAACTCCCTCTGTTGGATTTCTCAAGTTCCTGCAAAGTCTTGAAGCCCCTTTATTCTTCTTGCACTTAAAATATTCCTGATAGGTGCCAGCACCAATATTGTGCACAAAGTGTCAGAAATGATTTCTTTGGCAGATCTTGCGCTGGGAGAAGATAGAAAAAAACTACTTTAAAACTGGAATGGCTAAAGAGTGGGTAAGGGATGAGATGAAGATGAAAATTTAGGAGGACATTTCCTCTAGAAGCGGCTAGCAGGCTATCTTGTGCATTCAAGGACACATGTCATAAAGAGATTGGTTTGGTTTGGCTTGAGCATGTTGTGTAAACCCAGTCAATTATGGATTAGACCAGTGGTGGGATTCAATTTTTTTTACTACCGGTTCTATGGGTGTGTCTTGGTGAGTGTATCATGTCTTGGTGGGCATGTCTTGGTGGGCATGGCAGGGGAAGGATACTGCAAAATCTCTATTCCCTCCCCACCCCACTAACCTGCTTTCCAGCTCCATTCTCCTGTGCAGGGCAACAAAAGAAGACCCAACCAATCAGCTGGGACTCGGGAGACACAGAATAGATGGGGCGGGGCCAGTCAGAGGTGGTATTTGCCGGTTCTCCAAATACTCAAAATTTCCACTCAAAATTATGAAAGGATCACTTTCTGAACTGCATTAAACAAAATGGCTGTGTGGTCCATAAAAGCTTATAAAAGTGAATGTATCTGTCTTCTGTAAGAAACACTTTTGTTTCTACTGCAAAATATTCTTGATTTTTCCGCATGCCATGACAGCTCTACACCTAGATGGGCAATACTCTTGAATATCCTCCTGAAGTTATGAGCTTCTGGGAATCTTCATCCATTAAGCCAATTAGCTTTAGAAGGTAACTGCTGCTGCTACTCTTGCATATTATATCATCCCATGGTCATCCATAAACCATTACAAACCATAGTAGCTGAATAGGGGGAAGAGATTGTGCAGGTGAGTTGGGCATAAGAGTGATACAATTACCAGTGGACTATTACACAGTTATATCTGAGGATAAAACTAGACTAGAGAATTATCCCCCAGCACATGGCTTCGAAAGTAAAAAATAAAACCAGAATAAAAGAATTGGAAGGCATCTTGGGGGTCTTTTAGCCCAACCTGCTGCTATACCACTTCAGACAAATGGCTGTTGAGTTTCATTAGCATTTTCTGGAAATCAGTTTTGGTACAAGTCATTTAGAACAGGATAAAATGGCCCAACATTCTGTTCCTACCATGATCATTCATGGGAAAGTCTGAAATTAGAATTTCAGCAACTGAGTACTATGTAGATTTAAAAAGATCTGCACATAATATTCCAGGTATGGTTGTACAATTTATTATTAACTGCAAAGTCATAAACGAATGAAGTTTCCACTTTTATGCTACTTCTCAATCTTCTTTATATTACTTTGGGGAAAAAAGACTTTAAAAATGAAGACAGCAAGCAAGCATCAAGTTAAATCTTAAGGCCTGTAAAATATAATAATTAGAAAATTAGCAATTTCCCATTTGAATGTAGTGTGAACTCAGATATAGATGTCATTATTGGCTTGTTTTAAAATGTTTTAATAAAATTATTTTTACCTTTGTCACTAATATTTGTCTTAATAATTCATGTATGCATGGTTTGTTTCATTTTTGCTAAATATATGGTATGAACCTGGCATTTTGGTTTAACGCATGGTTTATGGTTTAGTACTTCTGCTAATCCAGCCAGGATTCAGTTTAAGGTGATTTATAATTCCAGGCTCAGGTTTTCAGACTCCCACAAATATGTATCCTATAGTTTCTATAATGAATAACATTCAATTACAGTAGAGCCTCAAGTTGTGACTGTATTCCATTCCCAGACTCCGGTTGCAACCCGATTTGGTTGTGCCCGAAGCATGACCAATTGCGCATGCGTGCAATTAAAAAAAAAATGCTGCTGAAGGGGAAATCAGTGCGGAAAGAAAATCTTTCTGCACTGATTTTGTTCACCACCCGATTTTTGAATTGTGACCCAAAAATTGGATGGATTTTTTGTTCGTCACCCAATTTGGTCACAAACAGGAGCGTTCGCAACCTGAGGTTCCACAGTATCTCCCCCTTAGTAAGCCATTGATAACCAACAGTCCAAATGTTTCTGCCTCCGAGTCAGAGGTGGTATTCAGCAGGTTTGGACCAGTTCTGGAGAACCGATAGCGAAAATTTTGAGTAGTTTGGAGAACTGGCAAATACCACCTCTGACTGGAGATTTTATAGTATCCTTCCCCTGCCACGCCCACCAAGCCACACCCACAGAACCGGTAGTAAAAAAATTTGAATCCCATCTGAGTTATTTAATGAAGCAATGAAGTCATTATGATTCATGAATATGTGAAATCAAAATCATTTAAAACATCATAATTTATGTATGTGTGAAATCAAAATCACTTTTAAAAACCCTTATTGCTTATTTGCCTTTCTTTTTTCATACCTATATACTGTTTTTTGTTATCTGCATTTGACCAAACTTCTGAAATGGTCTTTGAGTGTTTCCATGTGTCTAATAGTTTTCTTCACATTGCTTATTAAACATGCTGCTGATCCCTTAGACTTTCCTGATTTGCATTATACTTTCTTAGTTCATATTATGTTGACTTAATGTTTCTTACTTCCTTTCTGCTAATTTCCTCATTTTTTAAAAATTGCCTCTTTTGAAACAAAATGTGACTAAAAGGTATTTCCGCGGCAATTTTCAACCCTATCACTGCTTCTTTCTGTCATTTCTGTCTGTCACTGCACATGACTTCGGGTTAAGCGCAGAAACATATTCCTTTTGGATGATCCCCTCATTATATGGGACAGTGTTTCTCAACCATGGCATCTTTAAGATATGTGGACTTCAATTTCCAGAATTGTTAGTAGGGTATCCCTTGCAAGTAGCCTTCTGTTGTTTTTGAAATAGCATGGAGATCTACAAAGGCTTCTGCTTATAAAACTACAAATTGTAGTTTAACTGCAGGAGCACATTCTTTAGCAACTTCAGTGTGTTAATATTTTTTCCATTTCTGACCCTGCACCTGGTTCATTTCAGCAAAACCAACGAAGCATGTGTGGTATGTACATAGATTCAGGGATGCATGCTTTCATAAACCTCATCAAGAGTTATCTACACCTTAATTTCAGTTTTTCTTCTTCTGATCATGACTGTGCTGAAATATACTGTTTCTTTTTGACAAGGGCCCAAAATTTAACAAAGCTTTTATATTATTTTACCACCATGACTAGAAAAACAGCATCGAGCTTCTCACAGTTTGTGACTGGGGTTTGTCTCTGCCAAACCAGAGTGATTGTTTCCATTCAGAATCTTCTGCAAACATGGTCTCTCTGACTCATCTTCTGTTCTTGCAAAAATATGTCAAACATGCAACCTACCCTTTGTCCCTGTGTATTACTATTATGACATCTCAAACATTATGCAAGCTCCGAAAGAGATATTTTAACTGGACTTCGCAACCAGATTTCAGGAGAATTTCTCAGAAGAGGAGAAATTATGGGGCACAGAAACTGATTCCTTCTATATAATTTGGTAATTTGGAAAATAGACCATTTTCCCTTTGTCTTTCATAATTAAACAATTACCATTATGAAGCAGGGCTGAAGCATTCTTTTCCAACGCCTACTTCTATATAATATCACATACTCTGTTTCACTTTGCTCCCATCAGGAGATGATAGTCTCTGCTGTGGTATCTGGACCTTTGGACATTGATAGGTACTAGGTGATTTGATAGTGGCACTTATATCAATAAACACTTCTGGGCCAAAGCATTTTAAAATGCTGGTATTACCTCTGAAGCCCTGCTTAGGCCTTATCAGAAAATAAAATGATTTGCCTGGATTGAGTTTACACAAAAAGGGAATATATAAATATTTTCAGTTAACAAATAACAATGGTTTGCTTGAGCATACTTTTGAGTCACTTTAGTTCTACACTAGTGATTTATTTATATCACTTATATTGAAGTGATATTGTATTACATTGGTATTTTAATACAATGATGGTTGCATGGTTCTAGAACCATGATGGCAAACCTATGGCATGCGTTCCAAAAGTGGCACGCAAAGCCACTTCTGCCAGCACGCAAGAGGTTGCCTGGAAGAGCCCCACTGTGCATGCTCAGAAAGCACCAATCAATCAAGCTCAGAAAGCACCAATGACCCCTTAAAAGGAATTCAATTTTTTTCCATCATGTATTTTATTTTGATGTTGTTTTGCAGATGACATTGTCTTCATTTGGATAGACGATTGGGAGCAACTTTATTTTACAAATGGATTAAATGCAGAAATACTGGTGTTCAATATGTACTCTAACTTTGCTTATTCTAGGTCCATTTGTAGGAAATTATGATTAAATATTTAGGATTATAGATTTAGATCCTATGTGGAAAAAACTAGACTGTAATACTCCATTTAGTTTGATAGCTGTCAGATATATTTATTTTTATTTATTTATATTTGGATTTATATGCCGCCCCATCTCTGGGGGGACTCAGAGCGGCTTACACCGAAACACAGATACAATATATAAACAATTTACCCAATCCAAATAATTATAAAATATTAAAACATCCCAAAATTAAAATCTCCAACCCCGCTCAACCCAAGCCGGCCTGTAAAAACAGCCAGGTCTTGAGATCACGATGGAAGGAGCGCAGGTCAGGAGCCAGATGTAGCTCCAGGGGTAGTTGGTTCCAAAGGGTGTATTTACCATACAGTTCATTTTAAAGAGTTAAAGATATGTTTTCCTGAATATGATTTTGACAAAATCAAACAAGTTACAGAACAATAAGTAGTGCATATTCCATTTTTTTATTTTACAGCAAAAAGACTAGAATTAATCCCAGGACTGAACAGCATGAAATATTAATAAGGAAGTCATCTAGATCTAACATATGCAATAGGATAACGTGTAGTTTGGTTCTACTTTCTTCTGGGAGGTGACATGTAGTTCAGTTCAGGTAGTGATAAATTCATCTCTGTGTGAGGGGAGTGGTCCTGCCTGCACTGAAGGAGGTGATCTGCCTTTCCTCAAGAAATCATCCCTCAGCTTGATAGTATCAGATAGGAACTCCTTCTTTTCAGCTTAGGACAATACCAGCTTGAGCAGACAAAAGTCTTCTTTACACAAAAGCTAGATGCCAGCTGAAATGCTTGGCCTTGAAGAGCCTCAGTGAAGGTCTTGGCTTTGCTGCATTACTCTAATCAAACCATTCTGCTATATTTTTATGACCAGGAATTATACTGAGTGTTAGGCATACCATACCATTTATTTTAACTAGTGAGAACTTGGTGGATAGGATTTTAAGAATACATGCAGTTCTTTACCTGATTGTGTGCCGTTAAGCTGGCTTTAACTTCTCTGACCACATCTATAGATTTTCTTCATGATTATCTGTCCACAACCTGGTCTTTCAGTCTCCCATGGTGCACTCATCTCCATTGTAACTACCTACTTCACTGCTGCTCATTCTCTTTCTTTTCACCTTTTCCAACATCCAAACCTTCTTCAGAAACTAGGCTTTCAAGTGTGTCTGAAGTGGGATGATTTGAGTCTAATCATTGCCCCCAGGTGAGAATTTGTGGCTTTGTCTGATGATCTGTCTGTTTTCCTGGCTCTCCACGGTATTCTCAAAAGAACTTTCTGAGACACCCAATTTCAAAAGGGTTAATAATTTTTCAGTCCTGCATCTTCAAAGTCCAATTCACAAGACTGGGGTGTTGAAAATTCTTTCTGCTCACATAGTTGCTGACAATTGTATATTTGCTGAATTTGGAGTTTTCCTAATTAATGGTACTTCTCCCTCCCCTCCCCCAGAAAATAGTGTGAATGGAGACATATGCTTCTAATGTTATTTCTAGTGTAATCTTATGAGCTATTACTTTTTTTAATATTAGCAATATTAGGTACATACGTATGTACTATAAACCATCCAGAGTCCAATAGGAAATAAAATAAAGCATACAATGCAATGCCTCGTGCACTTCTCAAGCTAATAGAAACTGCTCACCCATATATCCACAAATAATATTTTTAATGACGCAAAATTGTTGACTCCAGAGCACATCTACTTGTTTTCCCCATGCTCTGGCTACCCTATCAGATTTGCAGAAATCTTAAAATTCACTAGATGGTAGCAAAACACTAAGGTTCTTTTTTTTACTTCTTACTACCATCTAGTGGTTATCTGAGGTTTTGGTTTTGCAGTTCAGAAATGCTAGCTGTAACCATTGGACATCCTCATATATTAAACCACAGTTCCCATCTTCCTCAACCAGGTTGATGGAAGGCTGACATATGGGTCCTGCTCTTGCTCCTACACAAAAGCGATCGAACGACATTCTTCGAAGACGTTTATGAAAACGAAACCCAGAGAAGGCAATTCATATGCAAGAACGGAAATAATTTTTTACTCACCCACATCTCACTTTTTACCACAAGAGGTTAACTTTTGCTCTCTGAGGAGTACAAAAAAAAAAAGGAAAAGAAAGGGGCGTCTTATCTTTTCCAACGCTCCTCATTATAGCTCGGTACAGAAGAAACAGTTAGGAACTGCCAAGGACATATTCTCGCCTGTTCACACTAGAGTGTTTCTCGGGTCTTTCATTTTATGCCTTTGTTTAAAGTTTTATTGTGTTGCACTTGCCCCAGCTCCGCAGCCGAGACTTAATATAGGACTCTAGCCGGGCTTTAATTGAGTCTGGTCTTGCAAGGAAAAGAGAAAGACCCGCAGGTGGTTTTTCAGGAGGCAACTGGACTTTCTTGTTTTTCTTTGAAGACGTTTCGCTTCTCATCCAAGAAGCTTCTTCAGCTCTGAGTGGATGGTGGGGAATGGAAGAATTTGTATGAGGAGCAAAACGTCTTCAAAGAAAAACAAGGAAGTCCAATTGCCTCCTGAAAAAGCACCCTCGACCTGGGTGAACGACAATTTCCTTATTCGGGGAAGACTTGATCGCTGAGGGGAAACGGGGGTTTCCGACCAAGATAGCGCAGCGCAGCAGCAGGAAGGGATCCTTCCGCGCCGCGATTCCTTTTTCTCTGGCTGGCGCGCGAGAGGGATCGGGAGTAGCTCGAGCGCGTTCGCGATCGGATCGAAGGAAAATGGGGTCAGCCAGCCGGAGGGTGGCGAAGGTAAGCTGATGACGCGGAGGTTGGGAGACCCTTTTAGGGCTTCGGAGGCATCTCGAGGAAGGCGAAAGAGGCGGCCAAGGAAGGTTGTGCTGTAGAAAAGATCGTAGGCCATTGAAGTTGGTAAGGCGCGCCTCTTTTGAGGAGGAGACGGCGGGGTCTCGAACTTGCAGGTCTTGGGGGAAGCCCCTCCAGCATCTCCAGCAGGAAGGAGTAGAGATGCTTGCTAGGCAACCAGACAGTTCTGGAGGCTTAAGTGGGATGGGGTGGGCAGGCAGTAGCAGTCTCCGGCAAGCCGCCTTTGACTGGGTTTACTGCGCGCCTTTTATTTTTAGAGAGCCTTCGGCAGAAATGGTTTAGCTTCAGTTTTGAAATATTTAACCTCAGTTTTGGCTAGGGAGAGGGTAGCTTAAACGGGATGCTCTCCGACACGTCGGCTGGAGGAGCATCTGTCTGGACTGTCCTAGCATCTTTTGGTAATTTGGTGCCCAGAATGCCTCCTTTAGAGCCGGAGAGGGATAGTTTTGAGCGGGTGGCCCTATTTTGAAGGAAAATGCTTGAAACGAAGGCCGCCAGAGAAAAGGAGCTCTTGGGTGCTTTCGGTTTCGTTTACTGCTAGCTAGAAAGCTTTCCGCGGAAGGAGGGAGGAGGAAACAGAATCAAACGGAAAAGCTGTTGAGAGAATGCGAAGCGATCTGCGACTCAGAAAAGCCATAAAGCAGATCTGTCCGCTGCTGGATATAAGCCATTGCGTTTTACAATGACTTGAAAACGAAAAGAAGATTCATTGGATTTCAACTCACGTCATTCCTCCTTAAATCCAAGTTGAGAACACTTAGGTTTGGGGGAAGGCTGGCATAGAAATATGCCAGCGTTACTTGAAATGTGTCTGGCTGCTGTCAGCATTGATCTTGGAACTACTTTATGGTGTTTTGTTTTGGTTTTTTTGTATTTATTCGTTCATTCTTGTCTTTTCAGGAACTTGATGCCATTAAGAAATTAAGGTTGAAATGCTTTTGCGATATTCAAGAAGATGTGACCAATATTTTCCATTGGAAAGGACGTTTAGTGCTGGTGAGCTGAAGGGTGTTGGCTAAGAACAGCTGGGATTGACAGCTTGCAGGAGATTGTAATGTATCGGTCAGAATAACCTAGCATGTGGTCACTTCAAACAATGATTTGGGTGATCATGTAAACACCACAAAGTATCAGAGTCTTTAAGTGGGAGTGGATTACATTTTCAATGTGGCGTACTAAAAGGTCTTACATATTCACCATTTGGGAAGGGACTGGCATCTTTAATTTTAATTTGGTCTGCAAGGAAAACTGCATTCCTTAGCCTCCTATGAATCATGCTTCATTCCTGTCCTTATATCCAGGATAATCCTCTATACAATAAAGAGGCCTTCTGGATTGAGATAAATTTTCCATGTGATTATCCATTCAAGCCTCCTACAATAAGCTTCATAACCAAGATCTCCCACCTCAATGTGAATGAGAAGGGTGAAGTCTGCCTGCCAATCATCAGTGCAAATTACTGGAAGTTTGAAACGAAGATAGACCAAGGTATGACATGGGCAGGATGGATAGAGCTGGGGCTGCTGGATGGCTTTCATTCAATTGCCACTTTGTGTTTGTTTTTCTCTGTTTTAAGGAAGTGTCATTTTTAATCTTTTCTGCAGTAATTCTGGCCTTGGTAGAGCTGATAAATAATCCTGAAAACTCTTTGCGCCCAGACGAGGCCAAGGAGTTCACGCAAGACTCATGAGAAATTTCTATCACGGGCAGAAGATCACACCTGCAATTTCAGTGAGAAGCAGCCATGTGACTGACCTGTGCCCACCGACTCACAAGTCTTTGTCTACCAATGGGATGGTAGAGAAGAGGGACCAGACAAAAATGTGCATGATGAAAATTTGGACTTTCCTGAGTTTAAAGCCAGAACTACTCAATTGGGGACCATTTATATGCTTGAATAAACATAGGCTCAAAGTTAAGATACAGATGCATCTGAATTAAGTTAAAAATCTGTGCCTGTTCATGGTACGGATGAAAACCTGTGTTACTTTCCTTATCCTGAAGCTAAAATCTATTACCTGAAAGGATAGTTCTGGCTTTAAAGTCAGTATTGGGTTTCAATAAATTTCAAATTGAACTGAAGAGATGACATAGTTTTCTAAAACAGAATGATATTTTCCCTCAAAGAGCAGAACAAATTAGGACATTTGCAAAGTTACAGGAGTACATTAGAGGAATAGAGTTAGAATTCCACAGAGAAAAAGTACTGAGTTTTCTGTTTCCCAAATATTTTCTCAGCAAAGAATGATTTATCAGGAACAGACCAATAGGAATACTTCTGGAAAAAAGAATATTGCATTTGATGCTTTGTTGCATGCCATTCTGTTGCTAGTATATCTTACACTGGATGAAGAAAACAAACACATTCTTGATTCTTTTTAATGTATTCTTCTTCATATAAGTTTCCATTTTCATAGTCATTCCTGTAGTATTTTAGGATTGTTTCAAAATCTTTCCTTTTCAGTTCCAAGTTTACTTTATTTAATGTATTGCAGTATTTCCCTTTTTCCTTAAACCTTAGTAATTGCATAGGCTGTGTTGCTTTTTAACTTTCGTCCTGTTATGAAATTATACGTTGAGCTGACTTTCTGTTCTGTAATAAATGCAGGCTATAATATATTACAAATAATGATTCATTACTATATCACATTCCTGGTGTTTTATTGTTTTCTTTTCATTTTCTCAATGTGAATTTGATTTTACACCTTTGCAGAGTTCTAACAACTGCTCGCTATACATATGGCTTCACAAACACATATATTGTCAACAATACAACATTATGCAACTGTATTGGTATGACATCAGTTTCGTTTCAGTAAGCAAAGCATGTAGACAAAGCACATAAGTACCCCTAGAAAGAGATCATTATTTCAGGCATTGTTTTTGCCTATCTGATTTTTTTTCTTGCTACAATGAATCATATGTCCAGTAATCACTAAGAAGCAGTTCTGTGAAGTATAACAGAATTTTGCTAATAGTGGCGTGTCTAGTTTAATGAAAGGAAGGACTGGAAATATCTTCCAACATTTGAAGGGCTGTCACAAAGATGGGGTCAACCTATTCTCAAAGCACCTGAAGGGAGGACAAGAAGCAGTGGATGGAAATTTATCAAAGAGAGAATCAACCTAAAACTAAGGAGAAATTGCCTGACAAGAGCAATTATCAGTGGAATGACTTTCCTCCAAAATCTGTGGCTGCTTTAAGAAAGTTTAAGAAAGGTTGGACAACCATTTGTCTGAAATGTTATTGGGCAGGGGTGTCAAACTCAAGGCCTGTGGTCTCAAGGCCTACGGTCGCTCATGCCCTTATCACCTCTCAACTGGATTACTGCAATGCGCTCTACATGGGGCTGCCCTTGAAGAGCACTCAGAGACTTCAACTGGTACAAAAATGGCCCCTGAGTGATTATGGGTGTGCCTAAATGCTCCCATATAACACCTATCCTCCGCGAGCTGCATTGGTTACCGGTGGTCTTCCGGGTGCAATTCAAGGTGCTAGTAACAACTTTTAAAGCCCTTCATGGCTTAGGAGCGGGATACCTTCGAGACCACCTACTGCCACCTTATGCCTCCCAGCGCCCGGTTAGATCCCACAGGGAGGGCTTGCTCCGGATACCGTCAGCCAGACAATGTCGGCTGGTGGGCCCACGAGCTAGGGCCTTCTCTGTGGCAGCACCATCCCTCTGGAATATGCTCCCTGCGGAGATTAGAACCATCCCCAATCTACCTGCTTTCCGCAAAGCCGTTAAGACCTGGCTTTGTCGGAAGGCATGGAACTGAGATCTTCTTTCCCTCTGGATGGATGGATGATATGAATGTGATTTTGGTTTTACATTGTATAGGTTATGTTTTTAAACTTTGTTGTACGCCTCGAGTTCCCCTGATGGGGGAAGAGAGGCGGGATATAAATCTAATTAATCTAATCTAATCTGCGGGCTGAATCCGGCCTGTGGAGTGCTTAAATCTGGCCCACAGGGCCAGCCTGGAAAAAGCAAAGGACCGGCCCGTGGTGCCTCTGGCAGCCAAAATGGGGCATGGGGCGCAGCCCGTTTTCAGTCTGGATGACCTGCAGCACTTTGCTGGCTAAAACAGGGCACGGGAAGGGGCACATATGGTCCCTCCTGTGCCCTGTTTTGGCTGGCAGGGTGCTTTCAGGAGGTGTCCGTCCTGTCTCCCGCCACCCACCTGGCCTGCAGAGAACTACAATGCTGATCCAGCCCTCAAAGAAATCCGGTTTGACACCCGTTATAGGGTTTCCTGCTTCAGCAGGAAAGCTCTTTCCCCTTCCAGCTCTGTTATTCTGCTATTCTGTTGGAGGTGTTAAGAGAAGGCCATATATCATTCAGATTTTGAAATGCCTCAGTTGGCCATAGAAGAGAGCTATTGTCCAACTCTCGAGAGGGCTATTGAGGAGGGAAAGCAAGCCTCTTCGGATGCTTTTCCTCCTGGTCCAGTGCTTAAATGTAGGCCAGAATACAAGCAGTGATTTGTGGTCAATGCAATGTGTGCATGTGTGCGTGCTGTTGTCTAGTTGAATCAGTCTCAGATCACAATGATGTGCACCAAGACTGTCCAGTGTCTCCAAAGATAGTTATCAATTATTGATACTAAGTATCAGTTAGGAGTATAACAAAGGGGAAGTTAGAAGCAAAGTACTCCAAATGTTTTCAGTGGTTCGTTGTTTCTTGCTTTTTTGTGGTGTCTTTAAATAATAAGTAGTGGAAACTGTGGCACTCAGTGCCGAGATTCAAAAAGATGTCTAAAATCCTTTCCCTTGTTGTTAAAATAAGAATAAAACTGTACAATTAGTGCTCAGTATATCATTGATGAAGAATTAACCATGAAAAAAAAAATCAAATATATTGAAATGGTTAATTCATTAATAATATACTGGGCCCTAATTGTACAACTTTTGTAACTTCCTTGTCCACTTACTGATACTATATTTTTGCATCAATTGTTTTTTCTTCCTTTTCCTTTTTTCACTTGTTCAGGACAAGCAGTTTAAAAACTACCTCCAATGATTATACCACTTTAAGTTTTAGTGCATATCTGACTTAGGAGAGAAGCAATGAATTGCCTCTCATTACTTTGAAAGCACAACTCCTTTAAGCTTGAGCTGAAGGGCTTCAGGCAGCAGGAATCTCATTGAGACTAGAGCAATAGAGCAGTATTATACCACTAGTTCTTGCTTTCTTACGACTTTCCTAGGACTTGCTTTCTTTTCAAGGCCCCCCCACCACTTTTAACGTAAGCTTTTCCTCTAACTATTACTTGCATTGGCCACTGGAAACAGGCCTGTAAAGGAGTGTGTATTTCTGCAAACTAAAATACCAGCATGTACACCTGTCTTTTGTTTTCAATAAATAAGAAACAGTTTGCAGCTCTCCTTCCTCTTTAGTTTAGGCTTGAAGCCCTCTTCCTCCTCCTCTTCCCTTTCTAAATATACTGTGTTTATATTTAAAAGTGGGAAGAAGACGCAAAGTGGGGACTTTTGCACTGAATTGGATCCTTTTTTGCCATCTTGTAAAATGAGCTGTCTTCCGAACAATTTCAACCCGTTCCTCCCCCCAAGTCCTTCCAAACTGCTGAGAACAGAGCAAAATTGCCACATGTAAATCTCTGCCTCCAGAGAGGTTTTCATTGCCACACATTAAAAGCTTTCTCATCTGATGTTTGTCCAGCACTTTTCCTGTAAACCATCAAAGGAGGGAATCCCCCCCCCCGCTCCCTCCAGTCAGCTTGTTTATTCTTAGCCTCTTATCTGGACAGTGTGATTTCTTTGCTCAAAGTTCAATGGTTTGGGGAGTAGCTGAATGCAGAGGAGCTTATTTCATAGGAAAAAGATTGGGCCACGTATGCCGTGCTGCTCAAACCATTCTAATATGCCTGGGCAGCTACTTCAAACAGAGCATGTTTGCATTCTCCCTTGGAAATCACGCTTGTAGGCCACCTGAGTTGCCATTGCTAAAACAGAATGCAGCATAAAAATACAGTGTGACAGCCTTGACTTGGTACAGTTGTGCTTTAATCGAACCAGTGCCTGGTAAGAGAAAGGGTGATTGCAGCATGGGTTGCAGGAAGGCTTCTGCAATCCAAAAAGAGGACGCGGAGTTACTGATGGTAACATCTGGAAGGACACGCTGCTCTTGAGTCATGTGTCTTTGGGGCAGGCTCAGTTCTGCTTCCATAAACATCAGATGTTCGAGGTGCTGACATGACATTAGTAAGCGTTCCTTTCCTGCTCTTTTCAGGTGGCAGAAGGATGGCACATAGCAGGCTTTAGTCAGGGTTAAGTAACTGGTTGATTCCAAGTGCCATACTCAGGAAATTGCAGAATATATATATGTCTTTTAGCCTGGGTACATCCCATGTTGCATTCCATCTGAAAAATAAAAAAAAACCATCCAAATTTGAGATGTCTTGGAGAAAACACAGAAGCCTAGCTCAGTGGATGGTTCCAAGCATAGTTTCCCAACAACTGCTATCATTTCTACAGTGTTCCTAAGTGGGTTTATAGGCCAGCCTGCCTGCCAATTGGATACAGAAGAACTACACCCCTCTGTTTCTTTGAAATCCTACAAGCTTTAATGTGGAAAAGATCCAACTGTTGAATAAAGTCTTTTCCCAATCTAGAGGCCTCCACTTGTGTTGGACATGTTGACTGGGGATCTTAATGCATGAAGCCTCATATCTATAGGGCACCTGGTCAGTCATTGCTGGAATACTTTGCTGGTTTTTCATCTTTTGCCTGGGATTATTCTTTCACAAGTAATTGTCGTTATGTGCCATTTTTACTGCATCAACATGCTCCAGCTAGACCTCTAACATTCAACTGGAACTGGAAACAACATTTCTTATCTAGAAATAAAATGATCTTGCAAGCCAAAATGGCTTATCTTCCCAGTAATGAGAATATTAAGATCCCTACCATCAAAATAGACTTCTAGTGATCAAACACCTTTAACATCTTTCTTAATCATTTATGTGTTTTCCTTCGTTGTTTTCCACTGACGAAAGTAGCGACATCATCAATGGACCTTTTCATTTAAGGAGTTACTATATTACTTGGTAGCTAATAAACTAACATGGCATTGAGATCCATGAAGGAAAATATACTATATCCCAATAAGAGCATCATTCCCAAATTCTGAGGGTGGGACAATAATATTAGTTATGCAAAAAAAGGTAAGATTTCCAATGAACATATTGAAGATTTTTAAGTTAAATATGAAACCTTAATTTTTTAGCTCTAATAACTAAACACGTGTAGGTGTTCAGAGCTAGATCTGTAAGATGGGGGAATAATTTAAAAACAAATTACGACTAAAATTCTTCTTTGCCATGTGCTACCAATGAGCAAGATCTCAAAGCTTCTATTATTTTTCCATTTCTTTTGGTTTTATCTAGTTGCACTTAATGTGATTCAAGAATTTCAAGAAGGTGAAATGAGAACCACAGAAACCTTACCTGCCCCCCCAAGTTTTTCTATAGCTTCCAATGAGCCTCAAACCAAAGCCTGCTTTGCATTTCTATTTCTTCTTCGTCTTTACTAGCCCTTTCTCCACCAAGCTGCGGTAAAGTTCCTGGACGTAGGTGTAGATGCACTTATTATCAGGAACACTCATGCGCACCATATCATCCACCTCCAGAAGTTGAGCACAGTCCGCATATTTCCTGGAAAGAGATAGACAAATAGTCAACTGTACTCCAATGATTTGGCAAAGCAAGCTTGAGTATAGCCCTTCACCCCCAGAATTAACAAGCCTTATTCTAGAGAGCTGGATCAGGATGCAAAGGTTTCCAAAATCATGGTGAGGTCCAAGGAGATAGTTAATTTGAACCTCTTGCCTTTTAAAGTTGAATAAATTTCATTATAGCACTAGAGCAGGGGTGTCAAACTCATGGCCTGTGGGCCAGATGCGTCACTCTCTGGCCATGGCCACCCCTGGCTTAGCAAAGGGGGAAAAAGCTGCGATATGTCACATGACAACGTGACAACTTGAGTTTGACACCCCTGAACTAGAATTACACTGGGGATACCATAAGCCACTGAAATTATTTTAAAACTCTGAGGAACATAATATAAATGCAGAACCTACTCTTGCTTTTGATCATCTGACTATCATTTTCCTTTGTTCAATTATCTAGCAAGGACTCCTGCTTCTTTTTCAGAATGGGTCTTTACTCTGGCTATTCAAAGGCTTTGAATTCTCTCCTTCAGAGCTTAATGTTATCTTGAAGCTTGACATTTATTCAGCCTCACCAGTATACTAACTGATTTAGCAATTTTGGTAAGGGGTGTCCTAAAAGTAATTGTCTCCTCCTGCTTGGTTTGAGTCTGCTGCATTTTTTAAATGTGCTGCATTCCTCCAAAGGGTAGATAATTACTGATTATTATTTATGATGGTTGTATACTACCTCCAAGTTCAGAGATACAATAGTGTGCATGCCAATACCACTATTGAAGGACAAATGGGAGGTTGCTACTCAAGATTTATGTTTAACTGTTGAAGATCACAGTTCTGGTCTAGATTAGACTTTAATCTAATCCAGAGGACAATTAGGTTGTTATGATAATGTTCTTGAAGGTGTGTTTATTTCTTGAAATTTCCTATTTTATCATGCTTGTTGTAGGTTGATCAACTACGACATAACTACTTTTTCCTTGTAAAGCAACCCCTACTGTGTTAAGCAGTTGTGAAGAGTTCCTTAGCAAACCTCACTATGTGCCAGTAAACAATTATTTCTTTTCAAAACAAGAGATGCTAACAAGTTAAAGATAATAACTCCAGGCTTTTAAAATTCTATAGTCTGGTTTCAAGCTTAGCTTTGGGCCGAAATCTCAGTTCTGATATTGCTAATTCTCATAGATGTTCTGTAGCTGGATGTTTCAATACTTTTGACTATACTTATATTCCTGATCCTGGCTATCTGAGAAGGAATATGGGCCAACTCCGGCATATAAATGTAATTAAAAAAACTCAAAGGAATTGGGAAACCAATGAAACTAATAGCAGATAACTTTATGGATTGGAGAAATGAAGGTCAGTCTCTTCGTAAAAGTCTGTATTCTTCTTTTAAAATTCAGATTCTCAGCTTGATGGATCCATGTGAATCTTAGATGGGAATGCCTAAATGCTAAGTGTGAGCAAAAAAAAGCCATTTGTCAGTGGCAGACACCCCTAAATATTGTAAAGATAACTGTGTTTTTCTCACAGCAATGAGATTAGACTATTGCAGTCTGCTGCATGTAGGGTTGCCTAGAGAGATTTTTCATAAACTTTAAAACCGATCCAAAATATTGCTGCTAAATATAGAAAGGATTGGCTGTTTAGAAATATATGATGCCAAACTTTTAGTCACCAGTCAGTTTAAAAGGAAGCTGCAAGGTTTCAGATTATACATCCCACATGGTATGGAGCTCAAGTAACAGAATAAAAACTACACAAGCGTACCTGCATATGAAGATAATTCTATATGCTTTCCTCTAGTTAAGGAGGTTATGTGCCTCCCTGGACTTTCCACATCCTGCTGCTTATATGAGTAGAAGGCCTTTTGATCATGTTACAATTTTAATCCCTGTTAAAGTTGGCAACATTTGCACGTCTGCCAGTTTAATTGATCAGTTATTGGACATGGTTTTGATCTTTTGTAACACTGTTATTTCATATGAACTATATAACAGCAGAGCTGGAAAGTAAGACAAAATTACTCCAGAGAATAACTTCACACATTTACATGGTACACTTTCTGGAGGTTACTATTCATCCCTGACTCAGCCTGCCCTATAGCTGTGGTTGTGGCCGAAGATCTAGAATGGAGGGGAGTGCTCACTCAGCAGTAGAGAAGGCCAGGGTGAAATTATCTTTCCGATTGGTTGGGTCAAGGTTTGCATAGTCAAAGGCATCAGGAAAGAACTTGTGGATGAGGGCACAAAAAGCCATGCCACTTTTCCAGCTGGTAGAAAAGTTCTGAATGTCCACATGCTGAAAATGAGAAAAAGAGAATATTAAGCACAAAAGGTCAACCACTTCTCCTTTTTTAGGTTTTCCTGCACTAGCAAGTGACTGAAACATGCATTCCTGCCTATTTAATAGAAACTTATCCTTCTGGTAGAACACATTGTTGGATTGGAACAAGTTGTGTGAATGGATTTACTTTCATATGACATGAAATAGTAAAATATGGCAGTAATTGGGGAGCATTCTGAATCTAGATTATTGTGTTAACATCCTCTCCTTTTTGAGCATTGTTAATTGTAACTTGGAAGTGAAAGGAAAAAATGTAAGGATGATGGAGAATTAACTTACTGCCCCCGTGTGCTCAGCATTCTTACTTCACCTTACTTTTATATTTTAGAATTTCACATATTTGCATCATTTATCTCTCTGTAATCCTTCAAACCTGCCTGCATTATAGGTCATGATTTGTGAAGCCACCATTTCTGATACACAGCACACGTTACATGTAGCAATGGTTTCTTCTATTCTGCTGGATGTTAGTGTTTCGCAGTACATGAATTATCAATACATATTTCATCATTTTCACTGTGTCCTAACAATTTCACTAAAGGTTAGGCATTATAACTTCATAGTATCTTACAATCTCAGTATGTGAGCTATATTGGCTTTCAACTAAGATTTTTAGTTCATGAACTCATTCTCTTAACTCTTTGAGTGAAATTCAATATCTGAATGTAAGACATAATGAGAAAATAGTACAGGCTAAAATTGCATACGTGAGTCTTCATATTTGCATGATAGAGAGTATGTGCTGGTTAATAACAAAGAAATACCAACAGCACACAAAGAAGTACAGTATTTCTTGACCTAGTTCACAGAAGAGAGTATTCTACTATGATCTGTGATGACCCGGAGTATAACAAACGTAACAAAATCCAAAATGTAAATAAATGTCCTTTAATGCCTCCAGCTTGGCCCCATTGTTCAATAATTCTCAGTTGGAAATAAAACTCATTCAAAAATAGTCTTTAAAAGAAAACAATACAGTACGAACTTAATGAGCAGATAGAGGTGAAATAAAAAACCCCAAACAAACTACAATGAAGGAAATTCCACAACGGACCAGGATAAGTAATTACCAACTTCAAGGAGATGACAAGGCACAGTCTGTTGGAAGGACGCCAACCAAGATAACTTCAGCCCAAAATAAAACACGCTTTGCTTCTGGCAACACTGTTTTAATTATCTCTCTTATATACTATTCTCCCCAGCTGCAACCAGTGAGGGGGATCATGGCCGCTTCCTCTCTCGTAAACCAAGTTGTTTCCTTCTCCGTTCCTCCCTGCATGTCCTAGGATGAAGAGGGGATGGGCCTGGTTCTTCCTCTGACTGCCCAGCCGGCCTCTGCCCTTCCCCAGCCTCCTCCACAACCACTGGAGCTACACCTCCACTCCCTGTCAGCTGTTCCTCCTCTCCCTCAGAGTCCCATTCTAACAAGGGCATGACATGATCCCTCCAGGGATTTGCTCTCCAACTTTGATAGGCAAGAATTTAGAATATCATCAGAATCTAGAAATATCCCTGGGATTACTGTATATATTACAGCAACAACAGCAACAACAACAAAAGACAATACAAACAAAAGATAGCATGTGGGGGCTTTTTGGGGGAAGGTGCTACAAGTTCATAGCCTTTAACTCTGAGTAGTGATGCTTTCCCAAATATTCTTTTAAACCCAGAAAGGTGTACACTCACTTCTGAGTAAAGTATGCTGGAGTAAGTTTGCCAGATATTGTCTTCACATCTCTTAAATTCTGACCATCCACATAGTCCTTCCTGCTGTTGCATTATTGGTACCCCTAAACCTGATTTCACCTTCCAAGGGAAACCAATTTGCCTACTTCACTTCACAGAAACTTTTAAGGGCACTGGAGCAGTTCTCATTTCATAGCTGATGCCTTACTTCATAGCCACGGGTCATGGCCCGACACCATTCCAGCAACATGGTCTTCACAGTGTTTGCACCTCCAGTCCTCTTGATATTGGGGGCAGGACCAGTTGCAGCCCTTTGGAAGATGATTAAGGGGAAAAAAGGGAGGGAATAGGAAGGGAGAGAATAAACATGTATTTTTTAAATCATACACAGATCCTATGACTGGTGTTTGTTTGTTTGTTTGTTTGGATTTATATGCCTCCCCATCTCCGGGGGCTCAGGCTGCTCACGTGAACACAAATACATATACAATTATTAAAAATTTGTTAATCCAATCCAAATAAAACCTAAAATTACCCACTAAAATAGCCAAATTAAAACCCCAACCACCCTCAAGCCAGGCCGGCCTGTAAAAACAGCCAGGTCTTTAGATTGTAGAGTCAACCACAGCCCCAGGGGGCGCGGGTCAGGAGTCAACCACAGCACCCCAGGGGCAGCTGGTTCCACAGGGTGGGCCCCACAAGAAGGCCCTCACCAGTTGGCTGCCAACCGACATTAGTCTGGTTGACAGCACCCCAGGCGAACCTGGGCAAATGCCCCCCTGGTGATGGCTCCCACCTGCTCCTCCATACTAAGCTGTATGTCCAGAAGGACACCCAAGATGCATGCCCTATCCACAGGGGGCAACACCTCTCCCCCCATGACTAAAGATGGAATTTCTTGGACAATCCGAGATGCTGGTAGGCACAGCCACTCAGTCTTGTCCGGGCTGAGCTGGAGCCTGTTCCTTCCCATCCAGATCCGTACCACCTCCAGGCAACAGGACATCATGGAGGGGGCATCACTGAGGTGATCAGGGGTGGGGATGAAAAGCTGGGTATCATCAGCATATTGATGATACCTCACCCTGAAACCGCGGATGATCTCGCCCAGCAGCTTCATATAGATGTTGAACAGGAGGGGAGAAAGGACCGACCCCTGGGGCACCCCACAAGTGGGGGGCCTCGGGGTCGATCTCTGCCCCCTTGCCAACACCAATTGTGCGCACCCTGAGAGGTAGGAGGAGAACCACCGTAACACGGTGCCTCCCACTCCCAACCCCTGCAGATGCCGCAACAGGATACCATGATCGATGGTATTGAAAGCCACCAAGAGATCTAATAGGACCAGGATAGAGGAACATCCCCTATCCTGAGCCCTCCAGAGATCATCCATCAGCGCGACCAATGCCGTCTCTGTGCTGGAAATCCCTTTTTCCCCTATTACTGCATTTTCTGCTGAACATCAGATGGGACATAGATCTGCCTGATTTGTAGCAATATCTGCTATTTAATTTGATTATGTAAACATGTATGGATTTTATAATTTGTGCAAGAGAAACACTTGGTCAGAGCAAGTTTTTTTTCTAGAGGTGCTGAATATGGTTGTGTTCTTGTGGGCTTGTCTGGCTATGCAGACACCTCTGGAGTATAGCAATGTGGGCATTTGCTGCCCAATATCTGAAGTTTATTATGCAGTTGGATCTAGTCACACTTCTTAAACATGTCCCCTTATAAATGGTCTTGGATGATAATTGCGGCCAGTGCTGTCTGGGGATGATGGATACTGCTTGGGAAAGGCTGGGTTTTTTTATTGTGGTAAGGCAAGTATGAGTAACCCTTAGCTCTCTCTTCAGGGATTATAGAGTTTTTCTTCATTAAGATCACAATTGGGTGATGCAGTGAGGCAAACAAGGCAGTATTGTGTGTGCTACATAAATGTATGTACCTGGAATTTTGGGGCTTTCTTTTAGGGTTGGTGGGATTGTTTTTTAAATGTTAAGGTACACTGTCTGACAAGTATGCTTCATTTATGTTGCATGATGCCTTTCTTTTATTGAATGGCCCTTCAATAAAGCAGCGGTAGCATATAGTAAAGTTCTATATCAGGGCTGTTAAACTCGTGGCCCGTGAGCTGGATGTGTCACACGCTGGCCACACCCACACCGGTTTAGCGAAGTGGGGAATAGTTCTGATATGTCACATGACAACACGAGTTTGACATCCCTGTTCTAAATACTCCACTTCCTTAAGAGCTTTGGAAAATCAGATTTGGGTGTTGTTGTTGTTTGTTTTTTGTTTCGCTAATCTCTCACTTCAGCTATGTGTGAAGCACAGTTTCCTTCTTTGCTTTCTCATTGAACAGAAGGCTTGTCATACCCCTTGCCTCATAGCTTATGTTTCAGCCAGCCAAACTTGGAGAAAACGTCTCAAGTGCAGTTATGCTGGTATGAAACCATACATTGCTGCCAGGATTTGTTGGAATACTATATTCATCATCAAGGCTGATCTGGCACCATAGAAGAAGTCTTCCTTGGCTTCTCAGCATTTGCCAACATTTCCCCAAAGCAATCCATCCATTGCACTGACCCAAATAGCAGGCAGTCTTGATTAATGTTTTGTAAACCACAGACTTACAACAGTTCATTTAATGATGGTTCAAAGTTCCCATGACACTGAAAAAAAAGTGACTTATGGCCATTTTTCACAGTAACAACCTTTGCAGGATCACCAAGATCATGTGATCAAAATTCATATGCTTGGCAACTGGTTCATACTTATGACCGTTGCTGTGTCCCAAGGTCATACGATTGCCTTTTGCGACCTTCTGACAAGCAAAGTCAATGGGGAAGACAGATTTACTTAACAACAGGGTTATTAACTTATCAACTGCAGTTATTCAATTGAGGCAAGCAAGGTCATAAAATGGGACAATACTCACTTAACAAATGTCTCACTTAACAACAAACATTTTGGGCTCAATTGTGGCCATAAGTCAAGGACTATCTGTATTGGACAAATGCACGACACTATATACATGAAGGGAAAGGGTTCCAGAAAAAAAGGGAGGAGTTTCTTTAATTTTATTTTTCTTTTGGTACTTTGTGAATTCATGCAGAGAATTAGAGTTAGGAAACTATGGGCCAGGTGTTTAGAGTATTGAGGCAGGGAGACTGAACTCTTATTGACTGCTAGGTTGGTCTGCTTCTCTCAGTCCTACTGAGCATGACTGTGGCAACAGAAGAGAGGTTGAACAGTGGATGGCACTGAATTAGGCAGTATGATAAACACATTTGGGAGTTGCATACTGTGAGAATGAAACGAAGCACATTAAGGATGTTTTGCAAATGGAACAAATTATCATCCAGTGGAGCTCAACGCATGGACTATTTTAGGGCTTGTGTTAAATTATTCATTTGTTTTCAAACTCAAAATGTCTGGAAACCATGCTGCAGAGTTTCACCGGTAAGTCGGACAGGCCACATACAGCTGGAGAGATACTGTCCACTCCAGTGCTAAGACATACCAATATAATTTGCCTCGGTTTCGGTTTACTGTAAGGCATGAATTTAGCTGTCATGTTTTGCAAGCCAAACTACAGAAAGGTTTGTCGGTATATCCATCAGCAGGGCTGAACAAACTGTAGTGAAATGAGTTATGGCAGAACCTGAGGCACAACCGTCTCCTTACCCTCCAAACTTCTCCACAATGGCTTTGCGGGACTGTCCCCTGGGTGGCATCCTTGGCCTGGTTATCTCTCTCCGGTCAAAAGCAGGCCTCTTCTTTTTCTCTTTGGCAGCAGCTGCTTCCTCTGGTGCAGCAGAGAGGCCTCTTTCTCTCCCTTCAGGGCAGCTTCAGGGCTGAGAACCAGAAATAAAACACCCTGAGCCTGAAGCACTGGAGAAGAAGTGGCACCAGGTGAGTCTCTCTCCTGGGTTTTCAGGGAGAGCCTCTCAAAAGAGATGGGTGTGGTGGCTCAGAAAGGGGAAATCCCTTTCTGCCCACTCTTCAGTAAAGAATGCCAATAATAATAATAATAATAATAATTTATTAGACTTGTATGCCACCCTCTCTCCCTAAGGACTCAGGGCAGCTCACAGTATAAAACACAATACAATAATTTACTTAAAAAATAATTAAACAATACAAACCCAATAATACTAAAAACAATTAAAATTACTTTAAAAAAGAAAGAACCCCCCCCTTTGGTTCAGTCCAGACCGGCCTGCTGAAATAGCCAGGTCTTCAGGTCCCGGCAGAAGGAGCAGAGATCAGGGGCCAAACAAAGGTCCAAGGGGAGTTGATTCCACAGGGTGGGTGTCCCCACAGAGAAGGCCCTACCCCTGGGCACTGCCAGCTGACAATGTCTGGCCGGCGGTACCCCAAGGAGGCCCTGCCTGTGGAAGTGTACAGGGCGATTGGAGTGTGATGCTGGCAGGAGACGTTCCTGCAAGTACCCCGGACCCAAGCCATGTAGGACTTTATATGTTGTCACTAATACCTTGAATCATTTGGCTCATGGTTCTCTGGAGAATCATGGTTAAAATCATCATCAGTTGCAGCTAGAAATGTGAAGATCTGGGGAAAAGCTGAAGCACTACCGTCTCCAGTTTTGGCTTCTTCCCAATTTTTTTCATTCACCACCCCAATGTTTCTCTTTGCCCTTCCCAATTTTCTGAATGTTCACTTCTTTATTAGCGTCCTCCCTTGATTTGACCTTGGCTAGAAGATGAGGTTCTAGCCCAGGGGTGTCAAACTCGCGTCGTCATGTTGTCATGTGACATATTGCGTCTTTCCCCTTTGCTAAAATGGGGTGAGCGTGGCCAGCGCATGACACATCCAGTCCGCGGGCCGCAAGTTTGACAACCCTGTTTTAGCCCCAGTACCTCCAGAAGGCATCCATTTGGGAAGACTACTGTAGTTAATGCTTTGGAGGCCTGACATCATATGCCCACCTCACAGGCCTGACATCATATGCCCACCTCACAACTCTCCTCCAAGCTTTAAGAATCTTTTCAGCAATCAATTTATGGCCACAGAAAGGTATGTATTAGAAATCTGAAGTCCTTGATTGGAGGGCAGGGTTTAACCTTTGAAGAGAACAGTTCTCCTCACTGTTACTACTCCTTGTCTCATTTTGGTCAGCCCACTCATTGCTGAACTTTGATTTCTGAGTGCCCCCTGCAGAGTAAAAAGTGGTAATGCAGCCTCTGGGAATAGCAAAATATAGAGAATTGCTGATAGACAATGATTTGCAATCAATTGCCAAAGATCCTTTTCTCTCAATGGTTTAACAAAAGGAGCCACCACCTCACCCCTGCTTTCTTCCTTCTGTATCTAATGATAGACCTGAAGTGGGGAAAAAACCTTGAGAAAAGTTTGTGTGTTCAGCAGTATGAGGTATATTTAACTCTGAAACTCAATCTGCTCCTCACTTCTTCAATTCCTAGGTGAATATTCTTTTTTTAAATTACATTTATATGCTGCCCTTCTCCGAAGACTCAGGGCAGCTTACAATTTTTGGGATACAACCCAGTGTGTTCAGCAATAGCCTTCATTCCATTGTATATGCCTGCTTATTACTAAGCGGCATTTTTACAAGGTCAGCTAATTGCCCCCAACAATCTTGGGTTCTCAATTTACCTACCCCGAGAGGATGGAAGGCTGAGTCAACCTTGAGCCTGGTGGGATTCGAGCCTACAGCAGTTGTAGGCAGCTGGACTTAAGTGCTAGGTATTTAACAGCCTGAGCCACCAAGGCTCTTTATTTATTTATTTATTTATTTAGAAAATATATTTATTTATTTAGAAAATGTATTTGCTGTCCATGTTGTATCCAATGATTATGGATATATCTTTTGCACCAAGCTCTGATAAGCGATTATCGGCTTGTAGCTATCTCCCCCAATGTATCTTATAAACCTGAATCTTGTCCATCTCAAATGTAGCCCACCCTCTAGAAAGGCTTCCAAAGATTATCTCACCTGGTGATTTCCGCTGGAGCAGCTTCTGGAGCGGTAGCTGGTGGAGTAATGCCACCTAGATTGGATTACAGACATGTTATTAGTTTTTCATACCTTGTGAATGAACCTCTGTCCCATGTCTGAACTGTGGCCTCTTTAATCTCCTTTGTATCTTACCCTCATCTGTGTTTTGCAGTATAGAAAATAGCAGCAGTTGTGTTAGTATATATCTCCGTGAGGAGAAACAAGTGCAGCCAGGAAAACGTGAGTAGAGAGACAATGAATAAGACACTTGACACGAGTAGTATACTGAATACAGGAAACGTTGGTTTTACTATCAGTGAGGATTTAGCAGAGTCCAAAAACAGTCCGAGTCATAAACGAAACAAGTCAGTCAGTATCTTAATGCTATTCCAAATATCAATATGTCCTTGTCCTTACCAATCAGCAGGCACAGTTGGCAGTTTGTCAAAACAGTAGCAAACTTACATCCAATAGTCGAAGTCAAAACATGGAGAACCATAAACAGTAGGCAATCAACACAGAGATAGAGCAGAGAGAGAGAACCAGGTTTCTGGCTCCATCTTATGGCCGGTTGCTGTAGCCACAGCCAATCACATTCCGGCTACTCTTAAAGTGACATAAACTTTCAGTCCTGGCTTATATATTACAAACCCAAACGTTAGTTATACTAACAAGATGGTTTCATAAATCATTACAGGGAAATGGAGAAGAGACCAGCCTCACGGGTACAGGGGGCAAAATTGGGATTCCTGCTTACATTGTCAATAGCTGGTGGAGTTTTAAGAGAGGTATCAGCGAAGGTCATGAGAAAAAATGTCTTCAGGAGGACTGGGCAGTAATGCAGGAAGTTATGAAGTCTAGAAACATTGGCTGTGGAGGGTTTTGTTATTGTTGCTTCACTGGTAAAAATAAATAAATAAAATGATTTACTCAAGATTAAGGTCCAGGCAAACTTTTTAGGATAAAGGGTGGGCAATTAATTTTCCCAAGGGAATTTTCCCATGAGAAACTGGGACTGTTGTGGAAGGCCACTGATGCTGCCCTGCCCTTGGAGCCCCACTCTGCCACCCCACTGATGTCACAGGCTGGAGAGGGATAGCCAAAGAGTCAGATGTGACCCATGGGCCATAAAATACTTAGGTCTGTTCTAGGAGGTATTCTTTTAAGCAAGAAATCTCTGTGTGTCGCTTCTCCTTTTAGTCTGTTCTGTCCAACTTTAGTGTATTTAGTCTTCTGAGTTTGCTGAATGATGTTTTCCTTACCTGTCTCCAAACCTTTGAGCTCGGTTGGGCTTTGTGGACTTGCTTCAGGAGAATGGGGAGGGAATTCTGGCCAGAATTCCTCCTCTTCCTCCTCAGGTTCTGGTGAAAGAGGCTCATCAGAAGTGCTGCCACTTCGACCCTGCAGGTAGGGAAGGAGGATTGGGAAGGTCAACCAGATTAATTTCTTCCTTCATTTGATTTTGTAGATTTATATTCTGCCTTACCTTCAGCATCTCAAGGCAGCATGCATAGTACTCTCTTCTCCCATAATAACTTCCCATTGTGATTAGGTTGGGCAGAGAAAAAGTGACTTTCCCAAAGTCATCCAATGCACTTCCTTCAGATTGAGATGCCCCAGTCTAAATCCTTATCCCTGGCTCTTTTGTTCGTAAGTTGGCCTTTTAAAGTTCTTGTTTTGTTATGTATTCATATATTGATAAATAAAAAACAGAAATGATAGTTTATAAACTTCTACATACATGGATTTCCTCTTTCTGTTGAAAACCTTTCCTTGCTATTCTTCCCTTGTGCTTGCTTTCTAGCCTAAAGAGCAATAGTTTATCCAGTTTATATATTATTATGCTTATTACAGGGCTGGAAATTCTGATTTTTTCTAATCAGTTTCACAATGTAAGCAAGGAATTCAATTTTTTTCCCTAGTCAGTTTTAAATAAATAGTAATGTACCTTTTACAAACTCATCTGGCAAAATCTCATCAAAATTTCCTGTAGGCTTTCCTACCAGAACAGGTGCTGTCTTTGCATCCAGAGTTTTCCCAATTTCACTTATAAGTAAGTAATGCAAGTAATGCTAGTTTAAAGTGATCTCCTATCCTGAACTCCTGTTTCTCTGAATTCCTAAGTTCAGAGAAACCTCTAGAGCAGGGGTGTCAAACTCAATTTCATTGAGGGCCGCATCAGGGTTTTGTTTGACCTGGGGGGGGCGGTGAGGGGGGCATGACCAACTTGACCAGCATGGCCAGGGTGGTGTGGTCACTCATGTCAGGGGCGCCTGTGGCCCAAGCACTCTGTCAGCGAAAACTGACTCCTGGGCTCTGTTTTTGGCCGCGACGGCCTCCTGCAGCCCTCTGCCAGCAAAAACGAAGCCTCCCTGAGCTCCGTTTTTGCTGGCAGAGGGCTGCAGGAGGCCAAAAACAGAGTTTGTGAGGCGGCTCTCTGAGCTCCATTTTTGCTGACAGAGGCCCCATGGGCCAGGCCTTTGCTGTTTCCAGGGTGGCCCTGAGGGCCAGATCTAAGTACCCTATGGGCCAGATCCGGCCCGTAGACCTTGAGTTTGACATCCCTGCTCTAGAGCATAGAGGTTGCTATGCAACTATAGAACAAGGACAAATTCCTT
The DNA here is from genome assembly GCA_009733165.1 of Naja naja. Lineage (NCBI taxonomy): Eukaryota > Metazoa > Chordata > Lepidosauria > Squamata > Elapidae > Naja > Naja naja. The sequence continues at coordinate 251,104,177 of CM019148.1, read as the reverse complement.
CCTTCCTTCCCTCCCTCCCTCCTTATATCTGAAATCCACAAAGGGAATTGCAATGACATTAAGATAATTCTGGGAAAAGTTAAGGAAGAAGTTGTGACATTCTTTAAATGAGGACATTAAGTTTTGAAGGTTAGATAACCTTAATTAATCTATCTTTTTGCAGGCCTTTTTTGATGATTTGGTAGCTAGTTTCAGTGGCAGAAAATCAGTCATTTGTGGGGGGGCTGTACAACAGTGACTGGGAATAGCATGTATATGATGGATCATCTGCTCAGGCTATAAAAAAATACCCCACTTCTTTCAACCATCTTCCAAAGGAAAAGTTCCTTCAATTGTAGTTTCCTATGAGGACCTGTGGAAGAATAACACAGCTTCTTTGCTTTTTCTGTCTTTACCAGACATCTTATGATTAGAAAAAATAGAAACAATGGTGAAGAAAACTAGGCAAGTTACCATATAAATGTGTTGCTATTTAACAATTCTTTCACATTCTTTGTGAATGGTTGAAGAATAGTATGGTTAGTCCTTGACTTACAACAGTTCTTTTAGTGATCATTTGAAGTTACAATAGCACTGAAAAAAGTGACTTTTGACCATTTTTTCAAACTTACTACTGTTGTAGCATCCCCATGATGAGGTGAATAAAATTCAGATACTTGGAAACTGACTCATATTTATGATGGTTGCAGTGTCCCTGGGCCATGTCAACCTTTTGCAACCTTTTGATAAGCAAGGTCAATGGGAATGTCAGATTCACTTAACAACCAGGTTACTAACTTAAAAACTATAGTGATTCATTTAATAATTAAATGTTTGAGCTCAATTGTGATCATGTTGAGGACTACCTGTATAATAAAACTTGTCTTGCTATAAAATTGTATCTATATGTTGAAAACATAATATAAGCTGACACTTAGCTAAAGGGAGACAAATTAAAATTAGTGACATATATAAGTCTGGGTAAGTGTACTTTGTCCGTTTACCCACCAACATGAAGTTACATAAACTAAAATAATGTGACATGAAAATGTAAGGGTAGGAAGGATAAAAATGCTCTCGATGTTTTATAGGAAAGAAGTGACAGGAGCTAATTCTCTTGAAAGAAAAGAAGCAAATGATTACAATTTGAAATGCATTCTATTCTCACCTCTTCCTTGGCATTTTTCTTCAAAACATCAGCCTTTCCCCCTTCTTTTCTCGGTAGGTCTTCTGGTTTTCCAGAAACATCATCTTTGGTCTCAGATACACCTGCAGATTCTGGTTGGCTGCTGTCTTTGACTACCTTCTCCTTCTGGTTTACCTTGGATGCCTCCCCCTTTTCAGATTCAGAAGTCTCTTCTGTAGATTCTTCCTTCTGCTTTTCCTCAAGTCTAGCAGCATCAGTTCCCCCAGCCTCCTTCTCTCCATGCACCTCATTCCCAGCAGCCATCTTTGTTTTCTCTGCTTCATTTGCATCATCCACCTCTTTCCCAGTTTCTTCTGCAAACTTTCTGTCCTCTTTAGTTTCTTTCTCAGCAATCTCTGCTTTTCCTGCATCACTCTCCCCTTCAACTGCAGTTTGAGTCATTTCTGACTTCTGCTGCAGCCCATTGATCTGCTGGTTCTTTTCTTGTTCCTTGGTGTCTCCAGCCTCCATAGTGCCAGGTTTCTCTGTTGTTCCAATTGAGTGCAAAGTAAGTGGCATATAGTGAAAAAAATAAACATGACATCTCAGTATTAAAGGTTTCCACTTTTTTGCACAAATGAATAATGTATATTGTAGCTGCTAATTTGCCCCAACTGCTTGGGCAATCCTTGGCATCTCTAATTTGCAGTTAACGTGTGATCTGACTCTATTGAAAAGCTGAAGGCATGTGATGAGGGACTATTCACCCAAAGAAGCCATCAGTGAACGTGTGTGTGTGTGTGTGTGTGTCAATTGCACTGAATACATTTTATTCCTTAAGATTTACTGTAGATGACAGCTGGAAGGAGAGATTGATTTCACAAAACTCTCTTCTAAAGTATATGACATGCAGCTAAGAAAATTCTACAACTGTTGCCAAACTGGAGGTTTTGCTGTGTTGAAAATCACCTTACATAGTAATCACATCCAAGGCAGTAAAAGCACCTTGCTATTCTCTGCACTTCTTCTGTATCTCAGAAGAAATACAGTTTTCAGAACAGCAGCTGCTGTTATTGAACATTCTAGTGCAAGTGGGGCTGCATTTGTGTGCATCCCTCTATGCTTCTGAACAAAGGAAACAACATAACCTACAGTCTCATATCTCATGTGTGAGATCACAAAACATGGCTTAACACTGAACCTGGCAACATGTGCTTTAATCCACCCTTGTGTATTAACAGGCAGAAGAACTATGCACGTGGCTAAACTCACCAACCTCTATCTGGGTTAATCCAGTACATTTTTCTGCCTATGACAGGGTAGCAAATATTTCTCATTCCCAGCATAGATGCATGGTGTTATTCCAAGTAAATACAGTATAAAGTCTTTTAGCATGTAAGGCAACAATCCTGTAGACAATCTCCTCTTCCTATGGCAGTAAAAACACAGCAGTCATAAAAGTTTCAGAAGTTGCTATTCTTGCCTCTTTCTGCCTAACGCCGAGATTGATCCCGTCCAAATACACTTCAAAGGAGCAAATGATTGAAGCACAAGATAGGTCCTCAGAAGCTGGGAAACTCCTGTCCTCTTCCTTTCTTATCACTTAGTAAATCATCTTTAAATAAAACCTGCCAACGAAGCCCAGGAACAGCCAGTGACTCAGACATGGAAAGAGCAAGAGGCAGTTCTGGGGAAAAGGAGGCAGGTGAGTGGCTGTAACATCAACTAAAAATACCCTCCTGACATTTGCAAAGACAGTGGAGAGGTCAGGATGCCTAGAAGCCTCTTAGCTCATTTTGCTTAGTACCCCATTATTCTTCTGTGGGCTGTAACTCCATGTTCTATTGAAAACAATGGATGTGTTAGTTTTTAATTACTAAACACATGGTATTGCTCTGTCAGTAAAAGTGCTCTGTCAGTCAAAAAAGCTACACCATTTATTATCTGTTCTTTATGTCCGTGCTTCTGCTATCCTGTTTGCTCAATATATGAATTGTATTGAATTCAATATATGAATTGTTCCCATTGTTTTCAGGAAAAAAACTTTTTCCTGAAAAAGCGAGAGTGAGAGAGAAAGAGCTACAAGAAAAAGGCCCTCACTGAACAATGATGACTAGGTGTAATTTGTCTAAAGGTGGGAATCTTATCCAAAGAACCATTGGCAGGTTGTCCATTGACTGGTTTCAAATGTATTTTTTCTACTTTGTTTTCAGCCAATCATCCTACCTGAACTGGGCTGTTGTTCTTCTCTTTCATCTCCACATTTCTGCCTTGGATTTCCAGTGGCATACTCATAACTCAGTGGCATGGTAAATTCTCATACTATACCATCTGTAGAAATCCCTAGGTGTCCCTTCATTGTAGGACTCTACTAAAAGTATGAAAATATCCCTAATACATTTGGGAGAAATGTATGTTTTTGTTCAGCTGAGAGGTAGCACTTAGCCGACCTCAGATGATTTAAGAACGCGAAACAGAGAGGAGCTTATTAGAATCAGGATGGGAAAAAATCAGGGCTGTAGGCAGGACTGGGAAATTGAAAAAGCATCCTGGAAGGGTAATAGCAAATCAGTTTTGTAATGCTGATGAGATACATCCACAAAGTTGTCAAGAATTGAATCAGATTTGAAGGAAATATCAGAGTATATCTGCTGGGATAATGGTGCAAATTTCACTTCTCTACTGGAGCTATAAAGTACATTCACTAAGTGACAGAAGAAATTTGAGCAGATTAAAAAGCATTTCACTGAAGAAAGAAATATTTAAAACCTGAGCATGCCAGTCACACAGAATATAGGGCACTGTTTAAGCTAGATGCCGAATATTGTGGTGAATTCTGGATGATTGAGTATCACTGCTTGCCTTATTCTTGTCCTTCTAATACCAGTTGATGCCTTTCCAGCCTTTCAATATGCAGAAATGCCATAAATTCCTTGAAACCAAACTAACTAAAGTCTGCAGTTGTGGACAAATCCTAAAGAGTATAGTCCTATGTAACTTTATTGAAATGGGTTTATATGAGATTTGTATCAACTTTGGTATCTTTATTTTTCTCTTCAAAAAAACAGAAAAGCAAAGCAGAAGTTCTGTGCCTTGCTGACTTGCATGCATTTTAAATTTAAAGCTCTATGAATAATATGTTTAAATTGAAGATATATTCCAAAGCTTCTTGAGAGCTCTGTCATAGAGCATTTGCTGTTTTCCTTCATACATCAGTTTTATTTTCTTTTTTTTCTATTAAATTTTTATTAGTTTATCTAAGTATAAAATACAAAGAAAAAAAGATGTCAAAACCCGAAAAGGGTTGATAGAAAATAGATATAGTGTAAAGAAAAGGAAAAGGTACCAACTTCTGACTCTCTTTAGCACAGTAGAAGATAACAACATTACAACCACAACTTTTTGCTTTTACACAACAGTATGTACAAGCCATTTCTATAACAATAAGACTATCTAATTAAAGTTTCATTTTGTTGTTGTTGTTGCAAGCACAAAATCTGGAAGCAATTTCAGAATAGAGAAAAGGTTATATATTCTTTACTTTGGATAAAAGAATCAATTTAACCATCGCTGCTTCTCTTTGCTGTGGGGAATAATATATCATTCTTTTTTTTTTACCCTAAAGGGAGAAAACTTTTTTTTTTTAATTTTGGTATTTTACAAATTCTAAAGAGCACTAAGGTATTCTATATAAAGGAGAAAAGAGTTTTCTCAGAGGTGTCACCACTGTGTAAAAAAAAAGAGAGAGAGATTCTTGGCCTTCAACAGAAACACAATAAACAGAAATTCAAATGGTGTACCTTCCAAAATATACCTTTACCATGAACAATACTAGGAAGTTACAGATTCAGAGAAGTAGAGATAACACGTTTATTGTTTACCTGAGGAAAAGCATAGCCTAACAGCCTTCAATGAACATTTAAACTGAATATTCCAAAATAATCTCAGATGTATAGTAAAAACACTATTAAAAAAGTATGAACAATGATTCCATACAGCATATAAAAAGGCAACATAAAAGTAATCAGCAGTACATCGTAAAGCACAGGAAAACAATCAGAGATAAAAAAAGGTTGCATAATATAAATTTGGTTTAAAGAGTCAGTGAAATCAAAAGCTGTGGGTCTGCTGCTGAAACAACTAGAATAAACACTAGAGTCTTTTTGAGGAACTAATGCCACAACCAGAGCACTATCCATGAGAAGACTCTGTTTCTGGCCATTACTTGCCACCCTGATATGGTCCATCTTTGCTCTTTTGAAGAATTCTCAGCATCACACATTTCATTACTTTTCTTCTTTTCTAGTTCTCAGTGTTCTTCAGTGAATACTTCAAAGAATAGCTAATTCCTATATACAACCATTCTTCTTATGTCTCCTAAATTTTCTTGGGAGATAGGAGAACATGATATGCTTTAAATATAACTTCACCATGAGGTTTCCCTCCCATATCTATTTCTCCTTCCAGAGTTTTAGGAGCTATCAAGTGGCCATTTCCTTATATCTTGGGAATAAAAACTTACCTGGAGTCGCACCTAGGAACAGTTCTTTAGTGAGCCCAGAGTCTACTATGGACCATTTAGAAAGATGAAGCCCTAGAAATCAAACTTCACCTACCTTTGGCAGGTCGTTCCTCGAGACTAGCTGACTTTCTTCGTGTCTTCTTTCTCCTGGCTGCTTCTGCCAGTGTCTCAATCCCCACTCCTATCACTATGCCTGCCTGCAGCATTTCTCTCATTGTTTACTACTCTGTTGATACAGCCATTCTGTGATGGGTAACTAAACACTCCTATTTTTATCAGGAAACTAGCAGGTGCTTCTTTCAATCATAGCTCCTACTGCTCAGAAGGGCCAGATGGAACCAGGACAAGGTAAAGAGAGAGAGCTGCTATCAGCTCCTTAGCAGTTCAGCTCAACATTTCAGGGAATCATAGGAAAGAACTATTTTTTTCTTTTAGGGGGAAAATGATGTCTAGCGAGCTGCCTGTAAGAGATTTTTCAGTGTGTATTGGTCTATTGAGGCATCAGCTGTATGGGAGAATACTCCAGTGCTATTAATAATAGACATAGTTTCCATAGCCTTTTGTCACTTCTGATAAACAACAGACATTGAAAGGAAATTTGAAAGGTGGCCTACAGGGATTCAAAGAACATTTATAACAAAAAGCAAAGGAAACTGCTGGAAGACTTTAAAAAGAAGTCATATCCTTAAGAGGATAGAAGGAACTATAGAAGTATATGAAATGTCTCCATTTAGAGCAGAACTGCCATTTACTTCCCTTCTGTTATTTAATGTATACAATGTGTAAGAGGGGAAAATTCTAAATAAATAAAAGCAGGAATCCAGGCTCTAGTGCTATTTTTCCACTGAGGATTAGCGATGATACAATGCAGGACGTTGGGTGAACTGACTTTACCATACTTCATTTTTGCACTCTCTTTAGGATGAGTTTAGCATCACAGAAGCCCTGGGATACTCTCTATTCTTGAAAAGCAGTCAATTTTATAGAAATGGAGAATGTCTAAAGGAATATTGAGACTTCATCATTCTTAATGAAGTTGAATATTTAGTTTCATCAAGAGACAAGTGCACCTCACTCATCTCAGATAAAGTAAAGAGAGCTTTGCTTGAATTATTTTAATTTGATATTGTAGCTTACATATCAACTGTCAAAAATTGAGATATTTGGGGATTTTGATACATTATATATAAAGTATGAAAACAAAGCATGTTTGCGGTTGAAACTAACATTCCTTCTATCTCCTTCCAACATGGATTCCCACTGGCTTCCATGGAACAATATCTATTAGGAATGGTTAGAGTTCTAAGGGACATGCTAATTATGCAGATCATATTTAGCATTTATTGTAGATGCAATGTCCAAAGATGCAATGTCAAAAAACGTCCATATTATGATTTGGGCAAATATGCTTTTGAATATTCTGTAGCGGTCCCTGACCTATGGAATGCACTGCCTCTGACCTCCGTCTGCCTGACCTCACCTTGCTTAAAGACCTGGTTGTTTGACCAAAGATTACCTCACCTGGGCCATGGGATAATTTTAATTCACCTTAAATCGGGCTTAAATTATTTAATTCTTTTAAATAACTATTGTACTATATGTTTGATTGTGAGGTCTTCAGAGAATATAAGTCTAATAAATAAATAAATAAATAAATATCATCACTTCAGTTATATTTCCTTGAAGAAAAAATATCTTCTATGATAGAGTTATGTTGCGCTGGCAACGCAAGTTGCACAAATATTGTCAACACTCTTTTCCCAATCTTTCACAACCTAGCAGAAAGTATTTGCTGTAAACACTGCTATGGGAACAAAACTGAGATAGCTCTCTGCTGGAAGGAACTCATGCTTTAAATATATGATTTGCCAAGAACTCTGGTAGACTTAGTTTATAATGTGCTCCTGGGGTGACAGTGAAAATCTGGTGAAAACTATGGGATTAACCTCTTCAGTATGACAGTCACACAAGTCCAGTTGGTTTTACCCACTTATTCATTTCTGAAGCTACTCTGACGCCTTGTGGCCAAACAAGACCGAGTTCCTAAAATTAGACTATAACAGGGGCAAGACATAGGGATGGAGGACAGTAACAAGAACTGCATTGTGATCCAGAGACAAAAGCAAACCTTACTTATTACATACGAGCTTCCTCACCAGAATACAACTGGAAGAAAGGCATGTACATTATGAAGCCATGCCCAGTGATATAGGAAGAGTTTATTATATCAACCATCTACAAGCAGAAAAAGACTCACTTGTAATTAGTGTTTTGTCTCCAAAGACGAATTATACAAAATGGAGGTTGAAACCATGTTGGGGGTTCTGGTAATCTTCTTCCTAAGCACCGATTTACTACTTTTGTTCTTCCTAAGCTGCCTTCCAGACATGTTGATGTGCCCCAACATTATTAGAAGTTATAAAAGCAATTAAAACTCAGTTATTTCCAAAGACCTCTGACAGGGAGATGATTGAAATTCCTTCTATATACGATTCTACAGGGTTATGATTCCTTGCATAGGAAAGCTATATAATGTAGTACTTTAAAATTATTAGTTTGGACTATTTTGGCTATTATAATTTTCTTTACCTAGATTAAGATAGAATGGTAGGATTATCATCTGGTCAGAATCAGTTGTTGATTGGAGTGACATAAGTCCAATAAAATATTTTTAAAGAAAACCTGGTGCTAGGAATTGGTCAACTAATTAGAGAAATACCATGTTTTCAACAGCCTATCTCACTTGTATGATCAAGAGGAGCTATCTTTTTTTCATCACACTGCAGGTTTTTGTCTAAAGTAAACAAACCATGTTTATTTGGGATGAGCTTCTTATCAGGTCTGTATTGATTCATAGGCTGCAGAGAGAAATGGCTTTATTTGCTCTTTATACAACAAGATACACAAAGATGGTCTCAAATTACTTGCTAAATATAAAAGCAATGTCAGCCAGTAAAAGATACTGCATCATAAGGGTATTTTCTAACCCCCCCTAATACAAGCACTAGAGTCAGTTCCAGCCAGAGTTGTGGTCAAACTCAAGAAATATTGATTTCTCTTTCAGTGAGTCACAGGCAGACAGACTGCAATTAGTTGGGCAAAAGAACAGATGAATTTGTCATTTGGGTTTCCAAATTTAGCCTTGATTAAAATAGTCTGAATGACATGTTTCATATAATTAATCTTTGCTAATGACATGTTTCATATAATTAATCTTTGCTTGCACCCATGTTTAGTCAAGGGCCTTTACAAGGCATCTGACTTGATGAACTGGTATTACTTGCAACACAGCAAAACATGATTCGAAAGGCCTATATGGTAGTAACTATTCCAGTCCAGAGAATCAATCAGTTCGTGTGTTTGTCCATGGGCAGAAGAACGAACCATTAAACTATTTTATGTCTACAATCAAACATATTCCCAGGAAAGCAACTGGTACAATATTTTGTTACATGCAGAGCATTTAGGTTTTGAAATGGTTACAGACAGACAAGCAGAGTTTGGACCTAACAGTAATCTTAGTCTTGTTGAGCTAATTAAGATTGCATAGTTCCAGCATTATAAACTAGCATGTGTTTATGTGTACTTTTACTTATTTGAATTCAAGAAACTTAAAATCTAGTTGGAACTCACAGAAGCATGTTTATATCAGGTCAAGCTACTTGTCCATTAATCCAGCTCAGCCCAGAAATGGCAGCATCTTTGCCCAAGGACTATTAACTAACACCCATCCATTCTTTGCTATGTTTGTGTCAGGAATAGAATTTAGAATCTTCTTGTAAAACAGGTCCTCTCTTGAGCTATGGAGGGAGCTATGGCTCCATCCTTAACACCCTTGCCTGATGTGGTATCATTGTTTGTGCCAACCAAAATACAGAATGTAGAAAGAGAACAAGTCATATGGGTTGCTCAAGCTCATCCCTCAACCTCAATGATCAATTATCTCACCAATTGATTCTTTTTGTCTCCAAACTTCTTGTGGCCCACTTTGAAAGAGACTATCTGATGTTTTAAAGCTTCTGCATCGTGAATCGTACCAATGAAGTGTCTGCTTACATCAGTTGCCACTGCAGAAGCTAATCAGACACAAGGCAAATCAAATTTCATTCAGCACTGACCTACAGTAAACCCCAAAGTCAGGAAATCATCTAGTCTCAGAAAATAATTAGGCAGACAATCTGTCCCTCTAGGTTGCTTACTTGCACAAAGGAAAAAAGGACAGAAATAGCCCTTCACAAAATGAGCCGCAGTTCGTTCTTGTCTCAGGACATAATTTACAAAGATATCAGTCTGGGCCCTAGATTTAAATTCCAGAAATGTTGGAACACCTTCCTTGGCTGGCATTAGCCCTGGATGCCATTTTTATCCAAGGAAGTTATTACCCTGAGACTAGATCTAAGGAAAGAGTTCACCAGACAGGATTTGGGCAATTTAGTCAATGCAGGTAGTGTAATATAGCAACACGAATAGTTTCCTGCAGCTTCTTTTCAGAGATATCAGTACAATTTGTTTGTTTGTTCTGTGGTCACAGACAAATTCAATATAAATCTTAGAACAAGGTATCTGAAAGCAAATTATCAAGGGTGAAAAATCATTACAAAATAAATGTAGCATGTTTAATCAAAAGCTTCTTTTGGCTTTGCTTAACACAGAACCAATGCTTTCTAATGATTGCAACAGGGAAGGTTTTACAACTTTTGCAAAGATGTTGCTAGTCAGATTCTTCAGTAAACAATGTAAAATCTCTGACTGGGTTCATCCCATGTATTTAATAATAGAGAAATTAGTTTTGCATGCAGATAATGTATAATGGGCAACTTCACAAAATACAAGCTGCTGCGATACCTCTATGCATTTCTAGTAAGGGACGTTCTTGATTTTCGTGTCATAACTTTAAAACCTTGTCACTGAGAATGCCTTTCTATGAGAGCCAGAGAGGGTATTATGAAAATATTTAGGAGTGGCATAATAAAGGGCCCTCCAACTCTGAGCCCACAGACCAGTACCAGTCCATGGCCTTTTAGGAATTGGGCTGTGCAAGCGGCAGGTGAATGCATGCATATTATCTACGTTGTGCATAAACCATTCTACACCCCTCACCCCCATCCCCAGTCTATGGAAAAATTGTCTTCCACAAAACTGGTCCCCAGTGCCAGATGTCATCAACATCTCAAACAGTAATAAATGCAAGTATGTAACGTTTTGAAAAATTTTGAAAAATAAGCCTACTTGTTAAAAAAGCTATCTACTGCCATAGCCAAACCTCTAAGCATAATCTTTGAAAAATCTTTCAGGACCAGCTCCTTGCCAAACCTATGGTCACAAGCCATGGTCATCCCCATCTTCAAAAAGGGAGACCCCAGCCTAGTTGAAAATTATAGACCAATCTCTTTATGCTGCATCACCTGTAAAGTCATGGAATCGATTATTAACCAATCCATTATCCTCCACTTAGATACAAACAATCTACTCTCTAATAAACAATTTGGTTTCAGAAAAAAACTATCCTGTAATCTGCAACTCTTACACTGCAAAAACATATGGACTACACAACTCAATCAGGGCAAAGCAATAGACGCAATCTACATAGACTTCTGTAAAGCCTTTGATTCAGTGGTACACAACAAACTACTCCTAAAACTAAAATCTTATGGTATCTCTGGACACCTGCATAACTGGATAGAAGCATTCTGTCAAACAGTCAACAAATGGTCAAAATGGGAAGCGTCCTATCAAGCTGAATAGTCAAGACCTTGTTGATGATCCAAACTCTGTCAAGGACCTTGGAGTACTCATCTCTAATGATCTAAGTGCTAGAGCCCACTGTAACTACATAGCCAAAAAGGCATTAAGAGTTGTTAACCTAATCCTGCGTAGCTTTTTCTCTGGTAATATCACACTATTAACTAGAGCATACAAAACATTTGCTAGACCAATACCTGAATACAGCTCATCAGTCTGGAACCCGCATTATGTATCTGATATTAACACAGTTGAGAAAGTCCAGAAATATTTCACAAGAAGAGTCCTCCACTCCTCTACTCGTTGCAGAATACCTTATGCCACCAGACTTGAAATTCTAGACCTAGACAACCTAGAACTACGCTGCCTTCAGTCCGATCTAAGTATAATATATAAAATTATACATTGCAATGTCCTACCTGTCAATGAATACTTCAGCTTCAACCATAACAATACAAGATCACACAACAGATACAAACTCAAGGTAAACCGCACCAAACTTGATTGCAGGAAATACGACTTCAGCAACAGAGTGGTCAATGTCTGGAATACTCTACCTGACTCTGTGGTTTCTTCCCCAAACCCCCAAAACTTTAACCTTAGACTGTCTACTATTGACCTCACCCTTTCCTAAGAGGTCTGTAGGGGTGCATAAGCCAACGTGCCTACCGTCTCTGTCCTATTGTTTCTTTTTATTTTATATGTATCCATTTCATGTATTCATAACTATGTCTGTACTTATACTGTAATCTTATAATCGCTTGACAAATAAATAAATAAATAAGTAAATAAGTAAATAAATAAATAAATAAATAAATAAATAATAATAAAGTGTTGCTGCCTGTGTTGGATCTCATTCTTTTTTGGCCCAGTATGAACAAACACCTTATCATATTTTATTGCAGATTCCATGACTAATACCTGTCACTCTCCTGTATTAGGGTGTAATAAAATATTTTCTTAGGGGACTATCACATATGTGCACCATGGGGTTTTGTTAGGGAGGCATAATGATGGGCATGCAGCCAAGAATCTGTAGGAGACCAAAATGTTGGCTTTATATTTGATGAGACAGATGGAAAGGTTTTAGATGATTCTCAGTTTCCAAAGTTGTCAACTTACAATCTCTTTTTTCTCAAACCAACAAATATATTCAGTACAATTATCAGTCCTTAATCATATTAAATTTTCAATAATCTTTGGATGATAAACTTGCCCAAGGAGAAGAGAGTAACAAAGATTATAAAACTAGGTGAAAAAATAGATTGAAATCTAGTATTCTGTGCATGTTTATATAGAAGTAGACCCAGTAAGTTGAATAACATGAGCATGAGAATAACACTAGGAAGCAGAGACTCAATGAGTTGAATAGTTCTTTCTGTTAAGTTTGCATGAAGAGTCAGACGCGAAGAGCTTCAGTGAAGAGTTTATTAAGTGACTACAGCTCGAATGGACCCGACTTGGCTGGGCTACGGCTGCTTCTTATAGCCAGCAGCCGTAGTTGCCAGCCAATCAGAGTGCAGGGTTTTTCCCGCACTATTTAAACCAATCCCATTTGACATTTTACAAGAACAATTCAAAATAAACCAATAACATTCAAACCTACATACATAACACCCCTCCCCACTAGGTTCAGTCCATACCAAACCCCAACCTATCTAATGTATTCTTTTAAATAGGTGGGGCTCTTGCGTGTACGTTGAGACCTTCGTGGTTCAGAAGTTTTAACATTCTCACCCAGTGAGAGAGAAATGTGTCTGCTGACATTTCCCCACTGGGACTTCCTGTGAAAGAAGACCCTGTTTGACTGTTAGAATCTGGTCTCTCCTCCCAACCCATCTCCAGCCCAATGTCAGCACCCAAGTCAGGTAGTGATGTGCAATCTTCCACTTCTAAGGATGGATTTTGGCATTGTGACAGGTTTTGGGATGGTTCCTGTCGTAATGGCTCGTTACACATGGGGTTGATTCTTGCTTGCTGATTTTCCTCCTGTTCCTCCCCTTCCCCCCTAGAATGGACATCAGGTGAGGGAACTAGAGAGGGACAAGGGCGATGTTCCTGAGAGAACCTGGATCTAAGTTGATCAATGTGCCTGCTCCAGAGGAGTCCATCCTCTGTTTGCACCCTGTAAGAACGAGGGCCTGTGATCTGAGTTATCTCAGCAGGAATCCACAAAGGTTCACCTATGAGGTTCTTAGCATAAACAGAATCACCCACACTGAATGTGCGAACTTTGGAAGTGGAATCTAGTGGTGCATTGGGTGCGTAAGTGGGATGAAGGCGGTCAAGGGAAGACCTAAGTTTCCTACCCATCAACAACTCTGCTGGGGATAAGTTATTAGATGGGTTAGAGTGATGTGCTGAACACTAAGAAGTTTTTCAACTTTCTCAGTGATGTCCCCAGGACCCAGTTGCTGAAGCTTCTCCTTGGTAAAACGTACCATGCGTTCAGCCCGGCCGTTAGCCGAAGGATGCCCAGGGGCAGTAAGGGCATGTCTGATACCCTGTTGTGCTAAATAGGATTCAAAGAGGTTGGATGTAAATTGAGGGCCATTGTCAGAGACAAGAACATCAGGTAACCCGTGGGTTACAAAAGGTTTCTGAGCTGCTTGATGACAGCATCAGCTGTGGTGGATGCCATGGGAAGTACCTCTAGCCATTTGGAATATGCATCTACTATAATAAGAAAGGTGTGCCCTCTGGTAGGCCAGCAAAATCAATGTGAATCCTGGACCATGGGCCCTAGGACATTCCCATTCCTGTGGGGGCGAGAGGTGGGGCAGGCCTGACTACCTGACAGTTGGGACAAGATGCAACCCAGTTTTCAACCATTTTGTCAATACCTGGACACCATACATAACTCCTGGCCAATCCCTTCATCCTTACAATACCAGGATGACCCTCATGTAACATTTCCAAAACCTCCTTTGCAGTTTTGCAGGAATAACCACCCTGTTACCCCACAAAATACATCCTCTTAATACAGATAATTCAGTTTGCCTGGACTTAAAAGGTTGGGCAAGGTGAGGTAGATCTTGAAGAGGCCAACCTTTCTTAATCCAGCCTATAACAGGAGCCAACACAGTGTCTTTGGCAGTCTCCCTGGCAATTTCAGCAGCATGAACTGGAAGCTTGGCAACAGTTTCTAGGAAAAAGGTGTGTGTTTCAGGTTCAAAGTCCTCCTTGTGCAAGGAAGTGGGCAACAACTCAGTGCATCAGCATGTCCAATGTCCTTGCCAGGCTTGTGGATAAGTTTGTATGAATAAGCAGCAAGAAATTCAGTCCACCTCAGCATTCTTGGTGACAGGATAGTAGGTGTAGGCTTTGTCTCCTGCCACAATGCCTAACAAAGGTTTGTGATCTGTAACAATGGTAAATGTTCTCCATACAGATATTCATGAAATTTCTTAACAGCTGCAACAACTGCCAATGCCTCCTTGTCCAATTGGCTGTAATTCCTCTCTGCTTTGGTCAAAGTGCGAGAGTAAAATGCAATAGGGGCTTCTCTCCCACTGGGAAGCCTGTGGCTCAAAACCCCACTCCAAAAGGGGATGCATCACAAGTCAGTACAACAGGCAAATTCTCAGAGAACTGTATCAGTACAGCATCAGACGTGATTAGTCTTTTAATACTGTTAAATGCTGATTGTTCCTTCCTGCCCCAGACCCAAACAGACTTCTTATCAAGTAATCTGTGCAATGGTTCAGCAATGGTTGCCTTTTGAGGTAGGAACATGTGATAAAAGTTAATAAGTCCAAGGAAGGCTTGCAAATCTGTTTTGCATTTAGGTCTAGGGGCTTCTTTGATTGCTTTAACCTTGGCATCTGTAGGGTGGATGCCATGCTTGTCAATCATGTAGCCCAGGAACTCAACCCTGTCAGTTTTAAGAGTGCATTTTTCTTCCTTGACTTTTAACCCTGCTTTCCTGAATCTGGTAAGGACTTCTCTGAGTCTTTCTTGTAGCTGAGTGTCATTTTCAGCAGAGATTAACACATCATCAAAGTAAGGCACTACCCCTGGCAGTCCTTGGAGCATTCTTTCCATAAGGCTTTGAAAGATGCCTGTGCCACGCTTACTCCAAATTGTAACCTTTTACATTTGAAAGCACCTCTATGAGTCACAATGGTTTGGGCCTCTGCAGTGGCATCATCAACTGTTAGTTGTTGATATGCCTGGGCCAAATCCAATTTGGCAAAGACTGTACCCCTGCCAAGTGAATGTAACAGATGATGCACCACTGGAACTGGATATGCTCTGCTGCAGCGCATGGTTCAGTGTCCCCTTATAGTCTCCACAGATTCTTACTGACCCATCAGTCTTGACTGGTGTGACTATGGGTGTCTCCCATCTGGAGTGGTCAGTGGGCTCTAAAACCCCTTGAGCTATTAATTTGTCTAATTGTGCATCAATTTTTCCTTTAAAGCAAATGGAACCCTTCTGGGCTTTAAACGAATTGGGGGCACCTTGGGATCTAGGTTGAAAGTGATAGGGGTCCCCATATACTTGCCCAATCCTTCGCTGAAGACCTCTGGAAACTCAGACTTCAAGGCCTCCTCCCATTCAGAGTTGCTCACGTGATTGATGCCAGTCACCTCGATGCCTAGTGGTTGAACCACTCAAGTCCCAGCAAGCTTGGGCGATCCTTGTCCACGATGGTCAGGGGCAACGTTTGGTGTGGCCTTTAAACTTCACGTTGAATTCTCTTGTTCCAACTACTGGAATCTTGTTCCCTTGGTAGTCTTTAAGAGTCAGTGCTTGCTTCTGGAATTCTTTTTCTGAATGTTGGGAAGTAGCTGTGAATAGTGTCCCATGACACCATAGATAAATAGGAGCCCGAGTCCACTTCCATTTGGCAAGGCCTTCCTTCAATGAATACTTTCACATGTACTTTTCTGCTTCTCAAGGGTGAAGAATGACCAATGGTGATTGTTTGATGAGTTTCATTCTTTCCATTTGCTTCTGAGTTGTGCCCCATTTTCTCACTGAAATTGTTGGGCTTGAATTCCTTCTCAGGAAATTTCTTCCTACTAGGTGGAGTTCTGGATGATTTGCAGACTCTTGCTAGGTGACCTCTTTTCTCACAACGTAGGCAGATGGTGTCTAAAAACTTGCATTCAGTGCGGGGTGCCCCCCACAGCCTCTGCAATAAAATTCTGCCTCTTTTTCCAAGGTCCTTCCTTTTCTTCTCCATTCTGAGTCTATAAATTCCTTCCTCCACCTCACTACAGTCTGAATCAGAGTCTATTTGCTCCAATGGGTTGTTGTGGACTTTTCCACATCAGAATGGCTTGAGGCCTTGTTAATTTTCTTCATGGCTGCTGCTGAGGACTTGGTTGCTTCTGCTGAAACAGCTTCCTCTATGGCCTCCTTAAACGTGATCTTAGGTTTCATTAGTAATTTGCTCTGTAAGACCTTATCTTTAAGCCTAGAACAAACCGATCACGCATGGCCTCTTCTAAGTTGGTAAACTCACAAGCACCCCCATGTCCCTTAAACTTGCCATGAAGTCGTTACATTTTCGCTTTCCCCTTGATCCTGATGGTAAAACCGTGTCTCTAATGAGGCACGATACTTGTGGGCGTAATGGGCTCTTAACAGCTTTTTCTAAATCAGCCATTCCATTACCTTCAGTCTGCAGCTCCCACCAATGCCTTTCGCCATCTTGAAGACTGCCGGACTGCAGTGCGTGAGAAATACCGCCCTCTTCCGCTTCTCGGGGATATCGGCGAGGTCGTTTCCTTCAAATACATCTGAAGCGATCCCATACTATTCCCCTCTTCGCCGCCGGGATCGCACGGGGCTGGGGGGTGTTCAGCGCAGCCATCTCGCTCTTCTGCTTGTCTTCCGCGCGTCTCTTCTTCAGGGAATCCCACCTTCGTCGCTAGTGTTAAGTTTGCATGAAGTCAGATGCACAGAGCTTCAGTGAAGAGTTTATTAAGTGACTACAGCTCGAATGGACCCGACTTGGCTGGGCTATGGCTGCTTCTTATAGCCAGCAGCCATAGTTGCCAGCCACGAGTGCAGGTTTTTCCCGCACTATTTAAACCAATCCATTTGACATTTTACAAGAACAATTCCAAATAAACCAATAACATTCAAACCTACATACATAACATTTCAACTACATTTTTTTAAAGCCCAGGAATAGAAAAATGCACTGCTTTGTTGTATTCAGATTAACTAGTGCAGTTCCTTTTTTAGACACATAAACATTAT